>CM055957.1:80083620-80509673 GCA_029490685.1 Schizonepeta tenuifolia | reverse complement strand
TTTTTAAAACCATTAGTCAAATATACTAGTATTTGATAACTTCTTGTTGCCAAGTTGTTGGGCTATCAACTTACAGTATATAGTATCTTTTTTTAGAGCGAAAAAAAAGTTAATACTATAATCATATGGAAAGTTAAAAGTAAAAGTAATAGTTATACTGTTATACATAAGTAGAAGTGGTCATGGTTCGGTTCCAGCTCAAAAATAGAATCGAAATCGACAGTTTTTGGTTCCATCTGCCCCTGCCACCTTGAGGGAATCGGAATCGAACCGATGACCTCTTCGATTTTGGCTCTAATCGGAACCATTCGTTCAGGTTTAGTTCTTCAGTTCCAGTAGTTCCAAACCAGTTCCCACGGTTCCAATTATGTATCCTTTTTTGTTATTTTTTCTTCTTTAATTATAATGTTATGCAATCAAATGTAATATTTAAGTTAAATAAATATGAATTATGACATAGATATTAATAAAAAATATAAAAAAGATAAAAATAAAAATTGGAGGAACCGGTCCGGTTCCTTTGGCCACCTCTATACATATGATAAAATACAATAAGACATGTTATTATAAGTCTTCGTCGTTCAGAAAATCATACTCCCTCCGTCCCATTTATTATGTCCATATAGTGTTGGACACAAAGCTTAAAAGATTAATAGTTAAAATAGAAAATGGATAGATTCTATCACTTTTAAAATATTTTAAATAATTAATTTTTTTTCTTATTTGAACATAAACAAAATAAGAAAAACTAGACATAATGAATTATGGATATGGAGGTAGTAACATGGATACAAGTTACTAATACTATTCATATATTGTTTTTTGAGTGATATCATGCATGCATGTTTTTCTATTACAATAATAATCGATAACCGATGTTTGATATTGAATTGAATGCACTTTTATACTACAATACTGCAATTTACAAACCACAAAAGAAATACTAGTATAAATCAAGCTTGAAATTTCCGGGTTACAGTATTTCGAAGTTTAATGATTTTAAATTAACGAAGTAGTAATTTGGTTGGTTGAGTGACAATTTCATAATGGAAGAAAATACCCATTTCGACTCCGATGAAACGCATTGGGATTATCTAAATCAAAATTAGAGTATCATCCCTAATTAGAGATTCGATATCAACTTTCCCTCCCCTAAATTCCCCAAATTTCTTCAAAAATCAAGAACAGAATCACACAAGTGCTGATTTTCAAGGGTTCGCAGATCAATGCATTGAAAGCATCAAATTCCATCAAACCCCACCACGACTCCTCTATTCCTCCACGCGTTGCCACCAATCGCCCTTCCTTTTTTTGTCCGCTTTCTCAAACTCTGCATTTCAATGGAGTTTTGCCGTTTCCCACTTCATTAACGCCTCCAATTCCCCAACAAAATGATCGAAAATCGAGGCCCCACTTCCTGCCTCGTCGTCGGCAACTACTGCCACGACGTCCTCATGAAAGACGGCGTCGTTTTGGCGGAGTCCCTCGGCGGCGCCGCCGCCTTCATCTCCGCCGTCCTCGACGGCGTCTCCGTCCCCTCTACCTTCGTTTCCAAAGTGGGCCCGGATTTCGCCTACTCCGTCGCCCGCTCGCCCTCCGTTTCCCTCTCTTCTAAAACGACCGTGTTTCACGCCCACTTCTCTTCGCAAGTCCAGCGCCATGATCGGGTCCTCAAACGGGTCGACTCGTGCGCCCCGATCACCCCTTCCGATCTGCCCGACTCGCCGCAGTTCGAGTTCGGATTGGCCGTCGGCGTCGCCGGAGAAATTCTGCCGGAGACGCTCGAGAAAATGCTCGACATCTGCGACACCGTATTCGTCGACGTTCAAGCTCTGATTCGCGCGTTCGATCCCATCGACGGAACGGTGAGCCTTGTTCATCTCAGGGATTCGGGTTTCGGTCATTTAGTTCCGCGGATCGGGTTCCTGAAGGCCTCGTCGGACGAGGCGCCGTACGTCGGTGTGGAGGCGGCGAGGAAGGAGTGCTGCGTCGTGGTGACCAATGGGGAGGAGGGGTGCACGCTGTATCATCGGAATGTGGAGCAGCGGATTGCCCCCTTTCCGACCGTGCAGGTCGATCCAACCGGCGCCGGAGATAGTTTTCTCGGCGGTTTGGTGGTTGGCCTCGTCGAGGGGCTGTCGGTGCCCGACGCCGCCTTGTTGGGTAACTTCTTCGGGTCGCTCACCGTCGGGCAGCTCGGCCTTCCCAAGTTTGATTTGAAGGTGTTGCAGGTTGCTCTCTCTCTCTCTCTCTCTCTCTCTCTCTCTCTCTCTCTCTCTCTCTCACTCTCTCTGCAGTAGTTGCTGATACTGTGTTTTTGGTGTTGCTTTTCCTCTATATCGTCTGTTGATTGGGTTGCATGTTGTGAACCGACAAGCTGATATCGACATATTTGGTGTAATCTGAGATTGTGAGGTCTGATAATTGTTTGCCAATCAACTGTTTGAGAAAATGATCAAGTGGAAACTAAGCTTGCTCCTGTTTAATTATATGTTTTTTGAAGTGTTGTAATTACATTTGGACTTCTGTGTAACCATTAATCAATGTTATAGATTCAAGTTAGATATTTTTCCCAACACAAGTCCTGCATATGAATTGGGCCTCTTTCTAAGTAGTTGATGCTGTAAAAATAAGCAGATGGCTACTTCTATCACCTCTTTAACTCTTTTAAGGCCTATGATACTTGGTAGTGAAATTCTGAGTATTTCTGCTTTTCAAAACATATGATTAGAGATTAGTTTGTATGAATCCAGACCCCTCTACATCTCTGTCGATACACAGCTCTTGCCCCGACTGCTTCCTGTGCCGATATTCACGAATTTCATTTCCTCGTACGCAAATGCACGAACAATGCATAATCGTTTGTCTGTGTTGTCTCCTTTGTCTTCAATTAATGTCTTAAAAATTCAACCAAAGTGATATGTTGTATTGTACATGAATTGGTGCTTGGCCTTTTCTTTTGCTGATGGTTGTACTTCACAATTTCCTTCTAGGCAGTTACGGATGAGCTCCAAAGGAGGAGGTTGAAAATAGTCAGGGTGAACGAGAAACTGGTGTTTGTGAAACCTACAGATCATGAAGACTTCCGTATGGCGCTTGTTAGAGCTAAAATACTACCCACGCTTTCAGTCCGAGAATGCCAACAAGATTTGCCAACTTCACCTAGAGTTGTTGAAAACCATAACCACATCTCCTCCAATCGTCAGCCAAAACTGTTATCAAGCAATGCTTGTGACGAACCTATCATGTCAGGCAATCGTATAACTTGATGAACGTCTGCAACATCTGCCCACCACCACGAACCGGACAGAGGATCAAAAGAAGGGGGGAATAAAAATAAAAAAAAGCAAAAATATTCCAAATATAGAGAGGCGAAGATGCTTCGACTCCAGGCACCTGTGCTGCTGGTAAAATTTTCCATCTCTTATCGTATAACTGTTGAAAATGGTATATTTCTCGAGTGGTAGAGCAGCAAGGCGTCAAACAACGGAGAAGGAAGAAATATGCAAAAAAAAATTGATGGTTTGATTAGGAAAAGATGTAGAGGTTAACTGCTGCTGATGTAGAGGATAGAGGACTTACATGAAGAAGATTTAGTGTCTTGGCAAAGGCAGAACTCCATCTCTGAAGCAAATATGATGGGAGCAAACTATGCTCTCTTTTTTTCTATTTTATGATAAGACGAGGGTAATCCGCAGCCGTTACTCAAGAATCAAATGCTCTTTGATGGAGCAGATGGTGGATGGATTGTAAGCTATTTAATTTTGGAAAAGAAATAACAAAGTAGGGCTTTAGGTAAGAATATTTACTTCTTGTGGTTGTTTTCCTCTGTATTTTCATTCCTTTTAAGGAGAAATGCTCTTCAGTCTTCATCTCTCAGAATTGGAACTTGTATTCCCTCTTTCTCTTTCTCGCCTTTTCTTTTTCTTCGATATAATCTCTATATACCATTAAAATATTTTATCTTTATAATTTAATGGCATATCATGGTATAAATATAGGAAAGAGAATGAACTTTAGATCTTTTTATTTATAGTTGTTTGCTTTGATTTTATTTATGAACGCCTAGCTTGTAAGTTTCGTAGCAATGTGACAAAGTACATGAATCACAATTCAGTATTACCACTAAATAAAATAAAAATGTAGCAAAAGGAATGACAACACTGATTTTTTTTTTTTTTTTGGCAGTCAAACCAAATCCCATTAGCTTAGCTTTACAAATTATGCAAAGCCAACACTCCAAAAGTGTCATTTCGAATATTGAACAAGTCCACACTCGGACACTCCCAAATGTAATTATTATGGATTAAAAAAAGGTCAAATTGCATAACAATACCCGATATTTTTCCGAATTCTGGACTTATTACAAACCTTTTAATTTCAGCAAAAAAAATAGCAATCTTTTAATTTGTCGCAATGTCCGTCCAGATCCAATTTGGGAAAAAAAATTGACAATGACGTGTGCAATTCAAAATGACGTGGAGTTCAAAACGACGTCGTTTTAGTTGAAACGACGTCGTTTTGATTTAAGAACAAAAAAAAAAAAAAAAAAAACAAATTACATGTCATTTTAAAATTTCCACATCATCTCCTCCTCTCCTCTCCTCCTTTCCTCTCTCTCTGTGCTTCGCCAGCCGCCGTCACCACCTTCACATCGTCACCGCCTTCACATCACCGCCGTCACCATTGTCGTCACATCCACTCCCTCTCGACTCTATCTCTCTGAAACAAGAAAGCCCCAAATTAGGAACCCTAGCCCCCAAATTATTTCCTCTCTCTCTCTCCGAATCACACGCAATCTGCATTTCCCCCACCACTTTGCGTCGTGTCCCCATCTCCTTCTCACTCTCAATTTCCGAATTCCCATTTCACGCCCCTTTTTTCGGTTTTGGGGATTCTGAGCTGATTAGGGCACGAGCATCGGGGAGCAGAGCTTCAGCCCACTGCAACAATGGCGGAAAACGGTGAGGAGAAGCTCATAGCTGTCGTCAATCCCTCCTCCGACCACCCGATTTGGTCTGGCTCCGTCAATCCCTCCGCCGATCCCTCCGCCTTCCTCGATTCGGTCGATCAATTGATCGCCGCCGTTGGCGGACGATAAGAAGATCTCTGCCTGCCTCGACCGCGCCGAAGATCTGCTCCAGCAGTCGATGTTCCAGCTCGAGGACGAGTTCAGAACCCTCATCGAGCGCGGCGCCGAGTCGTTCGACGTGACTCGGACCAATTCAACTCACCGAGCTCGTCGGGGGAGGGGAGATGGCGATTTGGCGATGGGGGAAGAAGTGGGGGGCGAGGAACAAGTAGAGGAGGGGGAGGGAGAGGAGGAGGGTCAGGGCAAGGACCACGACGGAGGCGAGGAGATGGGAGTGGAGATGGGGGTGTATGCGGCGGCGGAGGAGAAGAGGAGGGGTAGGGCGAGAGGGGAAGAAAGAGAGAGAGGGGGAGATAAAGGTGAAGGGGATGATGAGGTGGAATGATGTGTAATTTTTTTTTTTTTTAATTCTTAATCAAAACGACGTCGTTTTGAATGCCACGTCATTTTGAATTGGACACGTCATCATCAATTTTTTCTCCAAATTGGATCCGAACGGACATTGCGACAAATTAAAAGGTTGCTATTTTTTTGCTGAAATTAAAAGGTTTGTAATAAGTCCAGAATTTGGAAAAAGGTCGGGTATTTTTATGCAATTTTGCCTTAAAAAAAATTAAAAGAAAGGATAAAAAATGAAAGAAAAGAAATAGAAAATCAAATACCTTACCACCACTGTACAGTAGTATTCATTTTGAGTAATGATATTCGGACACACTGTGGCCAGTCATACGCGTGAAAAAAAAGAAACTTGACTGTAAAAATGGAAATAATCACATTTCCCTCCTAGGATTTATGCTTTCCAATTAGAGTATATTTATTTTTATCGCGTGTGGCTGGTCACAGTGTATCCGAATATCATTACTCATTACTTTTTTAACACTACTTTTGTTGAGAAAAATACAATGACGAATAATAACAATAATAACTGTATTTTATTTTCTTTCCAAAATTAGTGATTTTAATAAATAAAATAGAAACAAAAATGAGAAGCCCACGGCCCAAACAATATTAACAAGAGATTTTAATAGTGGGCTAGAACTCCTAATACTAAACATAGCCCCATTTTTACTCTTCGGTGGCGCCCCTAATATAAAAAAATAAAATAATAGTAATTGTAATATTTTATCCCTATAATCATCATTATAATTTGTAATTAAAAAATAATAATTATAGCCCTAAACAATGTGAAGAAAAAAAAAACGCAGATGAAACCCCAAATTTGTGAAGAAACAGAGTAATGCGATGATGTTCATATATACTCTCATATAATAAATAACTCAGAAATTTACAAAGACATGAACTTGATAATAATCCAATAAATTCCCTTAGATGTGCAATGAATTGAGAAATAGAGAGTTACAATTATCGATTGAATGTGGAGGCGAGAAGAATGGCGGTGAATTCTTCAGCCATTTTTTTGCACACAACCTCCACCATATCACCACCGGACACCACCTTTCTAAATCCCCTCATCACAAAAACATCACTACCCTCAATTTTTCCAACCATAATTAATCTTCGTGTGTGTGAAATTTGATTGTTTATCAAGTTCGTATTTTTTGCAAACTTCTAAGTTTTGACTTCTGAATGTAAAAACCTATTTCTTTGTTCTTTAATCAATTAGAGATATATATCTATTCGCGTATGCATACCTCTGAGGCTCTGACTACGAAATCTGCTGATTTTCTTCCTCCATTAATTTAATCTGGATCGGAATTGGATTACACACACATATTAATTACACGCACTAATAAGAATTATAATTAGGGGCTATAACATTTAGGTATTATTTAACTAAAATATGCAATGAGGCTATAGGGATAAAATAGTACAATTATTATTATTTTTATTATTATTTTAAATTGAGGGCTATGAAGAGTAAAAAAGGAGCTATGTTTAGAATTACCCTTGAGCTAATCTATGCACACTTTTGATGCTTTTGAATAATATTATAAAAAAAATTAAAAATCGCGTGATGATATACTCGAATCCATGACCTTTGTCTCGAGCATTAATTCATACACACTTTTATACTCCCTCCGACTTGCTGACAATGTCTCACTTTCTTTTTCCATCAGTTCTATTATTAATGTCCAATAAAAATATTAATTTAACATTTTGAAAATGTTGGATCCTAATTTTTTCCCTATCCTTTTACCCTTACTTGTTAATAATGGAGCCCAAAAAGTAAGGAACATTATTAATGGGTCGGAGGGGAGTAGCATTTTAACATCAACATCGGATCCCAATCATAACAAATTGGCAATTCGTTCGTTTTTGAAATTCCAAACCTATTTTCTTTTGACACATTCAATTGAAAAGGCTTCTACTAAGCAAGCCTATCTTCACTCCTTTAATATCACCTCCGCTCTCTTCTCAATCCGCCGCTCCGATCGCACTCCTCTTGCCGTGGCGTGGTGGACTTTGATGATCTTGTGTATGTTGGATTTGTATTTGTCAATAGTTACTGTAGAATTAATTTGATTTAGTGCTAGTAACTGTAGCTGCAGAGCTGAGCCATGCAGTCGCGTGACTCTTTACTCTTTAACTAAATCATAAATCAATAAGGTGGCCTAATTAACTTTATAATCATATTATGTAACAACTCTCAATTCAATTCAATTCAATACATAAAATAAGCCTTGTTTTGCAGGTTCCCACCATTGGAGAGATGTGGAATTGTATGTGGAAGAAAAATGAAGAACCGTTTTGGATACTTGACAAATGGTTTAATGCTAAGGCATGGTTCTATTTATCGTTTATGCTAACTAACTAGAGTAGCATCTTTTAATTTGGCTTCTTCAACAAATTCCACATTACTTTTGCAAAACGATACTCAACCATATTCGGTCATTTTCTAGCTTCAAAATCGGTATAATCATGATGCGGCTGGTGGAGAGTTTCGTTTGGCTTATGAAGAAGCAATGAAATATGGTGCCAAGGTTGTACTTGGTGATCGACCTATTCAAGTGAGCTACTTTTATTTCTTCCCTCTTGTTTCACAATTATAAAGTTACACTAGGCCAATTTGGGCAATTTACTAGCTCTGTTGCTGCTACTTCCTCCGCAGTCATACTATTTTTGTAGACAAAAATTTGGGTGCAACTGTTGCACCGTAGAATATCCGCCCATTTGACCCAATCCGACCCGTCCCTGGTTTGACCCGGTCAAACCCCCCATTTGACTAGTTTTTTTTTTATCTTTTTTTTGTTTGCCTCTTCTTCTATGGTCAAGATTCGAGCGAGCTGAAAAAATCCAAATTGTTACCCGCCAATTATCCTTATTTTAGTAATCGGAGCGAAGGCGGAGCCGTAAAATCGGAGCCAAAAGCTCCGTCGGGAAAAAAAATCTGGAAATTTAAAAAAAAAAAAAAAAGTGGAGCTCATGAGGCCCATGCGCGGGTCAGTTGGGCACGTGGGCGGGTCGGGGCGGGTCGCGGGTTTTTTGCACAGTACATACTTATGTACCGGAGTCTCTCTCATTTTTGTATTTTTGCATTAGGATAGTGTTAATACTCTATCTCCGGCTATTTAGTTTTCCTTACAATAATATTCTCGACTTAATTAGTTAAGATCGCCGAGTTACATCATCATCATCCCTTTCCATTGTCATGAGCAAAAAATAATTACAAATTAAATTATAGTATGTTTTTATTGTTACAATTTTTAAAGCTTTATTTATTTGTATAGCTTATCTACTTGAAGTGTTGTCATAATTATAAAGCTTACTACAACTTGCTTCTCGATTCTTAGCTTTTTCGTTTTGGCAGATTACAAAGCGGAGAATGTTGGCCAAGATGCTTAGGAAATATCTGTTTCACCCAGATACTGTTCCAAACCATTTCTTAAAGACGTTAAACTTATTATCTGCATTGTATTATATGTGGGGAGGACAATTTCAATGATGTTACTTGAGTGTTAAAAGGTCAATTTTCCGCCTGTCATTGAAGGCTGCGGATGAATTGAACATGGCAAACCTACATATCGAGCAACTGAGCATGAAGTTTCCTAATTATACAGAAATCATTGTCTATTTCTCATCCGCCTGAACAACTTTCGAATTCTTCATTATGCAACTTTAGCCTTCTTTATCTTTGTAATGATACATCATTTGATTGTTGTCATTCTATATTTTTTGTATGTAGATATATGTCGGTCAAGATACTAAAAGTAGCACGCGAGCATAACTCAGTTGTTGCTAATGTGGGACGGGGCCAACTAAGGGGAATCCAGAAGAATTGGAAGCAAATTGTTGATGTAAAGATCTAATTATGCCACTCCACTTGTTGATTACTTTGCCATTTCAAACTCTCTTATTGTCCACGTGATTTCATATATATCATCTTGATGCAATTGTATGTTTTTGAATGTTTCAGATGAAGCAACTTCTTGAAACCGGAAAGAATACATTTACGATTGGCAAGACTACACTTACTTCCAACGGAGCCATACTTTTTGAAGATGAAGATGATGTATCATGTCTTATATTTGATGTTTTCTTACTTTTTGGAGCTCGAGGGAGAAGATCCACAATATGGATGGATCTTCGATGAGAAGAATGTTGATGCTCTTCAGATGAAAGATTATTTTAGGAGTTTGGTTGAATATGTGATGGTGGTGTTTTTGAAGACAATGAGAAGAGTGTTGTTGAGTTTGACGAATGGAGCGAGGGTTCCCTTAGGAGATGTTGGTGGAGAGTAAACCAGTAGCGGTGGATGAGGAATTTGCGAGAGGGTTGTTGTATGCATTGACATGTTGCCAGTTGCCCGTGAAGGAGATCGAGTGGCTATTTTTTTGATTTGTATTACTTCTTTCGTCCCATAACAAGTGGCTTACTTCGTTTGGGCACATATATTAAGGTGAAGGGTAAAAATTGGTTAAAGTGGTATGGTCTATAATTTTTGAAAGGTATATTGTTTCTTTATTTGAAAACTAGCCACGTGTTATGATTAGGGATGACAATCGGGTACGGCAGGCAAGGACAGTGGCTATCCATGCCCGTACCCGGGAGCGAAGGTCGTACCCAACCAGCGACAGGTACCTTCTGTCACCCATACCCGCCACCTGCGGGTACCCGCCACCCGTCGGGTATCTGCCAACTCGGGTACCCGCTACACACGAACTAGAATTTAAGTTAAAATGAATGACAAATTTAACAAAAATAAAAAATTCACCACAAATCACATTGTTTAAATCCATATATTTAATAAAATTTCAAAAATCACATTAGGCCAACTAACATTACAGACACTAGATGAAATTTGGGCCAACTTTGGATCAAGAGTTAGAAATAAAAAGAAAATAGTCGGGTAATTCGCGGATATTTCACGGGTATTTTTTACGTGTATTTTTCACGGGTAAACGGATTTCGCGGGTACGGATAGTAACTATACAAACCCGTACCCGCGAACTAAATGGATAATGAATTCTAACTACGAAGCTACTCGATACCAAATGCCCCTCAAACCCGCACCTATTAGAGTCTGATACCCGCGAGTATCGTTTACCCGCGGGTAAATTGTCATCCCTAGTTATGACACACCCCAATATGAAAAACGATCAACTTATTCCGAAATGGGAGGAGAATGTTTTGAGGGAAGAGTTAGTTAGTCCTAATGGAGAGGTGTGGAAACGAGTCTCAAACGAATATGTTGAGTTTGGATTTAGTTAAATTTGCATGTGATATGGTTTGATACTTATTTGCAATGCAAATACAATGCATCTATGAGTTGTACTTGATACTATTCAAATTTCCAAGAGCTATTAGTCTGGTGTCAATAAGCTCGTAGGGGTGTGCATCGGTCGGTCGGTTCGATCGACCGAACCAAATCACACAAACCGACCAACCGACCGAACCTGAAAATCATCACCCGATCTGACCGAATTTATCATTTTAGACCGAACCAAGCCGACCCGAAATTTGTCGGTCGGTTTCGGTCGGTTTCTTAAAAAACGAAGGTTTAAAAAAAAAAACCTCTTTTCAGCCAAATTTACTCCAAAAATTTCAAAGTAGAGTCCATAAACTCATTACAATCCAAGGACCACCCCGGCGGCCCCATCCTCCTCCTCAACCTCGCCGGCAATGACGTCACCGATGCCTTCCTTGCCTTCCACCCCTCCTACGCCTGGTCCCACCACAACCGCTTCTTCACTGTCTACCACCTCTCCGACTCCCACGCCTCCGACGTCTCCAGGGACTACCGCAACCTCGCCGCCAGCTTCACCAAGGCCGCCCTCTTCGACCAAAAGGGCCACAACGTTGTCCTCTCTCTCATCTCTATCTCTCCCCTCCTCGTCGTTGTGGTCGCCGGCATCGTCACCACCGACAACTCCCTGATCCACGTCCTCTCTGGCGGGCTCCTCGGCTTCACGTGGATGCAGATCGCCTACCTCGGGCATGATGATGAACTCATATTTGTGTCCATCTTTTCTTGTATTTTTCTTGTTCTTTTTGGTCTTTATCGAGTAAAAGTGTGTCTGGGAGGACACGAAGTCGAGAGATGGTGTGCAGGAAAGAACAGGTGGGAACTTGGGCAAATTCGGTGAAATTCTGTTGTTGAGATGTTGAGATGGCGATACAATGAAAATGGGCATAGGGCTGGAAGCTTGTGGCTGGGCAACAACGTTCTATTCAATCTACAAGTCAGGAAGTACCTCTCCATATCCTTGAAGCCAATAGACAGAGTACCCGGAGGAGCTAGGATCTTGGCCAGCATAGGAAGTGACACAGGATGCAGACGATGAAGTCGAGAAGTGAGTTGGAGCAGCATCAGATTTCTTCTTTTCCAAGGAAGAGGATAAGGATCGAAGATTTCTTTTCTTATCCTAGCCGAACCTAATCAAATAAGATAACTACCATGTAAGGGAAGTAAATCGCAGCTGCATGGATAAGGAAGGATGCGGTTATGCATGGAAAGAGTCCTTAACCAACAAGGATTCTAACTTAACCCTAAATCCATCGTCTATATATATGGCCGACTTCACTTTGTAATAAAGGAGTTGATTCGAGATTTATTAGCTTAGTTCTGCATTCTAGTTTGAGAGAGCGAGAGGAAGAAACAAGTCCTACGGGCAAATTTGCTTTTACATTTCGTTTCCAGTTTTTCTGCATTAGTTTTCAGTTGTTGACTTGAAGTCAAGACCTTAGTTGCTGACTTACGCTTTTGGGCAGCAACCCTTTCCAGTTTAATTTCAGTTATGATTTCCCTTATATGTTTTGTAATTTTGTTTAATATTATGTCTAGCTAAATTTATTGTTTGGGTTAGATGTAGATGATGTGATCTTAATTACTCGTTCTAAACTCGTGAGGTCGAATTGTGTGAGTTCGTTATTTGATTTTGTTCTCGAAACACTTAGGAATAATTCTAGACTTAATTGATATTGACATATGCTTGATCACCATCTAGATATTGAGATTAAGTCATTAACAGGATTTGGGATCAACTCGAGAGTGTCTCTCGTGCCCAAGAAGGTAAAGAGTGTTGGAGAGCAGTCGGTATTGACCTACCTCTTGGCTGTCTTGGGTCTGTTTATTCTTAATGCCTTTTGGGCAGCATTGTTACTGAAGTGTCTTCGTGACTTTGTTGATCAAAGGAGGGGATCTTGCCTTCTGGTCAAGATCTGTAAAATTGGATAGACATAGGCTTAGTATGTTTATATCGTGACTTCGTGACCATTAGGGTATAAACTAATCTTTGTCTTAAACCAAGTAATAAGATCAGGTAATTGAATATCTTTGCACCAATGAACGAGTAATAAGTAATTAGGATCATTGATTCGAAACCCTAACCCAAACTTCTTTGTTATTTAATATTTCACTTGTTGAGTTACATGATATTGAGATACATCTCGATCATAAACCCTTTTGTTGAGAACTATCTGAAGAGTAGATCTACGCCAAGTCCCTTGGGATCGACCCTACTTGCCATTAATTACTACCTTGTTAGGCAAGAGGTATTTTATAAATTTATTTGTGCGAAGAGTGTGACGACCGCCTTTCGTCACATGACTCCGGCCACTACAACATAATGACGAGCAAGTGGCTGAACAAAGTGGCCCAGATCCTGACAGGAAACTGCCTGACCGGCATCAACATTGCGTGGTGGAAGTGGACCCACAACGCCCGCCACGTGTCGTACAACAGCCTCGGCTACAACCCCGCCCACGCCGACGGATGCTGGTGGCGGAGGCGGTGGGCCGGTGGCTGAGCAGCGGTGGCGTAGAAGGGTAGAACTTAGAAGGTGGAATGAAATTTGAGTGGAGATTGAGAACTGAGAATGAGAACTGAGAAGAGGGATTTGGGAGATAGGAGTGGAGCGGCGGGGGGATAGGGGAAAACTAGGGTTAAAATATAGAGCAAAAACTCAAAATACCCCTTCTCAAACACAAATTTAAAAAAAAAAAACTCAAAATACCCTTTTGAGTTTGTTTAGGACTTTTATGCCCTTCATGTATACAAGAAGATTGCATTTAATTTGTATCATACACGAAGATTAATTTCTTGTATGAATTTCCGGTGAAATGTTTCCGGCTAATTTTTCAGGCGAAAAATTTTCGGCGACAATATCCGGCTAATTTTTCCGGCGAAAATTTGAATCATACACGAAACCTAACTTCATGTATGATGCATACATGAAATTATCTTCGTGTATGTATCTTACATGAAAAATTATCTTCATGTATGATACAAATTTGATTTTTTTGGAGGCAAAATTTTCGTGTATGATGCATACATGAAAGTCAGTCTTCGTGTATGTATCATATATGAAAACTTATCTTCATGTATGTTACAAATTTGAACTTTTTGGAGGCAAAAATTTTCGTGTATGATGCATACACGAATTAGGCTTCTTGTATGATCCATACATGAATGTTAGTCTTCGTGTATGATGCATACATGAAGTTAGGCTTCATGTATGATTCGAATGTTTGTCGAAAAAATTCGTCGGAAATTTTTCGCCGGAGAAATTTGCCGGAAAATTTCACCGGAAGTTCATACATGAAATTAGTCTTCTTGTATGATTCAAATGAAAGTTAGCCTTCTTGTATACTCATTAAGGGTATATTAGACTTTTTACAACTCAAAGTGGTATTTTGCAACTTTTAAACTTAAGGTGGTATTTTACAACTTTTGTTTAAAAAAAGGGGTATTTCACCACATTCCCTCTAAAATATATGTTTATATATATTATATTAAATAATAAATATTATTATTAGAAGTTTCAGTCGGTTCGGTTCGCCGACCGACCCAAATGTGCAAAACCACGAGCCGACCGAACCTTAGTCGGTTTTTGAACCGACTGACCGAACCCTTATCGGTTTTTGAACCGACCCGATCAAAACTCATCGGTTCGGTCGGTTTTTTCGGTCCAGTTTACATTTTGCACACCCCTATAAGCTTGTGATATGCTTTTAAAGTTCTGTTTTGTTTATTAAAATTTGTATGACAAGATTCTCAAGTAAGAGAGGTGATTATTTTCTGACCTGACATGTTATGTGCAATTCTAACCATATTAAGAATATCTAACATTGATCTTCTATTCTCAATTTGTGAGAGATGCAACCGAATATCTAATGTTGATCTTCTATTCTCAATTTGTGAGACATCTATTATTGCTCTATTGAATTAATGAAATGTTGATCTTCTATTGAATTAAAAGTGAAGAGTTTGTTGGATGATCGTGAATTGGTTGTGGTGAGATTTTAATCCCAATTTACTGACTTGTTTTAATTTTGAAATTTTGAAATTTTGAAATTTCTGTTAAGTGTCTTTTGAGATTGTTCATTTTGTGAATTTTGTTGTTGTCTACCTTTGCAGCAACCAATTGAAATAACTCTGGAAAAGAAGATTTCTCTAAGACATATTGCAGTGTACATCAACGATAAGAAGATCGAGTTTGTCTTCTTTGATCGTGGACAACGTGATGGTCGACCGAAGTCTGTGAAGAGGAAGATCTCTTACCCTAATGCTGAATCTCCCCATCATAAAATTATGAAAAGGAATTACATATTGCGTTCGAAAGGGAAATCTCAAGTTGGTCTTGAGGAGGAAGGATTTTGCAATGACAGCGACAATATGAATTCTGTTGATGGAACTAGGGAGTCTGTGCCATCCATCACCACTCTTACTGATGGGCGGTAATATTGAAATACAGTGCGTGTCCCTATTTCTCCTATTTTTATTTCATATGCTAACTCTGGCCTAATTTAGTTTTCTATCAGAAACTGGTATGTGCTGTCCAAAAGGCTGTTATTGGCCGAATTGAGAAGATTGAGTGCACTACTTCCGAAATGAGCGTGAATATACTACAAATCATGGAATTCATTAGAAAGTTTGTGCAGCCTGGTGTATTTTCCGGCATGCCTCCAGCCACTGCGCTGAGGACTGCGATTGAAACACCTGGTGGCAAGAGCATATCAACTCCTGGACCTGGAGTAGTGGAGGAGGTTCCTTTCAGCCCTAGAGAAGAAGTGCCAAAGGCTTCACCTGACAAAAAGTTGGAGGCCAAAGTTGTTCACAAGTTCACTGCCAGTGATGATATCGATCCAATCGACGAGATTCATTATAATGGAGACCATTTCACCTCAGTTGGTGTTGAAAGCTTTGATGAAAATGACCTCATTGATTTCCCGATCGAAGTAGCTACATATATCCCTTTCGGTACTCCACCTTCTGCTGTGATTGAGTGGAACAGTGTTCTCTTTCAGAACCCTCGCATCCATGATCTAATTACAGATGCACCTCTACGCTATAGGCCAAACACTCGATCCAATCATGTGATTGTGACCTCCTCGAGCGATGTATCTGCTTCATAAGACTCAACCGAAGGGCCAATGCCAAGTCATGATCAAATCAAACAAGTTGGAGAAAAAAATGCAGCCGGTGAAGGAAGTTGCACCCGGTGATAATGTTCAACCGATGTACGACCCAATGAAGAAATGCACCGCCTCACTGTTCAAAGAATTCGATATATGGTACCATGAAGCGAGAAGAAGTGGAAGGTTTACCACTATCTATTTTTCCAACTTTTCATAAATTATTTTGTGAAGATATATAACTCCTGATTTTTTTATTAGCGCCATTCGCCTTCGCGTCAAACATTCAGAAAGAGTCGGACATCTCTTTTTCTACCCAATGTTTATGAAATACCAAAAGCTGTCTACTCTGGTATATTTTCAATTGTGGTTTTAAAGTTTAGTTAGTGGCCCTAAACCCTGACATTTAATTAATCATGTTTTGAATTTATGTGTAGCAAATGGACGCGATTCTTTTCTTGTTGCTAATAAAACAGCAACAGAAACCGAGCCATTTCCTTTCTAACTGGACTATTATGGAGCACAATGTTGGGTATTATTTGCCTTTATTTAATTAAATTATTTGTTATAATCTGTTTGTCATTTTTTTGTGGGGATTCCTGTTCTATGCATGAAAACAGATTAACATATTGTTGCTCATTGAATAGTAATAGCTTATGTGGTTTATTTATGAATTGATGTTAACATCATGTTGCTCATGATTTATTCATTGATGCTCGATGAATTTATTATATTTGAAAGGAATGTATCCTGATTTGATTGGTTTGGGGTTGAATGGTAATAGCTTTTGTGGCTCATTTATGAATTGATGTTAATGATGTTGTTGCTCATTTTTCATTCATTGATGCTCGATGAAATTATTATATTTGGAAGGAATGTATCTTGGGGTTGAATTGATGAATTTATTATAGCTGTTGTGGCTCATTTATGAGTTGATGAAAATAGCTTCAGATCTTAAAGATGATATTTTTTTTGCTAAAGATCTTAAGGATGTGTTTAAGATGTGTTGTTGTTGTTCATTTTGTATTCATTGATGCTCGATGAATTTATTATATTTGGAAGTTTTTATTGATGATTCACAAGTTAAATTCCACGACGGCAAAAGGACGAAGTCTGCAAAGAGGGCGCTTCTTCAGTTTGTGAATGGAGCTCTCCCGGAGCAAGGAGGCAAACCTTGGGCAGAGGTCGATCAGGTATATGGTGTTGGACACGTGCTGAGAGACCACTTTGTGGCATACTGATGAACCCATATTTGTGTCCATCTTTTCGTGTATTTTCTTGTGTTTTTTAGTCTTTATCGAGTCAAAGTGTGTCTGGGAGGACACAAAGTTGAGAGATGGTGTGCAGGAAAGAACAGGTGGGATCTTGGGCAAATTTGGTGGAAAATCTGTAGTTGAGATGTTGAGATGGCGATACGATGCAAATGGGCAAAGGGCTAGAAGCTTGTAGCTGGGGAACATCGTTATATTCAATCTACAAGTCAGGAAGTACCTCCCCATTTCCTTGAAGCCAATAGACAGAGTACCCGGAGGAGCCAGGATCTTGGTCAACATAGGAAGCAATACAGGATGCAGACGGAGAAGGCAAGATGTGAGTCGAAGCAGCATCAGATTTCTTTTCTTCCAAGGAAGAGGATAAGTATCGAAGATTTCTTTCCTTATCCTAGTCGAACCTAATCAAAGAAGATATCTACCATGCAAGGAAAGTAAACCACGGCTGCGTGGATAAGAGAGAAGGCGATATGCATGGAAAGAGTCCTTTTCCAACAAGGAAACTTCCCTAACCCTAATTTCCATCGCCTATATATATGGCCGACTTCACATTGTATAGGGGGTTTGAATTCAGTTTTATTAGCTAAAATTCTGCATTCTAAGTTTGAGAGAGCGAGAGGAAGAAACAAGTCCTACGGGCAATTTATTTTTACGTTCGTTATTTTCTGCATTAGTGTAGTTGTTGGCTTGAAACCAAGACCTTAGTTGCTGACGTACGTTTTTTAGCAGCAACCTTTTCCAGTTTTATGTTAAGTATGATTTCCCGTATTCGTTTTGTGTTCTTATTTAATATTATGTCTAGCTAAATTTATTGTTTAGGTTGGATGTAGATGATGTGATCGTAAATTACTCGGTCTAAACTTGTGAGGTCTAATTGTGTGAGTTCGTTATTTGATTTTATTCCCGAAACACTTAGGATTAATTCTAGATTTAATTGATATTGATATATGCTCGATCATCATCTAGATATTGAGATTAAGTCATTAACAAGATTTGGGAGCAAACTCAAGAGTGTCTTTCGTGCCCAAGAAGGTAAAAAGTGTTGGAGAGCAGTTGGTATTGACCTACTCATTGGCTGTCTTGGGTCTGTTTATTCTTAATGCCTTTTGGGCAGCATCGTTACTGAAGTGTCTTCGTGACTTTGTTGATCAAGAGAGGAGATCTTGCCTTCTGGTCAAGATCTGCAAAATTGGATAGACATAGGCTTAGCGTGTTTATATCGTGACTTCGTGACCTTTAGGATATAAACTAATCTTTGTCTTAAACCAAGTAATGAGATCGAGTAATTGAATATCTTTGCACCAATGAACGAGTAATGAGTAATTAAGATCATTGATTCGAAATCCAAACCAAACTTCTTTGTTATTTGATATTTCACTTGTTGAGTTATAGGATATTGAAATACGTTTCAGTTAAAACCCTTTTTGTTGAGCACTACCTGAAGAGCAGATCTACGCCAAGTCCCTTGGGATCGACCCCACTTGCCATTAACTACTATCTTGTTGGGAAAGAGGTGTTTTACAAATTTATTTGTGCGAAGTGTGTGATGACAGCGCTTCGTCACATACGACGTGCAACTCTCTGAGCAACGCATCGTCGTATATGACTCCATGTCGATGTGTATCAATCGGGACAACATGTTGTCTGAGTTTGACCACATGGCTACGATGATTCCGGAGCTCATTGGTGGTGGAAATGTGGCCCGTCATACCAGACCCTTGCTGGCACGATGGTCGGTAGTTTTATACCGTCACCCTCCACAGCAACCTAACGACGATGGATGGGATCGACTTCGAGCTCTCTCTCTCTCTCTCTATGGGAAAGGGCGCCAGTTTCTCTCTCTCTAACTCTAGGTTTTAGTTGCTCAGAATGCAAGTAAGTAATGAGTCTTATGAGCCTTGTATTTATAGATAAATAACTGCTCACAATCATTAAACCTAGACAATCCTCACGGGCCGTAGGAGACAGGCGCCTAGCCCACTTAGAGACACAGGCCATTGGCCAGTTCAGGGATCTAGTAGCTTAAATAAGATTGGCCCTATAATATTTGATTTAATCTATTCAGCCCAGAAATATAAATCAGATATAAATATTAATTCATTCCACTAATGAACTAATACTGACTTACCCTCTTATTTATTTAGTTGAGTCGGGGCTAGTATTAGACTTAATTAATCTCCGTGTTTAAGATTATCGAATATCCATTAATTAATTAAATACTTCTGACAGCAATTAACTAATCAATTAATTATTCACTAATAAATAATTATTTCGAGTGCTACCACTTAAACTTATTATCGTATCGGAACTAATTCCACCTGCAGGGTTTAATACGATAAACTTATTAAGTTCCTCGAGAGGATATCATCATCCCATTATTCATAGGACACAGATCCTTATTGCAGCTCTATCAATATAAGAACTGCTATTGCCCAAAATACGAAATTTCGAACCACTATCAAGTTCTCATTTATAATAGATCAAAGTAATAGTCAGACACTTATTCATACTGATAAGCACAATTAAGGTTAAGACTATTTAAGTCACCGAGATCTTTAATTCTTAATAAGTCAGAACAAAGAATTAATCTCACTATGATCCTTTCAATACGATTAACGTACTAGCATAAATAAATAGTCAAGATAAACTATTTAATACTATTATGCTACAATCTAAACCAACAACTCGTCCAAGTTGTCTCGATTGTGAATATTAGTTTATATCTCATAAGATGCTGATTATATAATATTCTGTGATCTACAACACACTATATAATCTTTAATATTGAGATAATTGGACAAATAATTAATATGCAATAATAAACATTTCAGATAAGAGAATTATAGTGAAATAAATATCAATTGTATATAAATAAAAGTCTTGTTTTCCTATACAACCCTTCAATTCTCCCACTTATACTAAGCACGTTAAAATTGATTTTAATAATCAAATTAGACCTCCACAATTGATTTTAGACGAATTAAGTTGTTAGGCTCGTGTAAACGTCCACACGATCGTGGCTTGCATGGAATCTATTAACTTATAGATTTTGTCGAGTAAAACTTCTAAAAGTATTTTAGTCTCGTGAATAGTGGGAGTTTTGCGTGTAAACGTCCACACTATCGTGGCTTGTCTGTATTAATTCTCATAGATTATTTTAGGAGAGATTAGAATAAGATAATAAATGAAATTGTTTACAAGGAGATGTCGTTCGATTAATTGCATCAATATGTGGGACAATTTTGGATTAGTTAAATTGTGGTCTGTGATTAGATATTGTCTCGAATACAACTCCCCATCGGAGTCCCTTTTCGAGATAATATGGTCTAGTAAGGTTCATTTATTAATTTTATGTGTCATAAGGTTAATTTGGCATAAGATAAAATTAAAAACTAGGTGTTTTGTTGAGTGGTGGGCACGTAAACGTCCACACTATCGTGGCTTGCGTGTAAATCACTTGAGCTAATGAAGGTTTCATTCAATATTGTTTTATCAAAAGGTTACAATATAAATGTTACGAACGTTTTATGCAATAATTGTGACTTAATGTGCATTTTGAATGTTTATTTTTTTTCAGATATGACTGTTACTCCGTTATTGAATGTGCTTACTGCTAAGCCGCTTACCGGACCAAAATTTTTGGAATGGAAGTGCAATTTGGGATATGTCCTAGATGCCGTAGAGTACCACTTTGTACTCACTACTCCTGCGCCCGCAGCTCTCACTGCAGCCTCCACCGATGCTCAAAAAGAGGAGTCTAAGAGGTGGAATAAGGCATTGTATGGCGAAAGCCTACATGATGACCACTATGTCCTCGGGGTTGCAGCAGCAGCATCAGTCTTTGGACACGGCTGCTGCAATCATGACTAACCTCGAAGAGCTGTTCGGTGAGAGTGATCGTTCTACCCGATTCGATATCATGAGGCAAATCATGAGCTCGAAGATGACGGAATGCGTGTCTGTGCGCGAGCACGTGCTTGGAATGATCAATCATTTCAATGAGCTGGACGTGCTTGGTGGAGGTATCATGGATGAAGCGAAAGTTGACATGATACTCCACACTCTTCCCAAGTCCTATGAGAACTTCTGCCTTAATGCGATAATGAGCAAGAAAGTGTTCAATCTAAATGAACTGCTCAATGAACTTGTTGCAGCGGAAGGGGTTATGGGAAAGAGTCCGCAAGCTCTTGCTTCATCTTCAAAGGATTTTCATGTTTCATCGAAAGGTGGAAAGAAATGGAAGGTCCCTGCGAAAGGCAAGAGGAGCGAAGGAAGTAGTGAGAGCAAGAGCCTAGGCCCTACTGGAGGTATCAAAAAGCCAAAGGAGAAGGGTGGAAAGTGCTTCAAGTGCAAGAAATCTGGACATTGGAAGGCTAACTGCCCCCTGTTGAAGAAGGCTCAAGGTATGACTTCTGCTCTTCTTAATGAAATATGTTTAAGTTTAAATTCTATCCACAAGTGGGTAGTAGATACGGGCGCAACTGACCATATTTGTTATTCCTTGCAGGGTTCCTGCGGACAAGGGAAGTGAGTAGAGGGGAGTTGAGCGTCGTTATGGGAACGGAAGCGCGAGCGGATGTTGCGGCCATAGGCGATGTTCATTTATCTTTTGAGAATTCAGTTTTAGTTTTGAGAGATGTTTTATATGTGCCAGATTTTTGGTGAAACTTGATTTTTATGGTTAAGTTGTGGAAAGATGGATATTCTATTCTTTTTGAGAGTTTTGCGACTTTTATGAAGGATGATAAGATTATCGGTTATGCACATGTTGTTGATTCTCTTTAGACTATTTACTGTTCTCATGCTTTGAGTTCTTCAAGTAATGCTTTAACTGTTAACCAAAAGAAGAGATCGAATTCTTCTCAAGAGAATCAAACTCTTCTTTGGCACCTAAGATTAGGTCACATCAATCTAAGGAGGATCCAAAGATTGGTTTCCGATGGTGTCTTGGGTTCTTTCCAAGTCGAGACCATCCCAATCTGCGAATCCTGCATAGAGGGAAAGATGACAACTCGGCCTTTCAAGGCCAAGGGGTATAGAGCCAAAGAAGTGTTGGAATTGATTCATTCCGACTTGTGTGGACCTATGTCTACTCAAGCTCGTGGAGGGTACGAGTACTTTGTCACTTTCATTGACGATTACTCAAGGTACGGGTACATCTACTTGTTGCGCTACAAGTCCGAGTGTTTTGAAAAGTTCAAACTATTCAAAGCGGAAGTAGAGAAGCGACATGGAAAAAGTATCAAGTCGTTGCGATCTGACCGCGACGGCGAATACCTCAGTAACGAGTTTAAGGAATACTTGTTGGAAAGTGGGATTACGTCCCAATTAACTACACCTGGAACACCCCAACAGAATGGTGTGTCGGAGAGAAGAAATCGAATACTTCTGGAAATGGTTCGATCTATGATGAGTTATGCATCTCTACCTATTTCGTTTTGGGAATATGCTTTGGAAACAGCGCCTCACATGCTAAATTTGGTTCCCTCAAAGTCAGTGCCTAAGTCCCCATCCGAGCTGTGGTCCGGGCGCAAGCCTAGTCTTAACCACATCCGGATTTGGGGTACTCCAGCACATGTTTTGAATAAAGAAGCTGACAAGTTGAGTCCAAGAACCAAGGTGATGCTGTTTGTAGGCTATCCTAGAGGAACGAAAGGTGACTATTTCTACTGTCCTAAGGATCAGAAAGTCGTTATTAGCACTAACGCAAGATTCTTGGAAGAGGGCTATATGATTGGCCATAGGAAGAGAAGTGACGTCATACTTCAAGAAGTTAGAGGGGAGAAGGTGATTAGTGCTCCAGTTGTGCAAGACGAGCAATTGTCAGAACCTGCACAAACCATTAATACTGAATCTTCTATAGAGCTTCGTCATAGTGGGAGGGTAACTCAAGGAAAGTTTCCTAGTCGATACACTCTACTTAATGAATCCAAAGATTCATTGGAATTAGCAGTGATCGAAAAAGATCCCTGGACTTACTCTGAAGCATTAGCAGATTTGGATGCTCTTGAATGGGAGGCGTGTATGATTGCCGAATGGGAATCTATCGTTGCCATGGATGTATACGAGAAATGCGAGCTTCCTGAGGGCTGTGAAGCCATAGGATGCAAGTGGGTATACAAGAGAAAGAGAGGGTCGGATGGAAAGGTTGTGGCCTTTATGGAAAGACTAGTGGCGAAAGGTTTCACCCAAAGAGAGGGAATCGATTACGATGAGACATTTTCGCCAATAGCCATGCTTAAATCCATCCGAACACTCATGGAAATGGCCACTCACATGAATCTCGAGGTGTGGCAAATGGATGTCAAAACCGCATTTCTGAACGGGTATCTTGAAAAAGATAGGGACATCTATATGCTGCAGCCGGAAGGATTCATAAAGAAAGGTGAAGAGCATCTTGTGTGGAAGCTAAAGAAGTCCATTTATGGACTTAAGCAGGCTTCACGATCCTGGAACAAACGTTTCAATGATGTTGTCCAAGGCTATGACTTTGTACAATGTGAACATGAAAGTTGTGTTTATCGGGTGTGTATTGATGGGAGTCCAGTGTTTCTGGTGCTTTATGTTGATGACATTATGCTCATTAGTGATAATGTGAATGTACTATCAAAGATTAAAGCATGGTTATCCCAGCAGTTTCAAATGAAGGATTTGGGAGAGGCGGCATACATTCTTGGGATTAAGGTTGGTCGTGATCGATCTAAGAGAATGTTGAGTTTATCTCAGACAACCTACATTGATACTGTGTTATCGCGTTTCAACATGCAGAATGCTAAGAAGGGTTTCTTACCTTTCAGACATGGCGTTCATCTATCTAAGGCGATGTGTCCTACATCACCTAAGGAGATAGCGGACATGAAGGCAATTCCATATGCTTCGGCTGTGGGGAGTCTCATGTATGCAATGCAGAGTACCAGGCCTGACATCTGTCATGTTGTAGGCATGGTGTCTAGATATCAGGCTAATCGTGGTCAGGGTCATTGGATTGCTGTGAAGTGCATACTCAAGTACCTTAAACGGACTAGAGAGCATGGACTGGTATATCGATCTCGTGATCTGGTTTCGGTAGGTTATGTAGATGTTGATTATCAAAGAGATAAAGATCAGCGGTTTTCTACTTCTGGCTATGTGTTTAAGCTAGGAGGTGGAGCCATTGTGTGGAGAAGTGTGAAGGAGAAATGCATTGCATTATCTACTATGGAAGCCGAATATGTGGCTATTACTGAGGCTGCTAAAGAGGTTGTTTGGCTTAGAAACTTTCTGGTGGAGCTTGATGTGATTCCTAGTTTGCCGAGAGGTATCACGATTTATTCTGATAATGAGGCTGCAATTGCTAATTGCAAGAAGTCTAGATTTCATCAAACGACTAAGCATATTGATGCAAGGTATCATTACATTCGGCTGCTTGTTCACGATGGTGATGTGGATGTACAAAAGGTTGCAGGAGTTGATAATTTGGCTGATCCGTTTACAAAGAGTCCACCAGCTGCTGTCTTTGATAAGCACGTTGAAGGCATGGGGCTGCGTTTCCTCCCACACTAAGTTAAACTTTGAGTATAAGTGGGACAAGTTGTAATAGATGGCTAGATGAATATTAGTCTCATTGTATACTAAAAGTTTGCTTTAGTATAAGTGGGAGAATTGAAGGGTTGTATACGGAAGCAAGACTTTTATTTATATACAATTGATATTTATTTCACTATAATTCTTCTATCTGAAATGTTTATTATTGCATAATTATTATTTGTCCAATTATCTCAATATTATAGATTATATAGTGTGTTGTAGATCACAGAAGATTATATAATTGACATCTTATAAGATATAAACTATTATTCACAATCGAGATAACTTGGACGAGTTGTTGATTTAGATTGTAGCATAATAGTATTAAATAGTTTATCTTAACTATATATTTATGCCAGTACGTTAATCGTATTGAAAGGATCACAGTGAGATTAATTCTCTATTCTGACTTATTGAGAATTAAAGATCTCGGTGACTTAAATAGTCTTAACCTTAATTGGGCTTATCAGTATGAATAAGTGTTTGACTATTGCTTTGATCTATTATAAATGAGAACTTGATAGTGGTTCGAAATTTCGTATTTTGGGCGGTAGTAATTCTTATTTGATATTGATAGAGCTGCAATAAGGATCAGTGTCCTACGAATAATGAGATGATGATATCCTCTCGAGGAACTTAATAAGTTTATCGTATTAAACCCTGCAGGTGGAATTAGTTCCGATACGATAATAAGTTTAAGTGGTAGCACTCGAGATAATTATTTATTAGTGAATAATTAATTAATTACTGTCAGAAGTATTTAATTAATTAATGGATATTCGAGAATCTTAAACACGGAGATTAATTAAGTCTAATACTAGCCCCGACTCAACTAAATAAATACTAGGGTAAGTCAGTATTAATTCTTTAGTGGAATGAATTAATATTTATATCTGATTTATATTTCTGGGTTGGATAGATTAAATCAGATATTATCGGGTCAATCTTATTTAAGCTAGTAGATCCCTGAACTGGCCCAATGGCCTGTGTCTCTAAGTGGGCTAGGTGCCTGACTCCTACGGCCCGTAAGGGTCGTCTAGGTTCAATGAATGTGAGCAGTTATTTAGCTATAAATACAAGGCTCATAAGACTCATTTCTTACTTGCATTCTAAGCAATCAAAACCTAGAGAGAGAGACTATAAGCCGTCGCCCATAGCAGTGAGAAGGAGTACGAGGTCGATCCCATCTATCGTCGTATTCCAGCTGGGAACAGTTCAGAAGGTCAACACTGGAGTCGTTGTGCATCAAATTTGCAGGTATTCTGAATAAACATCCTATGATTGTAATTAAATTCATAGGAGCATGATAGGTATGGATTTTGTATGTGTTTGTTAGATATTCATAACTGGTCTATGGGAAAACGAATCATTTTTAAATAATCGGTTCCATCAGTTGGTATCAGAGCCATCTATTACAACTTCTCCCACTTATACTCAAAGTTTAACTTAGTGTGGGAGGAAACGCAGCCCCATGCCTTCAACGTACCCGTTAAAGACAACAACCAGCAGACTCTTTGTAAACAGATCAGCCAGATTATCAACTCCTGCCACTTTGTGCACATCCACATTGTCATTTTAGACAAGCTTATGAATGTAGTGATATCTTGCATCAATATGCTTGACTGATGAAAAAAAACTAAACTCCTTGCAATTCACAAAAGCAGCCTCGTTATCACAATAAATTGTGATACGCTTAGGCAAACTAGGAATCACATCAAGCTCCGCCAAGAAGTTCCTAAGCCAAACAGCCTCCTTAGTAACCTCACATGCCACCACATATTTGGCTTCCATTGTAGATAATGCAATGCATTTCTGCTTCACACTTCTCCACAAAATGGCTCTACCTCCCAGCTTAAACACATAGCCAGACGTAGAATACTGCTGATCTTAATCTATTGGATAATCGGCATCTACGTAACCTACCGAAACCAAATCACCAGATTGATATACCAGCACATACTCTTTAGTCCGTTTAAGGCACTTGAATATGTGCTTTATAGCAATCCAAAATCTTCATTTGAAACTACTGGGATAATCATGCCTTAATCCTCTATAGAACATTCACATTATCACTAATGATCAAAATGGTATCGACATAAAGCACTAGAATCACTAGACTCCCATCAATACACACCATGTAAACACAACTTTCAATTACACATTGTTCAAAGCCATAGCTCTGGACAACATCATTAAAAAACATTTGTTCGAGGATCTTGAAGCCTGCTTAAGTCCATAAATGGACTTCTTTAGCTTCCACACAAGATGCTCTTCACCTTTCTTTATGAATCCTTCCGGCTACAGCATATAGATGTCCCTATCCTTTTCAAGATACCCGTTCAGAAATGCTAGTTTGACATCCATTTGTCAGACCTCGAGATTCATGTGAGCGGCCATTGCCATGAGTGTTCAAATAGATTTAAGCATGGCTACTGGCAAAAATGTCTCATCGTAATCGATTCCTTCTCTTTGGGTGAAACCTTTCGCCACTAGTCTTGCCTTAAAGGCCACAACCTTTCCATCCGGTTCTCTCTTTCTCTTGTATACCCACTTGCATCCTATAGCTTCACAGCCCTTAGGAAGCTCGCATTTCTCGTGTACATCCATGCCAACGATAGATTCCCATTCGGCAATCATACACGCCTCCCACTCAAGAGCATCTAGATCTGCCAATGCTTCAGAGTAAGTCCAGGGATCTTTTTCGATCACTGCTAATTCCAATGAATCCTTAGGTTCATTAAGTAGAGTGTATCGACTAGGCAACTTTTCTTGAGTTACCCTCCCACTACGACGAAGCTCTATAGGAGATTCAGTATTAACAGTTTGTGCAGGTTCCAACGATTGCTCGTCTTGCACAACTGGAGCACTAATCACCTTCTCCCCTCTAACTTCTTGAAGTATGACGTCACTTCTCTTCCTATAGCCAATCATATAGTCCTCTTCCAAGAATCTTGTGTTAGTGCTAATAACGACTTTCTGATCCTTAGGACAATAGAAATAGCCACCTTTCGTTCCTCTAGGATAGCCTACAAACAGCATCACTTTGGTTCTTGGACTCAACTTGTCAGCTTCTTTGTTCAAAACATATGCCGGAGTACCCCAAATCCGGATGTGGTTAAGACTAGGCTTGTGCTCGGACCACAGCTCGGACAGGGTCTTAGGCACTGACTTTGAGGGAACCAAGTTTAGCATGTGAGCCGCTGTTTCTAAAGCATATCCCAAAATGAAATAGGTAGAGATGCATAACTTATCATAGATCGAACCATTTACAGAAGTGTTCGATTTCTTCTCTCCGACACACCATTCTGTTGGGGTATTTCAGGTGTAGTCAATTGGGACGTAATCCCACTTTCTAACAAGTATTCCTTAAACTCGTTGCTGAGGTATTTGCCGCCGCAGTCATATCGCAACGACTTGATACTCTTTCCATGTCGCTTCTCTACTTCCGCTTTGAATAGTTTGAACTTTTCAAAACACTCGGACTTATAGCGCAACAGGTAGATGTACCCGTACCTTGAGTAATCGTCAATGAAAGTGACAAAATACTCATACCCTACACGAGTTTGAGTAGACATGGATCCACACAAGTCGGAATGAATCAATCCCAACACTTCTTTGGCTCTATACCCCTTGGCCTTGAAAGACCGAGTCGTCATCTTTCCCTCTAAGCAGGATTCGCTGATTGGGATGGATTCGCCTTGGAATGAACCCAAGACTCCATCGGAAACCAATCTTTGGATCCTCCTTAGACTGATGTGACCCTATCTTAGGTGCCAAAGAAGAGTTTGATTCTCTTGAAAAGAATTCGGTCTCTTCTTTTGGTTAACAGTTAAAGTATTACATGAAGAACTCGAAACTTTGAGCCTTCTTCAACAGGGGGCAGTCAGCCTTCCAATGTCCATGTTTCTGACACTTTTAGCTCATTGAAATGATAAATCATCTCGAGTACATACTCACGCACAGACGAACCCTCCGGCATTCTAGAAGCTATGAGTTTTTCATAAGTTCAAAACGGGTTGAATGGTCCTATTCACCAAAAAGCTCTTCAAGGTTCCTCATAATTTCAGCTGCAGTCTACATCCATTGATGCTGTAGCTGAAGGTCAGAGTCCATAGTGGTCATCATATAGGCTTTCGCCATATTATTAGCTTGATGCCACATCCGGTGAACCTCCCTTTGCTCATCGGAAGACTAAGCAGTTGGGTTTGCGGGAGCAGGAGTAATAAGTATAAACTTATACTCCTCTGCGTCTAGGACAAATCCCAGGTCGCGCTTCCATTCCAAAAAAAAATTGGACCGGTAAGCGGCTTTTTAGTAAGCACATTCAACAATGGAGTAATAGTCATATCTGAAATTTTAAACATTCAAAACGCACATAAATCACAATTATTGCATAAAACGTTCATAACATTTATATTGTAATCCTTTGATAAAACAATATTAAATGAAACCTTCATTAACTCAAGTGATTTACACGCAAGCCATGATAGTGTGGACGTTTACGTGCGCACCACTCAACCAAACACCCAGTTTTTTTAATTTTATCTCATGCCAAGTTAACCTTATGACAAATAAAACTAATAAATGAACCTTACTAGACCATATTATCTCGAAAAGGGACTCCGATGGGGAGTTGTATTCGAGACAATATCTAAGCACTGACCACAATTTAACTAATCCAAAATTGTCCCACATATTGATGCAATTACTAGAACGACATCTCCTTGTAAACAATTTCATTAATTATCTTATTCTAATCTCTCCTAGAATAATCTATGAAAATTAATACAGGCAAGCCACGATAGTGTGGACGTTTACACGCAAAACTTCCACTATTCACGAGACTAAAATATTTTTATAGAAGTTTTACTCGACAAAATCTATAAGTTAATAGAACCCAAGCAAGCCACGATCGTGTGGACGTTTACACGAGCCTAACAACTTAATTCGTCTAAAACTAGTTGTGGAGGTCTAATTTGATTTAAAAATCAATTTAACATGCTTAGTCATTTTTAATTCAAAAGGTTTTCACATGCAAATCGCGTAAAACACGGAATCACTAAACATGTTTTTCTAGAACTCATACAATAAATCATGCTCGCTTGAATTCATAACATGCTTAGAATAATACGATAAATTCCTAGCATGCAATTTCTAAATGCAAATAATTTCAAATAATTATAAATTATATCATGCTTTTAGAAATAATAATAATAATACCTTAACGGTGATTAAATCCCATGACATGCAATTTACTATAAATAAATAAATTATCGTCTCGTCGTGGATATTTGTACCTACCTAAATTATTACAAAATAAAATAGAAAAACAAATCTATCTATTACAACAAGTCTTCGTCTTCAAGTCTTTCCATATCGTCGTCTTGAAGTATCGCCCAAAGAAGGAAACGAGATTATCAAAATCTCGTTTTTCCATCATGACCCAACCCACGAGGACCACACCGTACGGCTGCCACCACACGCCCAAAACCCTAGGACTTCCGTTTGTGACAAACGCCGCACGGCAGCCCTTGCTGCGCCGGAATCACAATGTGAGCAGCCACATAGCCACGTCTCCACCTCTGCCCACACCACCTCCAACGTCCTCCCGCTGCAGCAGCAAGATTGGAAGTCCAGCAGAGGTGACGTCGCCGCCGTTCATCAGCTGTGGAACAACGTTGAGCATACGACGAAGTTGCGATGATTCACGTTACATGAACGTCGCGATTACCACCGCCTCCGCCTCTCTGCTCTACTGCTGCTCACCATCGTCGTCTCGCCGCCATGGAGTTGCTGCCGCTGCTTCTGTTTGCGTGCCAACGCCACCGCCGGGGAAGATGCAGCCGTCAATGACGGCTTGGAGCACTAAGGGGACCAAACCCCATGCTCCCACTGCATCAACTAAGTCTAGAAACGAGGGTCAAACCCTTAAATCTAGTCAAGCACAGCTGCACAAGCAGATCAGCGCCCAAACGCCTCCGCTGCCGCGATGCGCTGCACGAGCCGGCAGCTCTTTCTCGCCGGAATCGCGATCGGATTCCAGCCACCACCACGCCACTGCTGTTGTTCTCGTTCCCAACCATCCGCTGCCGGAGCAGCAAGGTCAGAAACAACTGTAGAAGCAATGCCGTTGCTGGTCTCCGCGTCTCACCGCCGTCGAGCTCGCGACGGTGCCGCGACGAGCCACACGGCTTGTAGCCATTGCAGCGCTCGCCACCACCGTCGTCTCAACCTTCTCCTTCGCTGCTCGTCATGTCGCTGCTGCTGCTGGTTTGTTGCTGTTGCTGCCACTGGAACTCGCCGGAGAAGAAACAACCACAAGGTCAGCCTTCCGCCACCACTACGAACGCCTTCACCAGCCGGCTACCACCACTGCAGCACGATCAGCAGGTGTCGCCGGCGACAAGGCTACTGCTGGGCTTCGCTGCATGCAGCATTGAGTCTCGTCGGCGTTGCGATGGATCGCACGGCAAGGCTGTCGCGATCACCATCGCCGCCGTCGACCTACTCCGCTGTTGCTGCTTGTCGTCATCCTCGTCTCATGGAGTCACCATTGCTGCTGCTGCTGGTTTGCTGAAGTTGCTGCTGCCGTTCACTTCACCGGAGGAGAAAACGCCATTAACGATGGCGTGGAGCAGTAGGGTGATGAAACCCATGCTCCCACTACTTCGATCACACCAAGCTTAAGGGTTAGACCCTACAAGCTTCGATCGAAGCCAGCAACACGAGCAGAGACGCATCAAAATACGCCGTTGCCACCATAACATCCTGCGCATGCAAGGCACACGCTGCCATGGTTGTTCGGTACCCCGCCTTCACGTGTATTTTCACCCAACCATGGTCCTGCATCAAACACCATAGACATAGAAGCAAAGCTCCTACGAATCGGATTCCGTTTGATCAAGAAGCATAGCGTGGGTTAAACCTATGCGTGAAGACGACACGCCGCCGTGCGCCGCCGCCGGCTGTCCTCCTCCCACCCAATTGCTCCGTTTTCTCGACCCGTACAATAATTTACAATTTGAAATAACAAAATACAACTAAAATCTAATCTAACCACAGATTTTCACGTGGTAAAAACGGCCAAAACAGCAAACCAACGATAATAACGAACATGCATGCATATATACGTAAATAAAATCAGATTTTTATTTTAATTATATGGATTTACTGTTCGTTAATCCGACAGAGCCATAACTCACAGACCAGGGCTCTGATACCAACTGTTGGAACCGATTATTGAAAACCGATTCGTTTTCACCCATGGATCAGTTATGAATATCTAACAAACACATACAAAATCCACACCTAGCATGCTCTTATGAATTTAATTACAATCATAGGGTGTTTATTCGGAATCCCTGCAAACTTGGTGCACAACGACTCCCGAATGATCTTCTGAACTGTTCCAGGTTAGAGCACGACGATGGATGGGAACGACTTCGAGCTCTCTCTCTCTATGGGAAAGGGCGCCGGTTTCTCTCTCTCTAACTCTAGGTTTTGGTTGCTTAGAATGCAAGCAAGTAATGAGTCTTATGAGTCTTGTATTTATACATAAATAATTGCTCACAATCATTAAACCTAGACAACCCTCACGGGCCGTAGGAGACAGGCGCCTAGCCCACTTAGAGACACAGGCCATTGGGCCAGTTCAGGAATCTACTAGCTTAAATAAGATTGGCCCGATAATATCTGATTTAATCTATTCAGCCCATAAATATAAATCAGATATAAATAGTAATTCATTCCACTAAAGAATTAATACTGACTTACCCTCTTATTTATTTAGTTGAGTCGAGACTAGTATTAGACTTAATTAATCTCAGTGTTTAAGATTATCGAATATCCATTAATTAATTAAATACTCTGACATCAATTAACTAATTAATTAATTATTCACTAATAAATAATTATCTCGAGTGCTATCACTTAAACTTATTATCGTATCGGAACTAATTCCACCTGCAGGGTTTAATACGATAAACTTATTAAGTTCTTCGAGAGGATATCATCATCCCATTATTCATAGGACACAGATCCTTATTGCAGCTCTATCAATATCAAATAAGAACTGCTACTGCCCAAAATATGAAATTTCGAACCACTATCAAGTTCTCATTTATAATAGATCAACGCAATAGTCAGACACTTATTCATACTGATAAGCCCAATTAAGGTTAAGACTATTTAAGTCACCGAGATCTTTAATTCTTAATAAGTCAGAACAAAGAATTAATCTCACTGTGATCATTTCAATACGATTAACGTACTAGCATAAATAAATAGTCAAGATAAACTATTTAATACTATTATGCTACAATCTAAACCAACAACTCGTCCAAGTTGTCTCGATTGTGAATATTAGTTTATATCTCATAAATGCCGATTATATAATCTTCTGTGATCTACAACACACTATATAATCTTTAATATTGAGATAATTGGACAAATAATTAATATGCAATAATAAACATTTCAGATAGGAGAATTAGAGTAAAATAAATATCAATTATATATAAACAAAAGTCTTGCTTTCGTATACAACCCTTCAGACAATGAGAAGGGAGTTGTTGAGTTTGACGAATGGAGTGTGGGTTCCAATGGTGGAGAGGAAACCGGTGGTGGTGGATGAGGATTTTGCGAGAATTACGATGGCATGTTGCCTGTGAAGGAGATCGAGTGGTGATTTTTTAATTTGTATTACTTTCTTCGTCTCGTAACAAGTGGCTCACTTCGTTTGGGCACGAATATTAAGGTGAAAGGTAAAAATTAGTTAAAGTGGTATGGTCTATAACTTTTGAAGGGTATATTGTTTCCTTGTTACAATCCACTTATTTTGAGATGGATGAAGTATTTTTGAGGGAAGAGTTAGTTACTCCTAATGGAGAGGTGTGGAAACGAGTATGAGACGAGTATGTTGAGTATTAATTTATTTAAATTTGCATGTGATATGTTTTGATACTTATTTGCAATGCAAATGCAATGCATGCATGAGTTGTACTTGATATTATTTCAATTTACGCGAGCTATTACTCTTGTCAATAAGCTCGTGATAAGCTTTTGAAGTTCTGTTTGGTTTATTAAAATAATAATGATAAACGGACAACTGTTGTCCGGACAACTATTGGTTTTAGGCTTGAAAATCGATCCAACTAATATTATTTAAAACCGCCGATTTTTTTTTTCTTGAAAACTGATCCAACCAATTCCTTACACCCATCATTTTCTTTTTTGTAAATAATTTTATTAACAATAATGACAAACGGACAACTGTTGTCCGAATTTTCAAGCTTAAAACCGGTTAATTATCCGGACAACAGTTGTCCATTTAACATTACCCTTATTAAAATTTGTGTGACGAGATTCTCAAGTAAGAGATGTGATTATTTAATGACCAGACATGTTATCTGCTCTAACCATATTAAGAATTAAACTGATATACGATGCATAAAAGATGCAAGTGAATATTTAATGCTGAACATCCGTTATTGTTCTATTGAATTAATAATGGCATGTGCTAATTTGAAAATAATGATAGACCTTAATTAGATGGAATAACCTAAAATTTTTTAGATCAACACGTATCATTAATATGATTATGCAAGCAATAAAGGATCTAAATTAGTCCTACAATGACAAAGTAATCATTTACTCCTATAATTGAGGTAAATATAATATTAGAGCTCCTACATTAGAGATCCCTAGCCTTTTCAATCAAGCTTTCTCAATCAACCGATAATAAAAATGGGAGCAGTAATTCGTATGGATGCAAACAAACTTCCGTTTGCTAATAAAATTTCCAGTGTCGGCAAATGTGAGGTATATCACAAATTTGAAAACATACTCTCACTTGAAGTAGGTCATAATTAAAAGTGAAAAAAAAAAATAGATAGCACTGAACATTTTGAACATTTTTACACTTGAACCTTAAGATATGGAAAATTACAACCATATCTTAAATCTACCAAACGAGTATGTTTCTGAAGGTTGAGAATATATACTACTATATCCTAACTCATTTTCATGTGGTTTGACACAAAAATCAGTTGCCGAAAATTAAATCGTACGACATACTGTATTATATAAAAATGATGCATTTCTTTTTTCATTTTTGGAAGTACAAATAATATTCTCTAAATTTATAAAAATCCCATTCCTTAAGAAACTGACAAAATGCTTTAAACTAATAACATAAAATTTCACAAATTGATTTTGGTGTGGGTAAAATTGGAAAATAGAAATAAATATTTAAGTCCAATTTAGTCCACACACACATCTAACCTCCCCCAACTTTCATGCCTATTTTGTGGCCACAACCTTTTAAGATTCTCTTCCGCCTTAAAAAGGAAACCATTTTCAAAATCGCCCCTTTTTGCTGCCCCTTTGACCCCTAATTTTTTTCAAATTAGGGATTTCATCACATTTCATTTTCGGGAATCTCGTGTTGATCTTCCTGATTCTGTCGAGATTCTTTGTTTCCTCAAAGATATTTCGTTATTTACGCCAAATGATTGGATCAAACGTCCCAATTTCTGCGTTTGTCTTTTTTGGGATGTTGACCTAATTTCTTGTTTCTGCTATCAATGGGGTTTTACTGGCTTTACCGTTTCCTTCTGTAATTGTACCTTGTAATGTAAGACGGTACCTTCGTTGTGATGGGAGGATGAGTCTGTAGATAGTTGTATGTATACGTAGGGTTATATATATCTGGAAGATGACAAGTAAGAAGAAGAAATCTAGAGTCGCTAGGATTGGGAACGCTGAAACTCATGCTAAAAGAGCCAGCGAAAATGCGCAGAAAGCTTTGAAAAATGCGGCGGAAGCGTTTGCTTCGATGTCGGTGGGGGAAGCTGCTGCTGCTTCAACTAGGGCTGCAGGGATCGCTGAAAAAGGCGCGGTGATGGAGGATCAGAGCACGTGCTCGAGCTCTAGCGCGAGTTATGAAGTGGGTTCCAGCTCCAGCTCCAGCTCGAACGCGTCGGATACGTTCGGTTTGGGGAATGGTTTCCTTCAAGATGATTTTAGGCAGAAGAGTAAGCCCAAGACGAAGAAAGTTATTGCTACTGCTGGAACTGTGTCGACTATGCTGGGGAAGGACTATGTGAGGTCCCTCCCGAAGAAGGGTGATTCAAAAATGAACGGGATTCTTGAGCAGAGTTGGAGCAAGGAGGAGGCTGAACAGTTCTTGTGCTCGATGCTTGGAGATGACTCTGAATTAAGCCTTGCTGTTGTTAGTGATGTTTTGTGTGAGTTGCTCGTGATCATGTGTTATGATTTTTGTTTGCTGTTGTTTGGCTTGGAGGATATGTTTTGGGTTAGCTTTACGTAATATTTGATACTCCATAAATTTGTCCTTATTAGTGCTATAGTAAATTACAGTAATGGCTGAATATATTAATATGGAATTTTATCTACTAGTTAATTTCCAAACTGTAAACTAGAATTGCTTTTGTAGAATGTTTGTCATTTTAAGAGTAGAAGTATGGATGTAGTTTGTACTGAAGCATGTGTGTTTTGGATAGTTCTAGATTGTTTGTATCCTGAAATCATCTATACTTTTGCAGGTCAGTGCGGATATAACCTAGATAAGGTGAATGGCACAAATCTCTTTTTTCCTTGCCAAATGTTTTTCTAAAAGTAAAACTTCTATATGTCGCTTTTTTCCCATCTCTGTTCTCTGATATCTTTGCACGATAGATCAACTGCTGGTTAAAATCAAAGTTCCGATTCATTTAATATTTGGGTTTTTTATGCCTTCACTTTTTCCAGGCTTTGGACACATTACTCGAATTGTCAGCTTCCTCAAAAGAACAACCCAATGACTATTATGAGTCTACTAGCAGTGAAGATGTGCAGTATCTTCTTGAATCAAGTAACACTGTATGCTAAATCTGATTGTCTTTTATGTTTGCCAGTCTTTGCTGGGATTCTTTTACTTCTTAATTACTATCTTATATGTCATTGTGTTGCTCTGATTAGCTTGTGTAGTACCAGTCTGGTCAGCATGTTCATGTAGTAACATAATAAGAAAAGGACATGTATTTGTAACCTACTGTGGCCTTTGGGAGTGATCTGGGTGGAAATCCAGAGTAGATAGTACAATAATTCTGTCATTGGGGTTCTTACCAGTTACTGAGAAAAGATTTTCTGGAGAATGGGATGTGTCCCCTTTACCATGTGATTTTCAGCATATCTTACAATTGGTTGTGGAAGGATTGTATTATTTGACCTTTACATGCCGTTTTGATCTAATAAACTTTGTTTGGATGTCAGTCTTGATGTTGCTCCCTGGTGGATTTTCTTATTATCTATAAAGCATTTCTTCGTGTGGTACATTAATAATAATACCTATAAGTTTTGCATACGTCGTATTTTTTGTATCTATATGCGCCTGATGGTGATGAAAATGTTGTTTCAATTTGCAATTTTGAGAATTTGTATGTTTGTTGGAACCATGAATGCTATTTCCTTTTCATTCTCATTTGCAGCTGCTTACTTTTGATCAAATAGTATAATTCTTGATCCATCCGCATCGCATTTTTTTTCTTTGGCTTCTCTTTCTTTTTTATTATACCAATGTCTCACTAATGCAGCCAAGAGTCTGGCTGTGATTGAATTTGATTCTAATGTGAACAACTAAGGTCTGTTAATTAGTGTTTGGAGTGGATGAAGTGAAAAAAGATCATAATCTAGTGTTGTCTTGCAGGTAGGTGATGGAACATCTGACTCAACTTATCGTTCATCGTTTGTTGAACCTCAAGACAATGTGTGGTTTTCAGGAGATCTATTCTGGTAATGGAGTAGTTCTGTTTGTTGCTGGTCAATCTTTTGTTTCTATTTCTTCAAGTACAATGGCTTTATCTGTTCTATTAGTTGGACCCGAAACTTTGAGTACAAAATTCATATACTAAAAGAGAAAAGTGCATGTACTGATGACTTCTCTATAAGAACAACAAATTTAAAGCAATCTACTACCTCCAATCCCGAATCTATGTTTGGCCAATTTTGACTCCAGAGTAATTTCTGTTTATAATATTAGTTTTCTTGAACTATGTTTCCCTTATTTAAAATACTCTTCTGGTTCTTACATGGATTCAAAATGTACAAATTCAGCTAGTTCAATGAAAATTCTAGAAGTCGATTGTTTGCTTTCTTTTACCATCTGGTTCTGAGATATATTTTTCTGTCGGTCATATACCAATTTAGTAGGAAACATGTCATCCTTTAAGAGGGTTGGCCTTCAAGGGAATTGGAAATCTCTGTATTGGAAATAATTGAAGCATTATATATTGTGAGAAAGGACAAAACCAAGAAATTTGCATGTTCCTGAGTTATAGAAAAACATTATACTATTGTATATATTAGCTTCAGCATGTTGCAGTTTATCTCATTAATGTTGAATGTATGTAAGTGTGGTTAGAAGAAGCTTAATGAATTGCTCATTTTTATTGCTTCAGGAATAATTCAAAAATTTCGGAATCTAATGGATCCCACCACTCATCAAAGAAAGTAGTTTCAGAGCAGGAACTTCCTCAGAAGGTGTTGGAATCCTTGTTTAATATGCCCACACCTACGGCAGCCGAACAAGAACCTAACAAAATGAACTGGAGAAATATAGTTAAGAAAATGGTTTCCCTTGGTGAAGGATTTAAAGATGTTGAAAGTGAAGAACAACAGTATATCCATGGTACTTAAAAATAGTCTGATAAATACATTTGCTGGGATATATTTTCTCGTAAAATAGTTTTAGTTAATGATGATGCATATTTATGTTGTCTTCTGATGCATCAGTTTCACCTGTTAGTAATCTGAAAATGATGTGGGCAGGAGTTATTAGCTGGTTCGCTGTAATTCCATGTTTTTTGATTCACACAGAACGAATTTTCTGGACATTAAATTTGAACTTGTCATCTTAAGCAAATGCTCTTACAAGACGCAAATGGTCCTTTTTCCAATTGATGAAGCTCATGCTTCATAATTGTCTTCGTCCTTTTCAATTTGGAAAAGATGCTATTTGCTTATGTTATTCGACCTATGGTATTGACACACTATTCATACTTGTTTAAATTAAAGTGCACCTTCTACAATTGGAATTCTTGTTTTGTTCTGTGTGTTTTGGTCACCCACCCCTAATTCGTAAGCACTGACGAAACTGTGTCTTTTCTGGCTCTACCTTTACTTAACTTCTCTCAAAATTGTAGGTAAAGGAGATGAATATCATGTGCTCAGGGAATCTGCACATCAGCACTGGGATTCAATGAAATCGTACTATCAGAAGGTGGCGACTGCCGTATCCTTACATCAGCTCATACTTGGTTTTCCATTGTACATCCCCTAAATTTGATATAAGGCTTATATTGCTGCAGGCTGTGACAGCATTTTCAACTGGTGAGAGACAATATGCATCTTACCTTTCTGAGCAGGTATTTTACCTAAAATTAGCCCTAATGCTCTCTTTGAGTGATCTTTCCATCCTATTCTATGTTCCCTTATCTGGTAGAGCAATGCCTTTAAATAATGCTTTACCTCCTAAAAGTTTAATATTTATATAATTACTTGCTGCATGCTTCTCTTCTTGTTAGATGCCTCTCTGTGCATGTATCTAAGTTTGTATTGCATTCCATTAGTTAAAATTACTCATTTTAAAGTTGTTTTCTTGGAATCCTTATTTAGTGTGTACGGAGGGGACATGCCTCGTAAAATATTACGTGGCATAGTAAATTAGTAATGCTTACAAGTCTCTGAATTACTGCAGGGGAAGATGCAAAATAAGAAGGCTCAAGAGGCAGATAAAAAGGCTAGTTGCGATATATTTGCTGCAAGGTGGGCTGTGCTAATTGATAGTTGAACAAAGACCAATCTTGTTGCGCCTCACCTATTTCTCGAATTGCAGGAACAAGTGCATAGAAAACATGATAACAATCGATCTGCACGGACAACATATCAAACAAGCAATGAAAGTTTTGAAGCTCCACCTTCTCTTTGGAGCATATGTGCGATGTAAGATTCCGCACCACCTCTTCTTACTAGATTAGTCACCATTTTGGAATCTTTTTACTTGAATTGTCAACGTGCTCTCAATTTTTTCTCGCTTTTTTTTTTTTTTTTTTTTTCTCGCACTCCAGCTGTGAAGTTATTCAGGGTTATCACGGGATGCGGGAGCCATGGTGTTGGCAAGTCGAAGCTGAAAACCTCGGTGAGCACAAGCATTCTCTCCCATTCTCACATCTACTTTCCAACTATACATGTTTGCTGGTTATTAACTGGCTGCTAAGAAAATCAGGAGGGGCTAACCATACCCGGCCAGCAACGTTTACAGTTACGGTTGAAGTTCGACTTAATTTTTTTCTAACTATAAGAAAAAATAAAGAAATTGTAAAAATTCGAAGAGCCAACAGTTCTAACTGCGGTTAGTTGGTTATGAATCTCTAGCTGTTATTATCAATACGAATAATAGCCGCTTTAACCACCAATGTCTGGTTATGGTTAGTCAATGGTTTCGTTGGCGGTTTTACCCTGATTTTGTAACAGAACTCGAGCTCCGCAGCACTATTCGCTATATGTGAGCCTCCAGGTGTCATCTATAACGACACCTGCCGACCTAAGAAAATTTTTAACCTCATTCGAACTTTCTCAGGTCATCGGTCTTCTGCAGAAAGAAGGTATTACATGGTCTGAGGAGAACCGCGGAACACTACTGATCAGGCTCGCTGGGCAGACGGATTTCAGCTTCCTAGATTCTGGTTCGGGTAGCGACGATGATTAACCTAGGCAGGCAGATTTTGGCACCCATTCTATATTTTAACATTTCTTCCTATTTATGTGTGGAAGAACTGGTAAAGAGTATTGATATGTTGAAAAATTTAGCTGTACACTGTTAGAGAAGCAGAACTAATTGTTTGTCAACAGATTAGGTTTATTGGCTGCAGATATCCTCTGATTGTAGCTGCCAGTGCTAGCATTGTTGCATTATTTTGTAATTTTGTACAAATTTGCTGATTGAGGATTGATTATGTACAACTCTGCTTGTTGATTTGACTATTATACCAGAGGGGGTGATGTTTGGTGATATGTCAACAATTGAGTTGTAATATTTGTGTCATGTATTGTGATCGTGTGTTAGTCTTCAATCGGGAAGAAATATCTATAACTATATATTATTAAAACGAAAGCGGATTTGAGCGAGCCCTCTCCTTAATTTGGGATCCTAGGTAGCGCAATCTTTTATAAATTTACTAAAGCATGTGGATTAAAGTAAATTAAAAGGATAAAAAATTATTAAATGAAAACTTAAGAATTGAAAAATAATTTTCTTAAATTTAATTAAAAATTAAAAAATTTCACTTTTAAAATAAATTTCTATAATTACGAAGCAAATTATATCTAATAATCTTAATAGATGATGAATTCTTGTCGATGTCCAAATGTTTGTATTTTTCAATATTGTGATTCTTTTTATTTTTTGGTAACAAAAGTAATTTTGAATCTATGATTGCTCTTTAGATTAAGATGAAAAAATGTAATTGATGTAACACAAAAACTTGACTGTTACCGTAACAGTCAGATAAAATGTGACAACTACTGGAAATGTTAATTGACAATCATGTGACATTTCGAATTGGATCAAACCGCACAACAAGTCCAATTGCATTTGACTTCAGGGCGTTTACTAAGCGAGATAAGAGATAAAAATAATATAAACTAATCAAACGTTTACTAGGATATCTCATACTACATGATCATTATTCATATTTGGATATGAGATTGAAGAAATTATGAGATAAGAATATACAATCTCATCCTATTTAGTAAACGCCCCGAGGTGCAGTCGTTTGGAGAAAACCCACAAAAAACTGATTCATTAAATACGTGCATATCCTTTGAATAATAATATATTAACAATACATGCATATTCTTTGGATAATAACATATTTCTCTTACTAAATACGTGCATATCCTTTGGATAATAATATATTAACAATAATAGCTTCTTATTTATTTTTGGTTTTTTCCTTCGTAGCATCTAATAAGTAATATTAGAAGCTAGTATTGTTAATATTTTATTATCATTATGCAAAGGAATAAAAAAGGAAAAACTAAAATAAATAAATAACCGCCATGGCTGTTCACCGCCTAATTCAACGGATCCTTTCAAATTTCCCTCACACAATGGAGCCTCAAAACACCACCAAAAAACTCACTTGCTTGATCCTCCTCCGCCATGGACGACACCTCCAATACCCTCATCTCCGCCGCCAATCACAGCTTCTCCGACTTCGTTGACGGCGATGATGCAGCTGCGGAAGACGAAGAAGACGACGACGACTTCTGCGACGTCGAGACATGGGAAACCCTAAATAAGAGCTTCAGGGAGGTCCAATCGGTGCTCGATCGTAACCGCCGCCTGATACAGCAGGTCAACGACAATCACCGTTCAAGGATGCCCCACAATTTGGCCAAAAACGTCGATTTGATCTGCGAGATCAACGCGAATATGTCCAAGGTCGTCTCCCTCTACTCCAATCTCTCTGCGAACTTGTCCGCCGTTGTTCATCGGCGGCGCGCCGTCGCGGATGGTTCCGTGAAGGAAATCAAATCGTGAAGTAATCTCTAGTCTGTACTCTTTTTTTTCCCCACTTTTTTTGTCTTGAATTTAGGTGTCGAATTGGTGTGTGTTTGAATGAGATTTGGGTTTACTGCTGTTGATTATTGTTTTAGTGTGTCTTGATAAGTTTTTGGCTTTGCTCTTACTATGCTTGCTGATTGAATCTATGGTAGCAGTGGATATTTGATAGTGATTTATGATTATGCTTATTAGTATGTTATTTTGTTAAAAAAAATTCCTTATTGTGTTCATAGAGAAAATTGATGACTGATTGATGAGCTGCGGGAGTTGTTATTAGCTACATTGTTTAATCGTGCTGGCATAAGAGATTTGAGGTAATTCTTATGGCTTACTAAAGCTCCACCGTGCTATGGTTCTTGGCCAGCCAGGGTACTCTGTAGCGTCCTCTTTTCGTCTTGTTTACGATTTCACCATTAGCGTCGTCAATATACACATATGTAAATCATAAGATGAAATACCATTTTGCAGTGGGGTAAAGCTTTTGTTTCCTGAGATTATGTTTGTTTGCTTGTTTTTATTTTTATTTTATTTTTATTTTTTAACTTTAGTTCTGAAGGAAAAGGAAGGAGACGAAGATTGTATAAACAAGGTTTTGAAACAGGTAGTTATTAGCACATGGACTTCTCTGATTTGAGATTTTAGAGTTTGTTATTAGCTACATTGTGAATCTTGGCTGCATAAGAGGTATGAGATAATTCTTACACTTTACTGAGCTCTATTGTGATTTGGGTCTCGGCCTCCGTAGCATCCGCTGTTTCGTCTTGTCTTTCATTATTATATCAATTATATACTGGCTTGCATTGGTTCATAAGATGAAATACTACCATTTTTCAGTGAGTATTTCAGTTTATGGTTCCTAGATTATGTTTGTTAACTTCAGTTGTGAAGGAAAAGGGAAGGATATGAAGATTGTAGAACTAGAAACAAGGTTTTGAAGAAGGTAGTTGTCAGTACATAGATTTCTCCAGTCAAAAGGGAGATACGAGGTTACTTATCTTGATTCTCCCTTTCTATCTTTAATTTCTGAAATCTTGATTAAGTTTGAATTCATAAAAATATATCAGAATCTACACTTCAGTATCATATTCTTCTACAGGTTATGTTGATATTAAGATGAATGTTTACTTTTTTTTTTTTTACTTTTTTTGGTGGGTGTGGGGGGTAGCCAGAACCATTTACTTTCTGTTCAAGTTATTTTTGGTATGATGGATCAGATTCGCTAAGGGGAATTTATTCGATTTTCTCTGGTATAAACCAAGGCTTTTGCTTTGTTTCCGAGTAAGCAGAGAACAACTCGGAGGACTAAATCCTATACTTTATCACATGAAAGGGTTTTATCTCTTTGAAGTTAGTATTGTATTGTCTTTATTATTCTTGGATGATCTTGTGCATTGAAGGAGCTCAAGTGTTGGGAATCATATCGGTCCTTATATACATATATAGTACCGCATCGAGAAAGCCAGTTTTGATGCCTGTGCATGATCTTTGTATTTGTGGCAGGCGCCATGCATCTTTGATGCTATCATCGACTTAGTACATATGGTTAACATAGAACATATCATCTTTGATAGTATAGTTGCAAGCATTCATAGAATTTTGTTTTATTTTTCTGCATACATAGCTGGGCTTTCACATTTCGCTGACCTCATCTTTGCTAAAAGAAGATTGTTCTGGCATTTTACGAGTTGCAGTTCTTGAAAGCAACTGAGATGAGGTTTTATTTATCATACAACAGTGGAAACAGAAAAGTGAAACCTGGAGAATTCGGTCTCAGACTTTTGAAGTATCTGCAATTCCTTTGCCATGTTTTATGTTTCAGGCTTTTTGCCTTGTTACTATCAAATGTTTGGTTTAATGACAAAGACTTGGTGAAGTTGGCCAAGCTTGCTGTATGTTTTCTTTCTTCCTTTTCAGTTAACGGTCTATTTTTAGGCAAACTGAATTGTTGAACTAGTTTGTAATTTGTATTATCATCACAAAGATTACTTCAAATCTTGTTTGCTAAGTAAGATTTTCCGGCTGATTGATGATGTTCATAGGTGTTTGATGATGGGTCCGTTGGAGTAGGCACATTCCATCGTGTTTGACAAGCAATATATGGATGGATCATGGACAACCTTTGATGCGGCCATATTGGCAGTTGCAGACTTGCAGTAAAAATATGTTTTATTTTTTACAACTAAATTTATATTAATAAATATAAAATAATGATAAATTGTCAATTTTATATCATTTAAATATTATCGTACCGTTTAACTTCTATGCAATTTAAAGCTAATCAATTTAAGATTGGAAATGATAGAAAATAAAACTAGTTATGAATCTGATAAGAACATAAAAATTGGCTAGATTATAGCATGTTAAAACCATCATCGTCACCATCAAAGGTCAGCGCCGCCGCACATTTAAATATACTGTATACGGAATAGTATTTTATTTGTAATAATGAAATCAAATAGTAAGAAAATTATGAATATCCCAAAAAATTATTAAATTTTTTCATGAATATAATACATGATATTATACTATTAACTATAGGCAGTATTCGAAAAAAAAAAAAAAATACCCCTCAACTATAGGTAAAAGTCAATTTTGCAAGAACAAATTCTTTTATAACTGATGGAATAGATTTTTTTATGGAAAGTAGAATAGGAATCAAAAAATGAAAAAAAGCAGCAAGGATGTGGATTTCTTGATGTATTGGAGTAATTTAATTCTTGTTAGCTCAATCATCCAAAAAATAATTTTAAAATAAAACATCTAATGTTTCATAAACCCTACAATATTATACGAACCAATAGAAATTAAAATAAGCTTATCCTATGAAAATCAAAACAAACAAAGAAAACCAAATATATGTTCAAAATTGGAGACTTTGCAAGATAACTGCAGCGTTCAAAGCTCGCAAAATTTCTTAGTTTATAGAAATGAAGGTTACTTTGTGTCACACAGAGTAAATAGACATCCTAGCAAGAAGAATATGTAGAGAAGGTGATTACAATGGGAGTTCACCACTATCCACAATCACAACTTTGCTTTTGGGTGTGCCACTCTGCATACCTTCAGCTTCAACCTTATACACCACATCCATTCCAGACAGCACCTTCCCAAATACGACATGGCGGCCATCTAACCTGTAGGTCCACAGATTTTCAGACACGAGGAGGATAAGAATCCAAAAATTGCAATGCTTTGTGAAAACAGATAATGCAGTTGGAACTGGGTGAAGTTTACTAGAAATGTATAACTTACCAGCTTGTTGTCACAGTAGTGATGAAGAACTGAGAACCATTGGTGTCGGGGCCAGCGTTTGCCATCGACAGAAGCCCTATAGAGTGCGCAGATGATGAAAGTTACTAAGATAGCCAATGTGTCCTAAGATGAACTTGGGAGTTCAAATATATATCATCAGTTTGAGAAGCCAAATAGTAGTAGAACATATACCGGGTCCAGTGTGTTTGATCTTGAAGTTTTCATCAGCAAACTTCTCCCCGTAGATTGATTCTCCACCTCTTCCATCACCCAGAGTAAAGTCACCTCCTTGAAGCATGAAGCTGGGAATAATTCTGTGGAATGTACTCCCCTTGTAATGCAGAGGCTTCCCCTGTTTTCCTACACCCTTCTCACCTGAATTTGCAGAAAATAAGATTCCCTAATACGAAGTGTTCAACAACTCACTCGAAAATGGTGGTTTAGAAATAAGAGATTGCTTAATTGATCTCGAGCATAGTCAGTAACTTTTGTGCGTAAGATAATGAACAATTATGAGATTATTCAACTGGAAAGAAAATCAACATGGTGGAAACAAGAAAAGGAAGGCAAAAAGTGTAGTACCTGTGCAGAGAGCTCTAAAGTTTTCTGCAAGAGAATATGCACGTAAATCAGTAACAGGAGTAGTTCAAAAAGCTCAAGGAGGATTAATCCCACAAAAAAACAAACATACCTGCTGTCTTGGGAACAGTTTTTCCAAAGAGACCCATAGTGATGCGCCCTAAAAATATGTATCTCGTATTAGTAAGACTAACAGTAAACTGAAAAGCACAACATTATTTGTAATATACACACATGGGTGTGTGAACCTGAATACAAACTACTAGATTTCTATGCAGCAGGTGTGGATGGTGCAGCGACGAATTGAACTTTTGGGATGTCTGATAGTTTTGCATAAATGAAATGAGTAAGGCTATGAACAATGGGTATAAAATGGTTCTTGTTCCTCTATTTGTTCAGGGTATGATTTGTTCTCCGATTTTAGGGAATAAATGTGGTTGTGGGGAATGATCCCCGAACAACGAGCAACCAACTTTCTTTCTTACATTCACATTCTCATTCTTACAAACTACATATGTTTTCTAATTTCTATATCACCATCACAAAGATGATTCAAAATCTCAAGTGTAGTCAAACTCACTTGTTTTCTACTCAATACACACAACTTCCTAGGCATTCATCTTCCTTAGTTATATCTTTTCTGATCCAGAGCATTTCCCAGTTATTTCATCCTATTTTTCTCGTGCTTCGAACATTGTTCTCAATTTCTCATTTAACATCCTTGCTAAACTGTCTTTTTCTACAGCATGTCATACTGAAAGTCTCAATAGTCCCCAAAGCCAACAGATGCACAAATAACTCTAGTCCAATGCAATACACTTCAACTATTCTTCATATATTACCTAATCTATGCTGCATTCATAATTCAGAGTACATAATACAGTACGAGTAGTCGCAATGTGCCACTTGCAGAAATTCGAGACAAAACACTATTTTACAAAATAGATTTGAACATCCAATGCACATAAATATTATAGAACTAGAGTATACCAGCTGGTTTGCCATCAATCTCGACATCAAAGTACACCTTATGAGTCACTTCTTTCAAATTTTCCTTCGATTTCTTCGCCTGCAGGAGAAAGCAATAAAAAAATGTACTTCAAAGGCAGCAATTTTACAGAACAAATCAAAGAAGACAAACCACAGATATCGAATTAACAAAATACATACGAAACTAAAGATCTCCAGCAGCAAGATCAGAAATAATATATACACTTCTTTAAAAGAACAAATTTCCCCCTAATTCAAATTCGTGCTCACAGCGGCACAGTCCCACAACAAGGCAAATATCGACGAGGTTTAAATCCAATTAATCACCTACTGGAACCAATAGGAAGGATCACAGCAAACTAGAAAAGATTTCACAGGAGATCAAACTTAAAGTTCTTCAATATATATATATATAGAAAAACAACATGATTGAGCAATAACCTGTACTAGAGCGGAGCTGAAAACGATGACGAGAGTGAGGAGGAGATATAATCTTTGATTTGTCGCCATTTCTGCTGCGATTGAGGGTTTGATTGTTCAGCTTCAGTAAGAGAGCTGAGAAGTAGAAGTAGAACTGATGATTATGATTTAAGATCGTTTGCTTTGTCAATTACTCCTTCTGCGTGTTTCCACCAATGGCGTAATGACACGTGTGCTTGTTGAGGTGTACCGTAAACTCCGTGAGTGTTGTTTGATTTGTTCGCTATCGTACGAGCTGAGTTTCGCAACGAAAATAATCCTAAAAAAAAAGAGTTTTGCAACAAAATTAATAATCAAATATTAATTTAAAAAAAAACATTTCATTACATTTACATTTTATTTGAAGTTTATCAATAATATTTTCAGATAATTTTTCTACTTAATTAAAAAGTAAAAATATAAATTTATCAAATTACATGCAAGCATAGTATTATTATGAACTCAATTTGATTATTAAAAACTAGCGTATAACCCGTCGAAAATCGACGGAAATTATAAAAATTAATAAAATTATTAAATAGTATTAATATGTGATAGATTAAAATAAATATTATTTGTTAATTATTTTAGCGTTAAATAATTCGGTTATGCAATCTACTAAATTCGCGTATAATTTATATCCCTTAAACACATCTCAAATTCAATTAAAATGTAATTTTACTACATGTTTACGTCTCAAACCCATATAGTTATGTTTGTTAAAAATTATAACTAAAATATTCTCATTACTTTCGATAATTGTTAAAGCTCTATTCTTCTACAAAACCGATGTGGTCAAAAATATATTTCTCTCTCAAAGGAAAGCGACTCTTAAGCTGAATTTTTTAGCTTTTTATTAAGAAAAAGAGGTAAGAGAAGGAGCGGGTGGTGAGAGAGAGAGAAGAGATATATAGATAGCGAATAACACTATAGATGTTAAGATTGTCTATAAAATGAAAGTAACCCTAAATACCTCACATTATGAATTCAACACAAGATTAAGATAAAAAAATAAGTTAAACAACCGCTTCACCATCATCTCGTCTACCCCGACGTTTCCGACCTGAAACCTGCCTATTGACTACAATACTAATTTTAAATTATATAAATAATCATCTTTCAAATATATTCACAAAAAAATTAGTGATGACATTTATTTTCTTTTTACCTGAAATTAATATTTAATTATATACATAACTATAATCCAAAAATATTCACACAATATTTAATAAATAAAAATTTAATTATAAATTATAGTATTATATAAATAATCATCTTCCAATATATTCATAGAAAAATAAATGATGACATTCGTTTTCTTTTTTACCAGCTTCGAGAATAACTTTTTAAACTGAGAATAGAACTTCAAGAATTGTTTCACTATTTACTTGGTAGTTTTTTCTTTTTACAAAACTTTATGTGGAATGATTGTGATTCATAAAATTATTTAGTCAATGATATAAGATAAATGTTGACCATGAATATCCTTAATTTTATGAGTTCAAAATTATATATATTAAAAAAAAAGTTGTCCCACAAGTACTGAATTGGCCTATCTACGCGCACGATTCTTGATTCTTGGTCGGAATTGACTCGTTGATAAATCGTTAGTAGTTTTTCTGCCAATTTTCCTATATATTCTACGTTTTCCAACTGAGACGATTAATAAAACAATTTGGGATGAAGTGTTTAGGATTATTCAAACTTGTTTGAAATATATATACTCGGACTTGTTTAAAATCCAATTAAAAAATTAGTCATTTGTGTTCCTTTCTGAAAAAAAAATCCGTATATTAGTCTACCGCCACAATTCTGCATCGGAACTGGCCCGTTGACCACGACTGTGATTTATAAGTGCGTAATTTATAAAATTTATTTAGAATTTATATAGATCCAGAAATTTAATAAAAATAATGATTGTACTATTTGTTAATCGTCCTTAATCGTATAGTAATACTCGTTAATTAAAATTATAAATTATGCAAAGTTGGAAACCCAACTACAAATAACGTAAAAATTATTTTATGAATGACGATTATTGATTTTAGAAAATATATGGGAAAAAAAGCTAAAAATGAAAAATTTCTCGAGTGTCGGTTGGGAATTAGCTCGTCTACAGCCACGATTCCAGGTCAGAATTGACCCATTGACCACGATTTTGATTTATAAATGCACAATTTATGACGATTCTAGATTTTAGAAAATACATGAAAAAAAATGAATAAAATGAAAATTTTAAAATTAATAAGAATAAAGAATGAAAACGTGTCACATGGAATCCCGAGTTGAGGTACCCGTCACTTGAGAATTGGCCCGTCTACCTAATTAATTGACAAATTAGAAATTACTTATTTTTTTTATCAAATTAAATAAAAAATATTAGACTATTTTCAAATTTAATTCGGTCAACCAATAAATTATCCAAATTATTTTGGAACCATTTATTCTGTCCACTAATAAATTAGTTCCCTAATAAAAATAATTATCTATTCGGCCAATTAATAATTGACTAAAATAAAATAACTTAAACTATAAAAATATAGCAGTTATTTATTCGGCCGATTAATAAATAAATTGGCCAAATAAAACTCCTACAAAAAAATAATTATCTATTCGGCCAATTAATAAATTGACCAAATTAAATTAAATTAACTATAAAATATAGTTATTTATTTGGCCGATTAATAAATAAATTGGCCAAATAAAACTGGTGGAGCAAAAAATGAGAAAATACACATTGATTTTAGGTATTTATAGGCTTTTCAACATGTGAAGTTTCATTGAGAAACCGATGTGGGACACAAGATTTTAGTATAGATATTTAAAATCTATTATTTTACATTTAAAAATTCAAAAATTTGAGAATTTAGATAAATTCAAATGGTGGAATATAAGGGGTGCCACATAGGAATTTTTCAAGTCTTAATTGTGAAATATATCCAATTTCACTTTTTCTAAATTAGTTATATCCACTTGTTGGAAAACAAATTAGTTATGTCCATGTTTGGTATGAAGAGACCAATTTACCCTTGATGTTGTATTTTTTATATTATATCTCTTACACATTATGTACGATTTGACTTGTTTCATACTTTGACTCTCATTAACCGAAAATGATTGTGATGTTAGGCTATGGAAGTTAGCAAAAGTGGTCAATAATTAGATAATTAGTGTTGCAATGATTAGTTTGTCTAGGGTTTACTCAATACAGATTTTCCGATACTATATGTAAACCATACAAAAACAACCAAAATTATATGAAATAAAAACATAAAAATATTTAAACTAGACAAAAATAACCAAAATTATATGAATTGCTAAATTTATATAAATCCCGCTCGGCTAAATGTAAAATATTGAAAGATCCCACTCGAGATTATTGAAGATCCCACTCGAGCGGGATCTTCTAATTTTCGAGCGGGATCGTTCCATGTTGAAAGATAAATATTATTACGAATAAATTCTTAATTAATTACGCAATTTTTAATTAAATTAATTATATAATAATATTGAATACGTAATAACTAATTAACTTATTAAAATAAAAACACTAAAATATGTATAATATATAACATTAAATATAATTATATCAATTTGACAAATTAATGAAAATCCCGCTCGGTTAATTATTATATATTGGAAGATCCCACTCGAGATTTTTGAAGATCCCACTCGAGCGGGATCTTCGAATTCTCGAGCGGGATCTTTTGTTTCTTAAAGCTAAATATTATTAGAAACTAATTATTAATTAATTACTCAATTTTTAATTAAATTAATTATATAATAAAATTGAATAACTATTAAGTGTTTTAAATTAAAATGAAAATATATGTAAACTATATTAGAATAAGCAAAAATTTATTAATTGTAAATTAAACACTAATCCCGCTCGTGTGTTCTAACAAGAAATGAAGATCCCACTTGATATTATAGAAGATCCCACTCGAGTGGGATCTTCATTTTTGTTAAATTTGTACGAGCGGGATATATAATTATTTTGCAACTAATAACATTATTTATTTTTTTATATAGTTTACATATTTTTTGGATTTTATTGGTATTTTAATTCGTAGATTTTAATAATTTGTATACAGTATGTGATAATAATTGTACTATACAACTGAGTGTGATAGTAATCGACACTGGTGGATGTGAAAATTCATCTGTAAATATTCACGTGAATGGTTGAAATTTCACCATTGATGTAACAATTTTACTTTCACGTGAATTTGTACAATTTCACTCACCCAATTGATTGAATGAATGAATGAATTCTATATAAGTGGTAGCAGAGATGAATCTTCAAACACCACAACCATCAAAATATTTTGTACTCGTCATAAAAAATTATCACAATATGGAAGAATGGAAATATTTCAACATCAAATATGGTGGAGAATGGCACGATTGTGAGTAAGTGGGCGGTTCAGAATCGATCACTCAAGTTCTTGCTGCCAATCCAGCTCTTATCAATTTGAAATATAACATTGATGTGCTGATGCGTCGAAATTCGATGAGCACTCAGTACGAAATGTATTATTTATCCATGCTCGAAGTGGACGCACTGTGAAAATTCTCTTGAGCACAGATCAACAATTTGCTCAATTGTGCATGGAGCCTCGTCCAACCGTATATCTCATCCACAGCCACATAGATGTGTATGTTCCATATTTCGAAGAACCTGGGGCGTCATCCTGTTGGGAAATTTATTAGTATAAGTTTTGATGAATTCCAAAACCGGCTGACCCCAACCGAGTAGATGTTGCCAGTACCTAATGTTAGAATTTAGGCTCGCTGTTTGAGCAAAGTTAAGATTTTATCTTTACAGGTCTCCAGCTGAAGATGGCAACAAGACGTCACTCAGACAGAACATCAGTTGTGAAGAAAGACAACTGAGAGTTCATTTGTTCAGATGTAAACAAGGCGAAGTCTTCAGAACATCAGTTGAAGGAAACCAACTGAGCGTTCATCAGATGAGAAACAGTTGAAAGGAAGAGAACATCAGATGAAAAAGAAATCATCTGAGGGTTCAAACCCAACTGAGTAAAGAAGTGGAAGACAACTGAGGGTTCAGTTTCAGAACCTCAGTTATAGAATCTGAACAAGGAGTTCAACTGTTTTGAAGTTCAAAGTCAGCTGAGAACTCGACAGATCGGAACATCAGCTGAAGATCACTCAGATGAAGGTCAAGACTTTCAACCGACAAACCGAAGTTGACTGTCAAAGATTTGAATTTCAAAAGGAAGTCACATGAGGGTTTGACCGTTCAGTCATTACCCCATCTGGCCCAACACAAGGCTGTCTCAGATGGAAAGCAGAAGAGCACAGATGCCATATCGGGAAAGTCTGCAGAGATGAGAGACAAGCCATCGCTTTCAACCGATCAGAGATCAACTGCTCCTCCAACGGCTAGTTGATTCTCTCCGCCTATAAATAGAGGCATCCTCTCATTCGAGAAACATAGACATGCAGATAGACACATAGACGACGAAAAATTCAAGAGCTTTCTCGAGAGAAATCAAAAGGAAATCTGCAAAATCATCATCTAAGAGCATCAGCAGCTGAGAGTTCCAATTTGAGAGAACATTAGTAGCTGAGGGTTCCTAGAGATCGAAACTGTTTTTTTTAAGGTTGAGTGTTTATTCGTTCAAGCCTTAGATCCAGCTCTCATTCGTGATCGAGCTGTAGTTGGAAATCCTACCCTTTCTCACACCCTAAAAAGTGTGCTAGGACCTTACTCTTCCTGTAATTGAGTAGTTAGGTCGTCAAGTACCCGCAAACTTGACTTAGGCTGTTTAGTGCCCGCAAACTAAACTGTAACGGTTGCTCAGCCCGCGTAAGTTGAGTGGAACTGTCCAGAAAAACTTGGACTGAGGTGTGTGGACTCACATCTCCCCGTGGACGTAGGAGTTCTCTCCGAACCACGTAAATCTTGTGTGTCGTGTTTTCTTTTGTGTTCAGTCTTTATTATCATATCTTAACTGACAAACTAACCGCATACAATCTGCATACTTTCACAACAACAGTTTTGGTTTTGACCAACCGTGCATAAAAGCGTGAGTTTGATTTTACGAGTTTATTTTCCACCACATTCCGCACAGCACCAATCTTCCAGCTGAGGTTGCTTACTCAGCTGTGAGATCCCAACTGAGTCCTCTCACTCAGTTGAAGTTGATTTCAAGTGTTAAGTTTTTCGAAAGTTGAAAAATCCTAACTGGTGTATTTCCCCCCCCCCCCCCATACACCAGTAACTCATATCGGGACCATCAAGTGGTATCAGAGCAGTGGTTCAAAAGACTGCTGACTCTGTTTCACGAGGTGTGAATTCGAGAATTTTCTTCAGTGGTCAACTGAACAGATCTTTTCACGCTAGTGCATTCTTGCTCGCATTTTTGTTGTCCTGTTTTTGTTTGTGCAGATGGACGTCAAAGACAAGATCACAGTCATGTTCTCTGTTGTCAACTATACATCATGGAGAACTCGAATGAAGAAGATCCTTTTGTCCAAGCATCATAGGATGCAACAAGTTCTCACATCTGGACCAATCGTCATACGAGACAGAATACTTCGCACTCCCACAAATCCCAACGATGGAGATGCAGTGGTGGAGTATGTGGAGAAACAGCCAGAGGACTACACTCCGGAGGAGGCCAAGGTGAGCCAGCTGGATATCTGGGCTCAGAGCACAATAATGTCCACGGTTGGACAAGATTATCTGCCCTGGATAGAGGAGTGTGAGACCGCAAAAGAGATGTGGGACATCCTGGCCTCGCTAAGTGAAGGAAGCGACGAGACAAAGGAAAACAAGTTCTCGCATGCATGTCAAGATTTTGACAATTTCAGTCTGCGACCTGATGAGACTATAGATCAGTTAGAGCTCCGGTTTATGGACATCATCAGAAGAATCCAATCCATCCGGAAAGGAAAATACACTCTAAGAGAAATAAACCTCAAAGTGTTGCAAGCTCTACCGGCTGAGTGGGATACTTTCACAAATATCCACGAGAGCCGAGCTGACCTAGGTGAAATGGGAATTGAAAGATTGTTCTCAATCTTGAAAGGAAATGAGTATAAGGTCAACAGAAGGAGGTCGCAGCCCTCAAGTCAGACAAATAGAATTGAGGACGTCAGCTCAGCATCAAAGTCAGTTGCCCTCCGAGCTGACTACTCAAAGTCGAGATCGTCAAGGCCAACCAAGTCGGCTGACACGACTGCAAAGGAGCCGAGCAGAGAAGAACTGCAACAGAACATTGCAGCGTTGTCAAAGAAGTTAGCCGATATGGATACTCGGTTCGGTAAATATAAACGTTTCTATAAATCAAACCGAACTCGAGACAGCTCGAAGCCAGTCACCAATGGTTGCTTCGAATGCGGCAAGGAAGGACACTTCAAAGCCGATTGCCCAGACCTCTCAAAGAAGGAAAGAGAAGCACTGAGGGCAAAGCAAACTGCAAAGAATAAGGCCATGGTAGCTGAAGAGGCAGCTGACGATATGGACATCTTCACAGACACTGAAGATGAGGATGACCTGACCTCTACCAACAAAGTCATCAGTCCGGATCAATGCCTCATGGCACTTGGAACCGACCAAGATGATATTGAGGTACAATCTAATCCTGCTCGCTTAAATTCTTCCATTACTTCTAACATGCAGGAATCTATGAACGATGAGTTGGAACCCTCCTGGAATGATTTTCAAGAACTCATTGAGGAACTACATCAGCAGTCGATTGAGTTTAAGAGTCTTCAAGCCCAGTTCGCCAAGCTTGAAGATTCCTTAACCGAAAAGGACGATCTGATCAAGAGACAAGCTGAAGAAATTGACCAGCTGAAAAGTCAACTGAGTACAGCCAACCAAACTGAGGCTTCAACCGATGAACAGTTGAAGGAACTGATCAAGGCACAGAACGAACAGTTGAACAAGCAAGAGGCTCAGATCGACCAGCTGATGAAGACATCAGATGCCCAGACCGAGCATATAGCTGTTCTTCTCAAGGATCTTCAAACTGAGAAGGACAACCTGACAAAGCTATATCAGTCATCCGAGATCATCGAGAATCTCATCAAATACAGACGGCAAACGGATGATGTGTCTGGACTCGGATACGATGTGGCAAAGGACACTGGAATTCCACCAACTACCTTCACCAGGGCTGAGGAAGTCATGGTTGCCAAACCTAACACAGTTGAGTATGCAACTGAACAAACACCCTCACAACCGATAAAGGTAACTACGGCTGAGAAAGGCAAATGAGCTGCAGATGGAGCACCAACGAAACAGTCCCTGGAGTCTACAACCGAGGGGGAATGTTCCAAGACTCAACGGAGGAACCGGAGACGTCGGAGTCGCAATCAAGCTCAAAATCGACAACATATCCAAGCTCAGAACCGACGTGATAACCGACCAACAAACCAACCACAGCAGAGATGGAACCAACAGAACGGACCAAGCTTCAACCGACATAATCAACAACGGTCCATCACCACAACAATCAGAGGTTCCAACAGAGTCAACCTATGTGGAAAAGTTACGACAGCTATGGTTACTCATGCCACAACATGAATCAACATCCGGGCATGAACAGCTATCGTCAACAGCCAAGGCAATGGAATCAGAATCAGCCAAGAAGATCCCACAATGGCGTCCGACCTCACAGACAAACTCAACAGGATAAGAATCGCCATCATAACAGGGGGAAAGCCTCACCTCCTAAAGCCCAACATGGGAGAAATCCAACTCCTCCCAAGAAACAGAGCATCATTTCAAACAACAAGCCTAAGGATAACCGGGGTGTTGTTATAATTGATGAAAATGGGCAGATCATTTGGAATGACAAGGCTATTCGAGTGTACAGAGAAAAGCGACGCACGGTTCCAGCGGGAACTGGTTCTAACCCTCCAGGACCCAACTGAAATTGGGGACCTAAGCGAGTTTCTCTTTGCAGGTACAGGAGAAACAGCTGAGGAAGAAGAAGGCGTCTACAACAATGTGGGTGATGGATAGTGGATGCTCGAAACACATGACAAATCTGAAGGATTTGCTTGGAAGTTTCGTGGAGAAAGAAGGTCCATCAGTTACTTTTGGTGATAACTCAAAAGGTTATACCAGAGGTTACGGTACCCTTGAAACCAATCATGTTTCAATTTCTAATGTCTCTCTTGTTGATGGATTGAAGCATAACCTGCTCTCCATCAGCCAATTCTGTGATAATGGTTTCTCTGTCAAGTTTGATGCACAGGGTTGCAGAGTTAAAGATGTCGGATCAAAGCAGGTGATATTGTTGGGAAATCGATCTCCAACAGGGAATGTATACTACGCTGACTGGAACAGCAACCTCCCTGACACTTGCCTGTTGTCAAAGAGCAGTTCGGATGTGAGTTGGCTGTGGCACAAAAGGCTCAACCATCTGAACTTCAAGACGATGAACCGACTTGCCAGACAAGAACATGCAAGAGGCATACCTAACCGAGTGTTTTCAACAACACACATCTGCAGTGCATGCCAGCTGGGAAAGCTCGCTAGAACCTCCTTCCGGTTGAAGTCAACTCCTTCAACTGACCGAGTGTTACAGCTGATCCACATGGATCTCTTCGGGCCAGTTACACCAAAAAGCATTAATGGAAACGAATATACATTGGTTGTAACTGATGACTACTCAAGATATACGTGGACCATCTTCATGCGCCACAAAAGTGAGACCCGAGATGAGCTGCCCAAGCTGATGGATCGGATATCGAACCAACAAGAGATGAAGATCATATCTATCCGATCAGATCGTGGAACGGAGTTTCTAAATGAAACCATCATTGAGTATTGCGAAAGGAATGGCATAACCCATCAGACATCAGCCGCACGCACTCCACAACAGAATGGCGTAGCTGAGCGAAGAAATAGAACTCTGAAGGATGCAGCCACATCCATGTTAGCGAGCTCAGCACTGCCTAAGAGATTTTGGGCTGAAGCGATCAACACAGCATGCTACACACAGAATCGATCTCTTCTCACCAAGCGGTTGGGAAAGACGCCCTACGAGCTGTGGAGACGCAGAAAGCCAGATATTTCTTATTTTCGTGTTTTTGGATCTAAGTGTTATATTCACAACAATGGGAAGACTCAGTTGAAAACTTTTGATGCCAAAGCTTCAAAGGGCATATTTCTTGGATATGCAGCTCGGATCAAGGCATATAGAGTTTTCAACAACAGCTCTCGTGTTGTGGAAATAACACCTCATGTTAGTTTTGATGAATCTACCTTCGAGTGCAGGGAACAGGTAAAGGAACAACACGCGGATCCAGCTGTTCTACCAGTTCTCACCAGATCGCAAGCTCTTCGGAAAAAGAACCGAGCTGAACCACTGGTATGGGAAACTGAGGATGAGGACCCATACTCCTCTGAAGATGAATGCGAAGACCTCAGCTCGTCCCTAGGGGGAACTTCAGCTGATGTCCCACCAACTGCATCAGCATCCGATGCCCAACCGAGCTCAGTTCAAAAATGTTGAGGATCCAGACTCAACAGCTGATCAATCACCAGCTCTGAAGACTCCAACTCAGATGTCTGAACAACCACTGTTGGAAGAAGAAGGAAGACGCAACCGAAGATGGTATGAAGTTCATTCCACCAACGACATCATCAGAGATCCAACCGAGGGTGTGCGCACACGGAGCAGAGTTGCAAATCAAAAATCAACCGAGGAAGAATCCAACACTTATGCCCAATATGCTGAGGAATTGGCAGTTCTAGAGGAGTTCGAGCAAGCTGGAGATGTTGCCATGATCTCTTGCTTTGTAGCTGATGTTCCAGAACCGAAGAATGTTGGAGAAGCTCTCAACTGTGTCCACTGGACAACAGCCATGCAAAAAGAGTTGAATGAGTTTCTACGCAACTGTGTATGAGAGTTGGTAGAAAGACCAAATGGTGTCAAGGTGATTGGACTAAAGTGGATTTTCAAAAACAAGAGAGACGCCATTGGATTCATTGTGCGGAATAAAGCAAGGTTGGTAGCTCAAGGATACTGCCAACAAGAAGGAATTGACTTTGAAGATTCTTTTGCACCAGTTGCAAGGCTGGAAGCCATCCGGATCTTTCTAGATTATGCCGCACATCACAAGTTCAAAGTATATCAGATGGATGTGAAGTGTGCATTCCTCAATGGAGATATAAAAGAAGATGTATATGTTGAACAACCTCCTGGTTTTGAGACTGGAGATGGAAGAGTGTACAAGCTGAAGAAAGCTATCTATGGTCTAAAGCAAGCACCAAGAGCATGGTATGACACTCTTTGTGGATTTCTTCTGGACTCGGGGTTCAAACGAGGTTCAGTTGATAAAACTCTGTTCACCATCAAAGTTGGAGAAGATATACTTGTCGTGCAAATTTATGTCGATGACATCATTTTCGGGTCCAAGTCGGAGGAGCTGTGCAAGAAATTCTCCGATCTTATGAAGGAAAAGTTCGAGATGTCAATGATGGGCGAGATGAATTATTTCCTTGGATTACAAGTGAAGCAGTCACCTGAAGGGATTTTCATCAACCAGTCCAAATATACAAGGGAGCTCATCACCAAGTTCGGATTGCAGACAAGTAAGACAACCAAGATCCCTATGAACACGAACTGGAAGATCGAACCAGGAGCTGAGGGAAAGCTCATTGATGCCAACCAGTATAGAGGGATCATCGGTTCGCTGCTCTATCTAACTGCCAGCCGACCAGACATTTCATACGCAGTTGGAGTGTGTGCTCGTTTTCAAGAACAACCAAGAGAAGCACACATGTTGGCAGCAAAGAACATCATTAAGTATCTGAAGGGAACTGTCAATGTTGGATTGTGGTACCCAACTGATGACAATATCCAGCTGACTGGATACTCAGATGCCGACCTAGCAGGAGATCGGTTGGACAGAAAGTCTACTTCTGGACACTGTCAGTTCATAGGAAGCAAGCTGGTGTCATGGTTCTCCAAAAAACAAGCGTGTGTTGCTACTTCGACAACCGAGTCAGAGTACATGGCTGCCGGAAGCTGTTGCATGCAAGTATTGTGGCTGAAGCAGCAGCTGAGAGATTATGAAGTCTCAACTGGATAGGTTCCCATTCATTGTGATAGCTCGAGTGCCATAGCTATCTCTCTAAACCCTGTTCACCACCCTCGGACCAAGCATATCGATATTCGTCATCATTTCATCCGAGACCATATTGAGAAGAAGGATGTGTCCATGGAGAAGATCCCAACTGAGATTCAGAGAGCTGACATCCTCACCAAACCTCTTCCTGAAGCCCGGTTCAAGATGCTGTGTGATCTTCTAGGACTTTTGGATCCGAGCTAAAAAGTCATCCGAGCAGAAGAGTCATCCGAGCGGATAAGGATTCATCCGAGCTGACAAATCAGATATTGAATTAAGGGGGAAGCTCAGATGAAGGGGGAATCTCAGATACGAATTGCCAACTGAGGACATCAAACGTCAGCTGAGGAGATGAACTTGAGTCAGCTGATGGTATGCGGCAACTGAGGAATTCAACAAATGAACACAACTGATTCAGACATCAGCTGGCAGGTATCATTTATGATTGAAGGTGTTATGATATTAAATGAGAATGTTTGAAATAAATTCAAACATTCCTGAACATGTCAGCTAGACTAAACAAGCCATCATAGCGCATTTAATGTAAAGTCTGGCTGAACACCTATAGCCTTACTTTATAGTGCGACTGGGCTGACACCTCAAACTATTCACCTTCTCACTCGCGCGCATATTAGTCAAAATTACTCAATAGTCGCGAAATCACAGCCACTAATAGATTCGCGCGATTTAACCCCAGCCATTGATTTTATCCGAGTCAAAGATTATATAATACGGCAAATCAGGAAGTGATCCTTACCTTCTCTTTTCGTGCATATCTTTACTCACTATTCATCATCTTCTCAAATCTTGTTTCGCCATTTCCAGTAAAGTCTTTTGCTCTTTCTTTGCATATATATCTCTTTGAGATGGCGCCCAAGTCAAAAGCTTCTAAAAAGATGGTTTCCTCAGAGCCTGCAACGTTCCAGAAATCGTTCGACATGGTGATGTCGAAGATTCATTTCGAACGGATATTATCCAGAGCGGCTCTCTCATCGCCTGAGCTCGCTCCAGTCGCTACCATCCTCTCTGACCACCATCTGCTTGATTGGGCCACCCTCTCTCCGGCCCTGTTGCTCAGGAAGCAGATAGTACATTTCTATCGGAATCTGCAACGAGTTGCAAATGACGGGCTTGTCACGATCATCCCGTGCAAGCAACGCCGCAGAACCTCCCGAACAGTAGAAGACTCCGTTGTGGAGATAAAGGTGTCGAAGGAGCTGGAGAAGCTCATCCCCAGAAACCGTGAAGCCACAGACGTGGTGGGGAATTTTTCTGACAAGGAAACTGATGCCTTCCTTCAAACCATTCTTCTTGTTCCCGAACCATTGAAGGGAAGCATGCAAAGGACAAAGTTGAAGCCGGAGCACCGACTTCTTTTCGATGTAATTTCCAAATGCATCTTCGCATATGGTGGAGCCTTCGGGGACATAAGCCGTCCTAAGCTCAAGTAGCAGAAGGCCCTGGAAGAGATGCACCAGGTCGACTGGTTGGGATATATAGAGAGCCAGCTGTTGTCGGAGAAGCAGAAGATATTCGAAACGACAGCTGAGTCCGGAGATGTTCTGTTGAGTGTCAAGGGGACTCTCAACTTCGGGACAAAGATATCAGCCCTCATCCTCCAAACTACAAAGGGTTTGCCGCTGACATGGGAAGGGAGTGAGGACACTCCAGTCAGCAAGCTGTCACTGTTCCCCTCAGCCAAGAAGGCCAGGGATGTTGTAGAAGCTGTCTACACCCCCAAGGGTGTCCCCAAGCCAGCTGTGGAGGCAGCTGCTCGTCGCCCTTCGAGGACTAAGTCGGCGAAGCGCCAGCTGGAAGAGGTAGCTGAGGAGGAAGAAGATGAAGAGGAGGAAGAGGAGGAACCTCTGCAGAAGAGGCCAAGGATAACAATCATCCAGCCAGCGGCTCAACCATCCACAACAAGTCCAGTGGTGGTCAAGCCGGCTGAGGCGAAGGAGTCAACCGAATCCAGTCAATCGGTTGACCCAGCTGGGTTTATTCTTCAACCTCGCCAGGAGGACGTGGCTGAGGAGGCAGGTGAAGACGTGGAGGTCCAAGTGGTGGATACCAGCTCCTCCTCAGATGACTCTTCTTCATCTGAGGAGTCCTACGACAGTCGATCTAGAGCTGATGCCAGCCAGGTTAACCCACCTGTGACTGAAGAAATCCTCCAGCCAGCCAACTCTCCATCCAAAGAGGATCCAGTTCTCTCAACTGGTCCTCAGTCAGATATTCCGAGCCTCTCGCTCGATGCCAACGTTGTGACCACTTCTTCGGCCAACGTTTATGAAACCATCGAACCCTTAACCTTCGATATCGACCCCCCTCAGATCGATGAAGAAGCCAAACGCCAGGCGATCCTGGCTGAGTATGAAGGAAGACTCAGCTACTGCTTCCGCAAGCTGATTGGTATGTTCCCCGAGGCAACATCGATGCCCATTTTCTCTGTTCTCGGGACGGAACTTCTATACCAGTTCAGTGTCATATTCAGCTACTGGTACGTGAAGGAGGAGACTCTCAGGATCCATGGTTGGGACAAGTTAAAGGTCGAAGAGTCCAACCCGAGGGAGTACTTCGACTACCAGAGCCTGGAGGTGGCTTACAACCAAAAGGTGGCTGTGCTCCGACGACGTCTGGACAAAAGCATCCAAGAAGGGACAGACACCAGGGAGCTGTGCAATAACCCTGAAGCTGTTCACTTTCTTGATGACATGCTCGCCAAAAATGCCTCCTGCATGGACGACGTCGACGCAGCTGATGAGGCGGCCAAGAGAGAAGAAGACAAGCTCAAGGCCTACCTCGCCAGCAGATCTGCCATGGTTGTCGCGGAGTCTGCTGCCCAGCCACAACCACAGCTTCTGCTCGGACCCTCCGATCAGCCAGCTCTCTCAACTGACGCCATCTGCGAACTGATCTCGGAGAGGGTCAACCAGCTGAGGACGGAGATGCTGTCCAAGATCCAGCTGGGCAAGGAGGAAGAAGCTGACAGGATGCAGCAGCTGATGGCAGAAAATGCCAGCCTGAAGAATCAGCTAGATCACCTCTCCTCTTTTCTGCAGCACAAGCTCGAAGATCTCTCCACTTCTTCCAGCTCAGAGGTCTCGGCTCTAAGGAAGGCCGTTCAGAGTCTCAGCTCGGATTTCAACGTGTTCAAGACCGTTGTTGAATCTGACCTCGCAAAGTCCCAGCAGACTCAGGACTAGGAGTGGATGGCTCAGTTCGCCTCTTTCCGAGCTGAGTTCGTCTCCCTCCACAAAGAGGTCTCTGCGACTTTTGCAGCTGTGCAGCGAGCTGAGCAGGAGCGCCAAGACCTGGAATTGGCGAAGAAGGTGGAAGAGAAGGACGCTGTTGAAGAGCTGTTTTCCCGCATTCAACAAGCTGAAGCCAAGTTGACCTCTCTGGATGGCACTGTTGCCACCCTTTTGGATGATGCCAAAAAGGGGGAAGACAAGGAGCCAGCAGCTGGGGATGGACAAGGGAAAGTTGTTCTCCAGCAAGGAGAAGGAGTGCTAGCTGAAGCTGAAGCTGAAGGGTCGCAGCCCGAACTGGAAGTCTCCCACAACCTCGTAGCCGAGCTCACAGCCGAGCTCGATGCAAAACTTGACGGGATATCTGTTGAAGACTGTATCGAAGCTGCCAAAGCTATGGAGGTGCCTAAGGAAAAGTACTTGAATCCCTCTTTGATCAAGAAGTTCGCTGCCGATCAGGCCAAAAAGGTAGCCAAGTTCGAGAAGGAGCTCGCCAAGGTGGAGAAGAACGTCGACAGAAACAAAGCCAGCCAGAGTGTGCGAAGAATCAACAAGCACCAGATGAAGGCTGAGGCTAGAAAGTCGACGCATCAGCTGCAGAAGAACGCTCCGCTCCCGTCTCGATACCCACATGTTGACAAGTGGATGAATGCGGAGTGGAACGATGACTGGGAACAGTTCAAGCATGAGTTCGTCAATGACTTCTATTACAGGAAAGTCTACTCGACTGAAGACCCAAGGCTAGCCTTCAAGGAAGCCCTGTGGGAACTCAGATCTGGAGACCCTGGAATGTTTAGTCAATGAGTGGAACTATCCAGAAGAACTTGGACTGAGGTGTGTGGACTCACATCTCCCCGTGGACGTAGGAGTTCTCTCCGAACCACGTAAATCTTGTGTGTCGTGTTTTCTTTTGTGTTCAGTCTTTATTATCATATCTTAACTGACAAACTAACCGCATACAATCTGCATACTTTCACAACAACAGTTTTGGTTTTGACCAACCGTGCATAAAAGCGTGAGTTTGATTTTACGAGTTTATTTTCCACCACATTCCGCACAGCACCAATCTTCCAGCTGAGGTTGCTTACTCAGCTGTGAGATCCCAACTGAGTCCTCTCACTCAGTTGAAGTTGATTTCAAGTGTTAAGTTTTTTGAAAGTTGAAAAATCCTAGGTGTATTTCCCCCCCCCCCCTCCCCCATACACCAGTAACTCGTATCGGGACCATCACATCCTTTCAATACGACCAAGGGCAGCCGTCATCATTTCAATACGAGCAAGGGCAGCTGTCATCATTTCAATACGACCAAGGGCACACGTATTCTGATGAAATGGAGCGTATCCAACAACAAATCAATTCCCAAGATTTCTTTTCCAACTTATATCCTAGTGGGTATAATTACGAAGTGACGTCCACGTATCACGTACCTGTTGTTCCGGATTGTCATGTTCCAGACAACGAAGATGATGAACCACAATGCACTGTCGAGTTGGATTCAGACGATGAAGATGTTGACAGTGCTGATCTCCAAACTGATAGTGAAGCATCTGAAGACTGGACTGAGGAAGGTTTACGCGATTTTACTATGGTGGAGCACAGTGCATGGATTCGTCTCAGTGCAACGACGGACGCGTGCGATCAAACCAACTGGTTAGTTCCGGTGATTCTGTCCGATGCTACGATTTCTCTCGTAGCACATGATCATGACCCGACAGATGATGATGAGTTGCGTGTTGGTGCTGTTTTCCACAGCAAAAAAGAGATAAATATTGCAGTCGGAACGTGGCACATGGAGAGAGGACTTGAATTCAAAACTCCGAGATCAGATTATATTCGAATGAAGTTCTTATGCAAGTATCCGAATTGTCCATTTGAGTTGCGTGCAACCTCACGTGGAACGAATACTTGGATAATACACAAGTTCATTCCTGAGCATTCATGCATCCGTCAGCTACGACGAGCCGCTCCGAGGAAAATTAAGATGAATGTTGTTGCAGCTTACGTGGAGCGAAAAATCAGAACCAACTGTAAAATCATGGAGCCAAAGGCCATTATGGAGGAGATGTTACGCGAGTTCGGTATCACCATCCGTTATGATTTGGCGTTGCGAGCACGACATTACGCAATACAAAGTACATACGGAGGGTATGTTGAATCCTTCCAGTTGTTGCCTGGCTATCTTCACATGCTCAAAGAATCAAATCCCGGCACGCTTACTGATCTTGAGGTTGGAAATGATGGGAGATTTGAGCATTTGTTCGTGGCTCTCGGCGCCTGCAGACTCGCGTATCCATTCAATATGAGACCTGTGATAGTGTTAGATGGCACTCATCTCAAGTGCAAGAATAGAGGTATTTTATTTGTCACTATGACGAAGGATGCCAACGAGCATGTTTTTCCACTGGCGATAGGTGTTGGCCCAATCGAGAATGATATATCTTGGAGATGGTTTCTAACCCGTTTGAAAATGGCATATGACGAGCTTAGAGATACATTGATTGTCTCTGACGCACATATCTCCATAGCGAACGCTGTCAATGAGGTGTTTCCAAATGCAGTTCACGGTCTTTGCTACTATCACTTGCTGAATAAGTTGGCGTGCTATGGGAAAGTTGTTGTAAGATTGTACGAACGAGCTGCTTTTGCATATCGCACTTCAATTTATGATAAGGCAATGGCCTCTATTCAACAAGAGAGCCAAGGTGCATACGACAAATTAATGAGAGTTGGACCAGAGAAGTGGGCTCGATGCAAGTGTCCATTGCCGCGTTATAGCCATCTCACTTCAAATGCAGCAGAAGTGTGAAATCATAGAGTAAAATGGGCTCGTGGTCTCCCTCTATGCTCAATGCTTGACGCTATAAGGTATATCATCGAGCAATGGTTCGATAAGAGACGAAATTTGCCCAAAGGGGACGATGAAGTTGTCACTCAAGAGGCGGCTAAGAAGATGACAGAATCAATGAATAAGTCATTTAGGTACGATACGAGTGGTGGAATCAGCTTGGTGTTCAACGTGGGTGATGGTAGAAGAAATTGGAAAGTTGATCTCAATTTACACAATTGCACATGTTGTGAATTTCAAGATGATGGATTGCCTTGTTCGCATGCTTTTGCTGCTATCCGATATATTTTATTGCTTCAATTTGCATAACCATATGAAATTATAATTATAATTATAAAAAATTATAATTAACATTATTGTTAAAAATTGTAGAAAAAATGCTGATGATATATACCAATATGTGCAATGGTACTACAAACGAGAAGCTTGGGACGAAGCTTACCAATATCCTATACATCGTGTTCCACATATAGAGGATTGGGATATTCCAGTTCAAGTGGCCAATATCTTGGTCTTGCCTCCCGTAATCACTTCACAGGCAGGACGATCGAGAACTAATCGGTGAACATCTGCATTGGAGAGAACTAGCCGGAGACAATCCACAAGGCAAGAAGCAGAATTATCGACAAATCAACGTCCGAGGAGATGTGGTAATTGTCGTGAAGAAGGTCATACGCGTAGACATTGTAATCGGCTTTAACAATCTACTATTAATCGTAACTATGTTGTTTGAATTTATATAATTTATTTGAGTTGGAAAATGTAATTTTTATAACTATAAAATTAAATTTAATGAAATTTAAAAAATGAATAACTTATACGATTAAAAAAATCATAACTATATATATATATATATATATATATAATAAATTTAAAGATAAATTATATTTCTGTTTACATCTTCTAAATCTCACTCGTGTATGTAAAGATCCCGTTCGGTCTCATTGAATATTTTTTGAAATTCTGCTCGAGTGGGATCAAGGAGACTCGAACGGGATCTCTGTTTTTTGAATTTATATAATTTATTTGAGTTCGATAATGTATTTTTAATTACTAGAAAATGAAATTTAACGAAATTTAAAAAATGAATACCTTATACGATTAAAAAAATCATAACTTAATATATATATAATAAATTCAAAAAAAATTATATTTCTGTTTACAACGTTTAAATCTCACTCGTGTAAGTCAAGATCCCGCTCGGTCTCCTTGAATATTTTCTGAGATCCCGCTCGAGTGGGATCTCTATATAAGTCGAGCGAGATCTTTGTCTATTCAATTTATATAATTTATCTGAAGTGGAAAATGAATTATTTACTACTATTATGTTAAATTTCATCACATTTAAAAAATGCATGTGTTATTTGATTAAAAAAATCGTAACTAAATATATATAACTTTAATTTCACAAACAAATATATTTTGGATTGCAAAATTGAAATCCCACTCGTGTAGGTGAAGATCCTGCTCGGTCTCCTTGAATATTTTTTGAGATCCCGCTCGAGTGGGATCTCTATATAATTCGAGCGGGATCTTTGTCTACTCAATTTATATAATTTATCTGAAGTGGAAAATGAATTATTTACTACTATTATGTTAAATTTCATCACATTTAAAACAATAAAATTCATGGATTATATGATGAAAAAAATCTAAAATTACTAAAATAAACTAAATCATAACATAAATATAGTCTAAATGTCGAAATTCATTACAATAAAAATTGTTCCAATTTTTTTTTAAAAAAAGCGGTCCTTAGCTCTTAAGCTGGTCGACAAAGTTCATATATAGCACATGTCATCCTTAGTCTATATGCTATAGTGCGACTTTGCCCCCACGATATGGATGGACGCCCAGTAATCAATCTTTCAACTTGCACAGTGCAAATGGAGCGCAACTGTGACTGTCTCTTTGCTTAAATTGATGATCAATGTCAGCCACTACCAATTGCAATGGATCATTGATACGGGTGCGCCCAATACGTTGATGTTTCCAATAGAAGGCATGGCTAAGAACTACAGGCCATAAGTGTAGCAGTGGCTTCAACCTATCAAATCGCATTTGTTGCACTGATGGATCAAGGTTGTAGTACATGGAGTCGTACAAGGTCGCCGTCCATGCCAACATATCGATACAGACCACCACGAAGTGTGTACTTACACAACACACTAGTATGACCTTCACAAAATGGACATGGAAGCATAACTCAATTAAATCTACTACATTATCACAAATAGTTTTCAACAAATTACTTAAAAATCTAAATTCACTTACTTGTGTTGCATCAAACATTGCGGTGTGTGACGCTCCAGCGTCTTCTCTTCTGTGGATGGTAAATAGTATGCTTGGGGGAGGCTGGTAATGAGGGTGAGTGGTTTTTCTCATATGCCAATCATTTTCGAGCGAACCCTGTTTCATCAATAATATTAAAAACTTGTTTAGCCAACAAGACAGTGTTGTTGAAATTAATAGTAAAAAGTTACTTACGAAGACACTCGTGTCTAAGATGACTGTGTTCCTATAATTCACACCAGGCTTCATCCCATCATCTGCCTTCAATCGCAGGCGCAGATTCAATAAGTACAAATCAACGGCCTACAAAAAATGGTTAGATATTACATTAAATTAATAACAAATTATAATGATAGCCATCTAATAGAGTATAAATTAGCTTACCTCGGTAAGGACATAAATTTTTGGATTTAAAAGTTCCATAAACCATGAGTGCTCAAGTGCTACACCACTATCTTCAATAATCATCGTGCCACTCGGCGGACCGTTGCAATATTTTTGGAATTCTTCAACCAGGTCATCTGCCAGTGGGATCGGTGCAACTTCGGCTTGAAATGGCGTAGAAATTGAGGCTGCAAGCTTAATCTTTCTAGCCCCTTTCCGTTTAGGCTGTTTAACGGCCGCCTCTTCAGGATGATGGCGATCAAGTGGGAGGCTTACTTTTAGGCATGAAATTCATTCAGATGTTGTTGAGGTCGAGTAAATTTAGTGTGTAGTTTACTCTGGATAAAATATATATAGCAGGGATAACACTAGTTGGCACTTCTTGTGAATGTTGCATTTGGGAACGATCTTGAGCGAGTGATTGTTGAAACGAGCTTCCAATCAACTACATTACAAAGTATTAAAATAATTCAAACATGAGTAACAAAACAGATTTGATAATAAAAACTTTACATTACCTCTCCTAAGTGACTCCACATATCTATTTGATGACCACTTCCAAACATGGAATGCCGAGGCAGATCATGATGCGTACTACCGAACTGTCCTTGCGGCCGATATGCCGTACCAAATTCAGGCATAGAAAATCGTGCCGGAGTGAATGGCTCAGTAGTGTATGGGATGGAACTGGGCGGGGTAGTAGAGGGCACAGTGAATGGTTCAGTATTGTATGGGATGGAAGTAGAGGACACAGTGAATGGCTCAGTAGTGTAGGGGATGGAAGTAGAGGGCACAGTGAATGGTTCATAAGTGTATGGGATGGAACTGGGCGCGGTAGTAAAGGGCACAGTGGTGGGCTCTGGTGGTGGTGAGTGGAAGATGGGATCCTGCCGAGGCCGAGTTGTAGGTTGATATGCAGGTGAACGGCGGGATGTTCCACATCGCATTTGTTCCATCAAGTCCCCAAACCACTTGGCAAACCGAGGTACCCATCTCTTGTCCATCTTGTCCAGGAGCCGATCCTCAGATTTTTCCAATTCCTCTCCCATCCAACGACGATCATTGTATCGGCGGTGGTGCTCGCCCCCACTGCTGGAAGATGATGATGCAGCTTGTTGGGATGCAGCTTTTGCAGTTTTGCGAGTACGCTTCTGCTTATCTTGTAGCTGAATTTGAGGCTCCTCATCTGAATTATTTGCCTCGACATAGCTAGCACCCGCTCCATGTGATCGTCTGGTCCTTGAAGCTTCATGTGTCGGGTTGGCCTCTTCATGGAAAATTGCTTCCGTACGGGGATGAGGAGGAAACTGCTCACCATCCCTTAGCGGATTGCTGGGCGGGACAAAATTAATATTGAGAGCATTTGGATATTGAGTCGACTGCCAATAAAAAGTCATCAACTCGTCGTCAGAAACAGCAATTGGTGTCAAATTGGGCTCCTGTACAAAAACAAAATGGAGATTAGATATGGCGTATTGTATAAAAACAGCAAAGTATTAAGAGATAAAAAAAATAATTTATTACCAGTTGAGAAAAAAGTGGTCCAAGATCTGTTGTAGGTCTGCTTCTAAACCTCCATTTAAGGCATCTGGGAGCCCCGGTCGGGTCATCAAGTCTCGCAGCGGCTTCCGCTAAATCTGGCATGACTTCTAGAGACCACACATGAAATGCCCACACTGCACCATAGAAGTGATATTTCTTTGTATTCTGCACATTGGTGATGTAGTGCTTCAAATTCAAGTATGAATATGCTCCCCATGGAAAATTATTGAACAAAGTCAAATCATCAACCAATTTCCAAATCCACTGCGGAACAAATTTCTTCATGTCTCTACCGAGTATTACCACGTACGCCACTAAAACGTGAGCCGCGCCGAGGTACAAATCAACACATAGATCACCATTTCGATCGGCAATGGGCGCCCGCGTGTTCTTAAATCGCTCCAGTAAGGCATTCCCAGTGATAGGCATACCGTTACAAAACCGTCGATAAACCTCCACATCCGATAAATCGTGGTCATCCGCCGGATTAAAGCTGGACTCGCCAAAGCTCAAACCAGTCACCAGGGCATATTCTTCAATAGAAAATCGGAGGTTTACGCCGTTGATAGGGAACCACATCTCGTGAGGCTGAGAACATGGATAGTTGATCTCACGTGACAGTACGTGATGCACAGCCATCCCGCATTTCTGCCCCGGGTCCCAATAGACAAAATGCCTGAAGCACCCATTTATAAATCTATCGACCAACTCTTGACCACCGACCTCATACAAAACCTTTCTAACATCTTCCAAAACACCAATCTTATAATACGTGCTAATAGTCGAACTACGGTTGATAAAGTCGGGCCTCTTGTATGTAATCTATGCACAAAATCAAAATAACAATTCATTACAAATAAAATAGAAAATAATTCGAAACATAATCCAAAAAAAATTACGCATCTTTTTATAATAATCCACAAATAAAAATTGATTACATTTAAATACGTATATTTTTTAAATCCACACTTAATCTTTTCTACACGCCAATTACGTGAAAATTACAGGCCAATTACGTGAACATATACGCATAATTTAAAAACTAAAGCGAATTTACAATTTTCTACACAAATGGAAACTAATTTTTTTAACCACCAAATTATTCGACTAAAATAAAAATTATTATATATTGTTAATTTTAAATTAATTTCATCCTAGAAAAACAAAGATCCCGCTCGGACATAGTGGTCCTACAGAAAATTCCAACCGAGCGGGATATACAACCCAACCGAGCGGGATCTTCTTAATACGAGCGGGATTTAGTGTTTACTCAATTTGGCATACTTTAGAAGTCAATAACCAACAAAAATTGTAAATTACGAGTGGGATTTCATATAATTTTATTAATATGGGATAAACTACACTATAAACCTAAAACATAGAATCTAATTTTGTACCTACAAAATCAAAACGCAAACAATAACCAACAAATCAATCAACAATTAATTCAACAAATAATTCAACTAATAATTTAACTAATAATTCAACAAATATTAATTAATATACAAAAATTTGCTAACCTCTAAAGACATGTTGACGACGGAATGGAGGTGGGGGACAAAGATCCCGCTCGCCGCCGCTTGTTTTCTCTTTATTTGGGAGTGGAGGTGGGAGGTTTTTCGACGGTGAAGGGAGGAGGATTTTTGAACGGTGAAGGGTGGAGGCGGTGGAGGTGTTACGATGAATTGTATATAAGGCGGGATTTATGGTATTTTTTGGCGTGATGGGCGGGATTTTATGATACAAAATTGAAGATATATATAGATGATATATATTGGTGTGATGAGCGAGATTTGATGATACAAAATTGAAGATATATATAGATGATATATATCGAATATTGAGTAATACAAAGATATGGGACAAAAATTCGAGTCAACCCATATTCTTCAACCAGTGCATGTGATGCAATGTCATATCTCACAAGCATGCGCGAATAATTTTGGAAAATTTGAATTAATACCTTATACGATTAAAAAAATCATAACATAATATATATATAATAATTTTAAAAAAAAAAATATTTCTGTTTACATCTTCTAAATCCCACTCGTAAAAACCTAGATCCCGCCCGGAAATAATGGATTTATTTTGAGATCCCGCTCGAGTGGGATCTTCATAACTCGAGCGGGATCTATATTTTTTGAATTTATATAATTTATTTGAGTTGGAAAACATATTTTTTATTACTAGAAAATTAAATTTAATAAATTTAAAAAATAATACCTTATACGATTAAAAAAAATCATAACTTAATATATATATATATATATATATATATAATATATTTTAAAAAAATATATATATTTCTGTTTACATCTTCTAAATCCCACTCGTAAAAAACTAGACCCCGCCCGCAAATGATGGATTTATTTTGAGATCCCGCTCGAGTGGGATCTACATAACTCGAGCGGGATCTATATTTTTTAAATTTATATAATTTATTTGAGTTGAAAAATGTACTTTTTATTACTAGAAAATTAAATTTAATGAAATTTAAAAAATTAATACCTTATACGATTAAAAAAATCATAACTTAATATATATATAGTAAATTTCACAAAATAATATATTTCTGTTTACAACTTTTGAATCTCACTCGTGAAACACTAAATCCCGCTCGCATAATATGGATTTATTTTTAGATCCCGCTCGAGTGGGATATACATAACTCGAGCGGGATCTTTGTTTTTCAAATTTATATAATTGTTCTTCGATGTAAAATATATTTTGTTCTTACTATAATGCTATCATTATCAATGAAATAAAAAATTAATGATCAAATTACATTAAATAAATAACGGAAAAAAATAATAATAATAAAACTTACATTAACTAACAGCATTAGGGTTTTAACTCTTTCACAGGAGTTTGTGGGCGGGATTAGGATTTTAACTCTACTCTCACCTACCTCTTCAATCTAACCTAATTAATTCATAAAGTAATTAACAAAATCTTTGTCTTTTCAATTTCCCATGCAACATACGGTCACTTCCCATGTTTTCGGTGAAATGCAGAATTGAAGTGATGTTTTTTTTGTCATGTTTCAATTATTTTAGGGGTATTTAGGTCATATTGGATATAACTAATTTGGTAATCAATAAGTGGATACAACTAATTTTAATATATAGTAAGTGGATATAACGAATTTTTACTCATTTTTCAAAGCAATAATCGTTTTCCTTTTAGTAATATAATGATGATTTATAAGTGCGTAATTTATAGAATTTATTTACAATTTATATAGATCCAAAAATTTAATAAAAATAATGATTGTACTATTCATTATCGCCCTTAATCGTATAGTAATATTCGTTAATGAAAATTATAAATTATGCAAAGTTGGAAACCCAACTACAAATAACGTAAAAATTATCTTATGGATGACGATTATAGATTTTAGAAAATACATGGAAAGAAAAGAAAAAAAATGAAAAATTTCTCGAGTGTCGGTTGAGAATTGACTCGTCTACCGCTATGGTTTCAGGTCAAAATTGACCCGTTGATTACGATTTTGATTTATAAATGCACAATTTATGACTATTCTAGATTTTAGAAAATAAATGAAAAAAATGGATAAAATGAAAATTTTAAAATTAATAAGAATAAAGAATGAAAATGTATCACTTGGGATCCCGAGTTAAGGTACCCGTCAATTAGGAATTGGCCCGTCTACCTAATTAATTGACAAATTAGAAATTATTTATTTTTTTATCAAATTAAATAAAAAAATATTAGACTATTTTCAAATTTAATTCGGTCAACCAATAAATTATCCAAACTATTTTGGAACCGTTTATTCTATTAACTAATAAATTAGTTCCCTAATAAAATAATTATCTATTTGACCAATTAATAAAATTGACCAAATTAAATTAAATTAAACTATAAAAATATAGCAGTTATTTATTCGGCCGATTAATAAATAAATTGGCCAAATAAAACTCCTACAAAAAATAATTTTCTATTCAGCCAATTAATAAATTGACCAAATTAAATTAAATTAAACTATAAAATATAGTTATTTATTCGACCGATTAATAAATAAATTGGCCAAATAAAACTGGTGGAGCAAAAGATGAGAAAATACACATTGATTTGTATTTATAGGCTTTTCAATATGTGAAGTTTCATTGAGAAACCGATATGAAATTGGCCAAATAAAACTCCTACAAAAATAATTATCTATTCAGCCAATTAATAAATTGACCAAATTAAATTAAATTAAACTATAAAATATAGTTATTTATTCGACCGATCAATAAATAAATTGGCCAAATAAAACTGGTGGAGCAAAAGATGAGAAAATACACATTGATTCTAAGTATTTATAGGCTTTTCAATATGTGAAGTTTCATTGAGAAACCGATGTGAAATTGGCCAAATAAAACTCCTACAAAAAATAATTATCTATTCGGCCAATTAATAAATTGACCAAATTAAATTAAATTAAACTATAAAATATAGTTATTTATTCGACCGATTAATAAATAAATTGGCCAAATAAAACTAGTGGAGCAAAAGATGAGAAAATACACATTGATTTTAGGTATTTATAGGTTTTTCAATAGGTGAAGTTTCATTGAGAAACCGATGTGGGACACAAGATTTTAGTATAGATATTTAAAATCTATTATTTTACATTTAAAAATTCAAAAATTTGAGAATTTAGATAAATATGAATGAAGGATTAAGAGGGGTGCCACGTAGGATTTTTTCAAAGCAAGAATCGTTTTCCTTTTAGTAATATAATGATTACAATACCCACAAAATATTTTCAATCTAACATTGAATTAAAACTACCATGCCCTACTTATATAAAAACTACTATACTCATAATTAACATACGCATTTAGGGCACGCATCATGTACTGATTACATACTATGGTATAAACTAACCATAAGTTTCTTTTTTACTCAGAGCATTTACAGCGTGTGTCGAGTGGTGGTGTCGATAGGCGGTGTCGAAGCCTTCGACACACCCCCCACTCGGCACACCCGGTGTTGATCCCATAGTGGGCGATCGACCCACCCCAGTGTCGATGGCGGTGGCGAGGCCAGTGTCGAGGCTTCGACCCAGCCTTCGACTCCACACGGCTGAAATATGGGGACACGTGGCGTGTCCCCATTGGTCCTCTCCTATTTTTTTTTTCCATTTTCTGATTAAAAAATAAAGAAAGCAACGGGTATATTTTTTTTGTGTCGAACGTATATATGTGAAGGAGCAACGGTAATATCTCTAATTTTTTCCTATATATATCCCACCACACCACCACATCAATTCATCCATACCACACCACCACATCAATTCATCTAATTCATTCATCATACAAATTCACTCGTTTTTTCAAAAAAAAAAATTATGAGTTGGCCGGGTGCGAGCTACAATCCTGAAGAGGCAGAGGCACGACACCGCCAACGTTTGCAGCGAGCCAGGAAGCTTTACCAAATAGTGGCCGAGTCTGATTCGTCAGACGACGACGACCAAGATACGAGGACGTACCTGCACCGGAATCATGAGGAGGCCGAACAACGCCTCCGACGGAATTATTTTGTCGACCACCCTATATGGGGTGATGTTGTCTTCCGCCGGCGGTTTCGAATGAGCAAACGCCTATTCTTGAGAATTGCTCAAACTCTTGAGGATCGGGAGCATTTTTTTCAGCAACACCCGGATAGTTATTGTGTTTTTATTTATTTCCTAATTATTGTATTTTTTTTAGTTGTTGTCTTTTTTTTAATTCAATAGAATTGTCATTTATTAATTTCTGAATTTAATTAAGTTAGTTTTTATAATATTTATTGCAAATAAAAAAAAATAACAAAATAAAATCTATTCAATCATTAAAATCACGTTTCCTAGTGCTTAGACCTAGGTCTTACTCAACCCCATTGTAGTGAAAAAATCAACCTATGTCTAACTCAACACCACCAATCATTAAAATCACGCTTCCCAGTGCTTAGACCTAGGTCTAACAAGACCCTTGTAGTACATGCTCTTATACATAATGATTTTCTTCAAAGACGCAATCTTTAAAATATAAAACTATATAACCTGACATTTATGACTTTGTTTCGGATAACATCCGACCAAAATCAAGCAACTTGAAAATTACCACTATTGTTGGAGGCCGATTTAAGCATACATATTATTTGACCTCGTTTTATGTCAAAAATCAATATATTTGATTTAGACATTCTCAAAATTTCTTCTTGTTCTTATAATTCTCCCATCTGCCTTTGTTCCAACCAGCACCTGAAGTACATTTTGGTGGCCTACAATTTCCTACGAATTATCTGATTTTGATCCGATATTAAATTTATAAGAAATCACAAAATTAGGTACTAAATTTATAATGTATATTTCAAAGATCGAAACATCTTTGACAAAGTCATTCAAGATCAAATTAGAATGGTGAATATTCATAATTATGAACTCAATTCGATTATTTAAAAACTACATTAAACAAGTCCACAAAATATTTTCTATCTAACTTTGAATAGCTCGACTTATTTACAATTCAAATACAAAATTTTTTATTGAATAATATCAAATTCCATAACACAACATCAAACTACAAGATCTAAAACTACAACGTTCTAGTAATATAAGAACTACTCTACTCATAATTAACATACACATGGTATAAACTAATCATTAGTTTCTTCTTTACTTATACATAATGATTTTCTTTCATGTGACACAATCTTTAAAATATAAAACTGTATTACCTTACATTTATGACTTTGTTTCGGATCTAACATCCAATCAAAATCAAGCAACTGGAAAATTACCACTACTGTTGGATGCCGATTCAAGCATATATATAATTTGACCTCATTTTATGTCAAAAATCAATATTTAATATAGATATTCTCAAAATTTCTTCTTATTCTTCTAATTCTCTCATCTGCCATTGTTCCAACAAGCACTTGAAGTACATTATGGCGGCCCAAAATTTCTTATAAATTATCTGATTTTGATCCAATGTTAAATTTATAACAAATCACAAAATTAGGTACTAAATTGATAATGTATATTTCAAAGATCGGAACAACTTTGACAAAGTCATTCAAGGTCAAATTAGAATGGTGAATATACCTTATTACGAACTCTTCGATTATTTAAATACTATATTAAACAAGCCTACAAAATATTTTTAATCTATCTAACTTTGAATAATTCGACTTATTCACAACCCAAATACAACATTTTTATTGGATAAAATCAAAACCCATAACACAGCATTAAACTACAAGATCTAATACTACAATTTTTTGCTTGCAAACGCATTTGATTCTAAAACAAGATAGTTAAATCAAATTAAGCATGCCCAAAAAAATCGTATGAGTTGAGTTTCGCAACAAAAATAATCCTAAAAAAAAGAGTTTTGCAACAAAAATAATAATCAAATTTTAATTTAAAAAAGACATTTCATTACATTTTCATTTCATTTGTAGTTTATCAATAATATTTTGAGATAATTTTTCTACTTAATTAAAACATAAAAATATAAATTTATCAAATTACATGCAAGCATAATATTATTACGAACTCAATTCGATTATTAGAAACTACAATAGCCACAAAATATTTTCAATCTAACTTTGAATAACTCGACTTATTTACAACTCAAATACAAATATTTATTGGATAAAATCAAAATCCATAACACAACATCTAAAACTACAACGTCCTACTTATATAAGAAGTACTCTACTCATAATTAACATACTCATTTAGGGCGTGCATCATGTACTGATTACAAAGTATGAGGTATAAACTAACCATTAGTTTCTTTTTTACTTATACTGTTATACATAATGATTTTTTCTTCAAGTGACACAATCTTTAAAATATAAAACCATATTACCTGACATTTATGACTTTGTTTCGAATTTAACATCAGACCAAAATCAACCATTTTGAAAATTATCACTATTGTTGGAGGTCGGTTCAAGCATATATGTAATTTGACCTCGTTTTATGTCAAAAATCAATATTTGATTTAGATATTCTCAAAATTTTCTTCTTATTCTTCTAATTCTATCATGTGCCTTTGTTCCAATCAACACTTGAAGTACATTTTGGCGGCCAACAATTTCTTATAAATTATTTGATTTTGATCCGATGTTAAATTTATAATAAATAACAAAATTAGGTTCTAAATTGATAATGTATATTTCAAAGATCGGAACATCTTTGATAAAGTCATTCAAGATGGTACACCTAAATGGTTAACATACAATTCTGGAAAGCACGACGGCTAACTCAGATGGTACAAGAGAACTCACATAAAACATGAAACAATGCCTGATATCACTTTGAAAACACAGTTATCAAAGCTCATAAAGAATTACTTTCAAGTTGTGGAAAAACCCACATTTTATTTGTTATAGATAAAAGCCTACCTTAGCTTTACAGAACTAAATAAACAAGCTTCTCTTCTTTAGTCTCCCGTCCTTTCCTTGTGCTGACTTCGTCCTTCATCGTACATGAAACATAATCTCGATGAGTCGTTGAGACGACAAAAGAAAATGGAAATCGAAAACAAGTTCGATTTAGTCTTTTATGTTTCAACTTTTAGGCATTTGCACGCTTAACTAATTTCTTTTATTTAATCGGAAACGAGATACGATCATATCTCGTTTTGACACTCAAACTCTGAACTTGAATCTTAGGTCAGTAGAATAAATAGTCGTTAACTCATTACGACTTAGAAGATCGGAAGAAACTAAGTTGAGAAGGAAACAACTTTGGAAAACTAAGTTCTGAAATTTCACTGCGCAATGCAGTAGTTCTGGGGACTTCCCAGAACAGAGAAATTGGAAACAGGGGATAAGACCTGTACCGATAGAAAGCCATGGAAGTCTAGTTTACGCTCCAATTTACGGATCTCAAATCCGATAAACGAGCTGAGAGATATTACAGTTTCCGGCAAGGGTCGCAAAACTGCCGAGGTTAACCTAATTGTTCGATAGAATCGACGTATGACTTCCTAGGTTCATTCTAAGTTATCGAACCTACCTTCTCACGAAATTATCATGTCAAGGCAGTCAACACGTACTATCGTACGTGAAAAAAAAACTCCTTTCCATTTCCCGTCTATAAACACGACGATCAAAACCTCGTCGTTTCAACTAAACAATTACTAAACCAAACAAGTTATCAATTCCAATCCTAACTTCTCGTTTGAAACATAAACTCAATATTTTATATCTTGGATCAACACTACATCAACTACAATTTCGTTCCCTCAACATTAGTGATCATTAATATCCAATTATCAATCCTACTCGACTTTCCTATCATTAATTACGCTCATTTGCTCGTCTCTTACGGATTTTCCAAAGTTAACGGAATTCATTCATTTTCTACAACATCAATCCTCATCTATCGAGATTCATTATTATCTATATCATCACCTCATATCATTACTCAAACTCAACTAATAATCGAACATTTGTCTCTTACATTAACACAATATATTTTAGATTAATTCCAAATAATTCCTATTATCAACTAACATCATTAGAAATCATATCTATCATTAATTCATCATTAGAATCAAACCTACATGAAACCCCTAAACTCTTGTAATTTTCGGTTTTAGCCTAGAATAATTAGGGGTGATTTTCTTCTTTAATTAACTCCATTTATCCATCAATAAACCCATTACAACATATATTAATCAATTAATAACACTACTACTTCATTAATTTGAATTTCCATAATGAAATCCTAACCTAAAATCGGTCACCACTTCAAAACTTAGGGCTTTTCATTTCTTCTCGTTTAATTCATCGATTAACTACTCCTAAAGCTCCATTATCCATTTAATTTAAGAATTAGAACATCCTAGCTAATTGCCCTAAATTTCGGCTACTACATAAGTTTAGGGCCCTTAATTTTTCTTCCAATTCAACCATAGAAATCGATCATTAACCATCTAATTACATTAATTAAAGCTCAAATCATTACCCTAATCTATCTAATAAAATCGGTCCATATGAAAACTTACAAGAATGAAATTTCAATCGGATAGATCAATAAATGAGATGAATACCTTAAGCTTTAATGAAGAAAGGAAATGAAATTGATGGAAGATGAATGACTTGTGAAGATTTCTTCCTTGTAGAACTTGAAGTCTCCAATGGAGAAAATGAAATGGTGTAAGTGATGGTGAGTGGCGGTGCAGATGGAGGAATAAGGGTGGTGATGACTAACTTTAGGGGATATTTATTCATGCATGCAAGGTGGAAAGTAGGGAAGATTTAAAAGGACATTAGGTGTAAAGTTTATATTATAGAAAAATGAAATATCATGCTATTAGTGAGGGATGAAGTCGGCAGCCTTGGGAAAAATTAGGAAGAAAATACGCGCTTTTCCGGCGTGATACGACGTTACGGAAATCGGTAAATCAAAAACGTATCTCGGCACATTATCATCAAATTCCGATTCTACCATAAATTCCGATATATTTTACTTACTCGGAAAATAATATTTGAAAATCAAAATCTGACAAAATCTTGGGACATCACAGTCCGAGTTTCGTCCGAAAAAACATAAAAACGAACTTTCTCGGGCGAGTTCGTATCGCGATTTCGTGAATGTAAAAATCAGACGGTTTTCCGATCTGAGTTCCAGAACTAAAAAGTTATCGTACGTAGGGCTGTCAAAGTCTTCGGGTCGGGCCAACCCGGCCTGGCCCACTGGGCCAAAAGTCAATTTTCGGGTCGGGTCGGGTCAGCCCGAAAATTTTGCGGGCTATAAAAAATGGTGGCCCAGCCCGGCCCTATACGGGCTGCCGGGCCAATCAGGCCAGCCCGGCCCGGACCTGGACAGAATTGAACATACGCTTAAAGCAATAAAAGGAAAAAAGTTTAAACATGAGAATTGAGGCGGTGGCGAATTTGGCCATGAAGAAGTGCATAAATTAATAATTTATTTAACAATTTAAAAATTCAAAATATGCCCCACTCCTTCCACCGCAGATTTTTGTTACGCCCATCGCTGCAACCCACATCTGCAATTCTTCTAATTTATCCATATAAACAAAATTAAATGGTCAATAATTTGAAATAGGGGAAGGTTATAAGGAGAAGAGGGGAAAACGACGAATTGAACTTGTAGAGAAGACGATAGCAATTTGTGTGGCTTGCAGACGTACAAAGAAAAAAGCAAAGCTGCTGAAGCAGCAGAATCACGAAGATACAATTTTGGAGCTGGAATAGGGAGAAATCCATTCTTAGCATATAGAGAGCGCGAGAGAGAGAGGGGTAGATCTGGGGAGGTTGGGTTTTTTGAGGTAGATAACAGAAATGTATATTAAGTATAAATTAGGTGATGGTCGGGTCGGGTCGGGTTGGCCCGGTGGCCCGCCAGGCTTTTTTGGCCCGTGCCCGACTGACCCGTCGGGCCGCTCGGGTCGGGCCAGATAGGCCTGGGTTTTTTCGGGCCTTCAAAAATAGCATCCCAGCCCAGTACATACCGCGGGTCGGGTAAGCCCGTCGGGCCGGGCCTATTCGGGCCGATTTTGACACCCCTAATCGTACGCGATAATCCTAAATACAGTAGCCATCTAACTAACTTCCGTAATTTATTTTCGGAAACGGATTTCACCGTTAGTTTTAGAATTCAAATTTATGAACTAAGGCGTGCAAAACCATTTTTATTAAAAACTTTAAATTTTTAAGCCAGTACGAAATTTCTGGGGTATTACAATCAGAACTACTCTACTCATAAGTAACATACACATTTAGGGCGCCCATCATGTACTGATTACATATTATGTGGTATAAACTAAACATTAGTTTTTTTTTTACTTATACATAATGATTTTTTTGAAGTAACACAATCTTTAAAATATAAAATCATATTACCTGACATTTATGACTTTGTTTCGGATCTAACATCAAATCAAAATCAAGCAACATGAAAATTACCACTACTGCTGGAGGAGGCCGATACAAGCATATATATAATTTGACTTCGTTTTATGTAAAAAAACAATATTTAATTTGGATATTCTCAAAATTTCTTCTTGTTCTTCTAATTTTCCCATATACCTTTGTTCAAACCAAAACTTGAAGTAGGTTTTGGTGGCCCACAATTTCTTATAAATTATCTTATTTTTATCCGATGTTAAATTTATATCAAAGCACAAAATTAGGTACTAAATTGATAATGTAAATTTCAAAGATCGGAACATCTTTGATAAAATCATTCAAGGTCAAATTAGAATGGTGAATATAACTTATTATGAACTCAATTCGATTATTTAAAAACTACATTAAACAAGCCCACAAAATATTTTCTATCTAACTTTGAATAACTCGATATAGTTACAACTCAAATACAAACAATTTAATTGGATAAAATCAAAATCCATAACACAACATCAAACTACAAGATCTTAAACTACAACGTCGTACTTATATAAAAACTATTCTACTCATAATTAACATACGCATTTAGGGCATGCATCATGTACTGATTACATAGTTTGAGGTATAAACTAACCATTAGTTTCTTTTTTACTTATATTGTTATACATAATGATTTTGTTCAAGTGACACAATCTTTAAAATATAAAATCATATTACCTGACATTTATGACTTTATTTCGGATTTAACATCCGACCAAAATTAACCATTTTGAAAATTACCACTATTGTTGGAGGTCGATTCAAGCATATATGTAATTTGACCTCGTTTTATGTCAAAAATCAATATTTGATTAGGACATTCTCAAAATTTCTTCTTATTCTTCTAATTCTCCCATGTGCCTTTGTTCCAATCAGCACTTGAAGTACATTTTGGCGGCTCACAATTTCTTATAAATTATCTGATTTGTATCCGATGTTAAATTTATAACAAATCACAAAATTAGGTTCTAAATTGATAATGTATATTTCAAAGATGGGAACATCTTTGATAAAGTCATTCAAGGTCAAATTAGAATGATGAATATACCTTATTACGAACTCAATTCGATTATTTAAAACTACATTAAACAAGCCCACAAAATATTTTCTATTTAACTTTGAATAACTCAACTTTTTTACAAGTGAAATGCAAACATTTTTATTAGATAAAATCAAAATCCATAACACAACATCAAACTATAAGATCTAAAACTACAACGTCCTACTTATATAAGAACTACTCTACTCATAATTAACATACGCATTTAGGGCGCACAACATGTATCGATTACATACTATGTGGTATAAACTAAACATTAGTTTCTTTTTTACTTATACATAATGATTTTTTTCAAGTGACACAATCTTTAAAATATAAAATCATATTACCTGATATTTATGACTTTGTTTCGGATCTATTATCCGACCAAAATCAAGCAACTTGAAAATTATCATTACTACTGGAGGCCGATTCAAGCATATATATAATTTGACTTCATTTTATGTCAAAAATCAATATTTGATTTAAACATTCTCAAAATTTCTTCTTATTCTACTAATTCTCCCATCTGTCTTTGTTCAACCAAAACTTGAAGTAGATTTTGGCGGCCCACAATTTCTTATAAATTATCTCATTTTGATCCAATCTTAAATTTATAACAAATCACAAAATTAGGTACAAAATTGATAATGTATCTTTCAAAGATCGGTACATCTTTGATAAAGTCATTCAAGGTCAAATTAGAATGGTGAATATACCTTATTATGAACTCAATTCGATTATTTAAAAACTAAATTAAACAAGCCTACAAAATATTTTGTATCTAACTTTGAATAACTCGATTTATTTACAACTCAAATACAAACATTTTTATTGGATAAAATCAAAATCCATAACACAACATCAAACTACAAGATCTAAAACTACAACGTCGTACTTATATAAGAACTACTCTACTCATAATTAACATACACATTTAGGGCGCGTATCATGTACTGATTATATACTATGTGGTATAAACTAACCATTAGTTTCATTTTTACTTATACATAATGATTTTCTTCAAGTGACAAAAATCTTTAAAATATAAAATGATATTACCTGACATTTATGACTTTGTTTCGGATCTAACATCCGACCAAAATCAAGCAACTTGAAAATTACCACTACTGCTGCAGGCCGATTCAAGCATATATATAATTTGACTTCGTTTTATATCAAAAATTAATATTTGATTTAGACATTCTCAAAATTTCTTCTTATTCTTTCTAATTCTCCCATTTTCCTTTTTTCCAACCAACACTTGAAGTAGATTTTGGTGGCCCACAATTTCTTATAAATTATCTAATTTTGATCCGATGTTAAATTTATACCAAATCACAAAATTAAGTACTAAATTGATAATGTGTATTTCAAAGATCGGAACATCTTTGATAAAGTCATTCAAGGTCAAATTAGAATGGCGAATATACCTTATTACGAACTCAATTCGATTATTTAAAAACTACATTAAACAAGCCCACAAAATATTTTCTTTCTAACTTTGAATAACTCGACTTATTTACAACTTAAATACAAACATTTTTATTGGATAAAATCAAAATCCATAACATAACATCAAACTACAAGATCTAAAACTACAATGTCCTACTTATTTAAGAACTATTCTACTCATAATTAACATACACATGGTATAAACTAGCCATTAGTTTATTTTTTACTTATACATAATGATTTTCTTTCAAGTGACACAATCTTTAAAATATAAAACTGTATTACCTTATATTTATGACTTTGTTTCGGATCTAACATCCGACCAAAATCAAATAACTTGAAAATTACCACTACTGTTTGAGGCCGATTCAAGCATATATATAATATGACCTTGTTTTATATCAAAAATCAATATTTAATTTGGATATTCTCAAAATTTCTTCTTATTCTTCTAATTTTCCCATTTACCTTTGTTCCAACCAACAATTGAAGTACATTTTGGCGCCAACAATTTCTTATAAATTATCTGATTTTTATACGATGTTAAATTTATAACAAAACACAAAATTAGGTACTAAATTGATAATTGATAATTGATAATGTATATTTCAAAGATCAGAACATTTTTGACAAAGTCATTTAAGGTCAAATTAGAATGGTGAATTTACCTTATTACGAACTCAATTCGATTATTTAAAAACTACATTAAACAAGCCCACAAAATATTTTCTATCTAACTTTGAATAACTCGACTTATTTACAAGTCAAATATAAATATTTTTATTGGATAAAATCAAAATCCATAACACATCGTCAAACTACAAGAACTAAAACTACAACGTCCTACTTATTAACATATATAAGAACTACTCTACACATAATTAACATACGCATGGTATAAACTAATCATTAGTTTATTTTTTACTTATACATAATGATTTTCTTTCAAGTGACACAATCTTTAAAATATAAAACTATATTACTTGACATTTATGACTTTGTTTCGAATCTAACATCCGACCAAAATCAACCTACTTGAAAATTCCCACTAGTGGTGGAGGCCATTCAAGCATATATATAATATTACATCGATTTATGTCAAAAATCAATATTTAATTTGATCACTCTCAAAATTTCGTCTTATTCTTCTAATTCTCCTATGTGCCTTTGTTAGAAAGCAGCACTTGAAGTACATTTTGACGGCCCACAATATTTTATAAATTATTTGATTTTGATCTGATGTTAAATTTATAACAAATCACAAAATTAGGTACTAAATTGATAAAGTATATTTTAAAGATCGGAACAACTTTGATAAAGTCATTCAAGGTCAAATTAGAATGGTGAATATACCTTATTACCATCTCTTCGATTATTTAAAAACTACCTTAAACAAGCCTACAAAATATTTTTAATCTATGTAACTTTGAATAATTCAACTTATTCATAACTCAAATACAAACATTTTTATTGGATAAAATCAAAACCCATAACACAACATCAAACTACAAGATCTAAGACAAAAACTTGGGAGCAACTGTTCCACCGTAGAACACCCGCCCATTTGACCCGACCTGCCCCGACCCGACCCGTTTGACCCGGGTTTGACCCAATCAAACCCCCGTTTGACCAATTTTTTTTTTTTCTGTTTGCCGCTTCTTCTATGGTCAAGACGCGAGCGAGGGAAGCCGAAGGCCTCGAAGCGAGCCGTAAAAGTCCAAAATGTTGCCCACCGATTATCCTTATTTTAGTGATCGGAGCGAAGGCGAAGCCGTAAAATCGGAGCCTTTGGCTCCGACGGGGAAAAAAATTTGGAAAAAAAAAAAAATGGGGCGCGTGGACCTCACGCGCGGGTCGGGGCGGCGCGTGACGGGTCGAGCCGGGTCGGGTTCTATGCAGACTTGGTGCAAAAGTCACAGGAGTGTTTCTCAAGATCTAATACTACAATTTTTTGCTTGCAAGCGCATTTGATTCTAAACCAAGATGGTTAAATCAAATTAAGCATGCCCAAAAAATAAGGAAAAAAACTCAAACTCAAGAAATTTGATCTCACTTCATTCTCACTCAAAAACATACGAGCCTCGAAAAATGACTACAAAATATAGCCCCTCGACACTCACTTAGTGATGCGCCTCCGCAGTTTACTTCCTCCACGAAACTCTAGAAACGGGGGCAGCGGGACCCTCAACGACGATGATGGATGTTCGTTTTGCTTACAACGAGATAAAGAAGCCCGCTAAAACAAACGAACTACAGAACCGTTTCACATCAAGCATATGATTTTCTAAGCTGGTGATGTTCATGAGAAGTCAAACCGCATGAGAAGACGAACGTTGCTCAGCTTCTCGCCTTTCCGGTCGCGGAGAGGCACGGAGCGTATCCCGGCCCTAAGCTCTGCGACGGGGATGCATGTTTGGCCTGCAAAATCATCCTTCTCGGACATATCGTACTCATGTACTTCTACTCGTAGCAATGCTAGCTCAGGAACCGTCAGTGGGAATGTGAACTCCTCTTCCCAAATAGGACTCCAATTATCCTCTATTGCCCTCGTTTTCTTCATGACCTCGTCAGCCGGTGCACCCGCTACACCAATCTGTTGTTTGTATATACGGAAAAAAAAAAAAAAAAAAAAACTTAAGATTTAAATATAGTCAACTATACGAGGTCAATTTTGGGCAAGACTGTATGACACCTCTAACCGTAATCATAGAAGTTTTTAAAGACAGATCATAATGCAGCGAAGCAATATAATAAGTCGGGATGAGTTATATTACCCTCACGTAGAAGTCGGGTGGTGAATACGAATCGAAGTGAGTTTGTTTGAAATCCATATGCCAGCCATCCCCCATGTACACTTTCACCTGTCATGACGAAATGTTAGGAGACAGTAGTGGAAAGAAGCATACGACACAAGAGTCGAGACGTGCCTTTAAGGTTTTCTTGATGGGGTACTTTGCTTTAGGATCAAACACGTTGTCAGTGTTCATCAAAACGTCAGGCTTTTTCACAAAACCACAGGCCCCATTGGCCCTAAACATTCCTTGCATCAACCAGAGGGATCTTCCGTATCCCTGTATCGTTGCACCAGCAATTTTAGTTTTGTCTGAACCATCAAGAACCCGAGTATAACTTAACATGTAGAAGTTTCAAGATAAAGTTATGGTCGAACCTGCATGTTGAACGCGATCATTTGAGCTCCGTGCAACCAACCAACTTGTGGCTTGTAATTGGACGAGTTAAATCTAGTTCCCTTAGGGTAGACTCTCAGAATATTCTTCTGTGTGAACCTAACAAAAGAATCGCTAAAAACTACGAACAAACACAACTTTAGGGCGTAGCATCATATTTTGATCGATAAATACCTGACTATGTCTACTCCATGAGATTCAGCAGCCTTTTCAAGAGCTTGCTCACTAACACTCAAACGCCTCACTTTAAATGGCTCTACTTTTAGCGATTCCTTCATGCCTCCCCTCGGTTTCCCAGCATGGATTGCTATAAGGCATCTATATTCAGGCGCTTCACGACTTATAGAATCACATTCATCATCATCATCATTGTAAGTATTTATGTCACTCATTTCATTATCTATCTGCATGAATTATATGTCGAAAATTATTTCAAGTGAATGCGAGGTTCTACGTTTGAACCGAAGAAAAAGAAAACACATCCATTTCCTACCTACCTTATCTTCATCTTCTTGGTCGGCCGTGAGGCACAAAGGCTCCCTTCCCCAAACATCTTCCTCGGAATCTTTTCTCTTATGTGAGTCATCGCCCTTAAGGTTTTGAGCTTCGAGGTACTCCTTAGGAGGCTTCGTGGAAATAATTACGCGATGTTTCAACTCTTCGGGTGATGGAAATTCTTTTAAGCAGTCTGATTCTGGGTAGAAAAGCATCTTCCCAAATACTTGAGAGAGCATCTAAGGGGAATTTAGAAAAAGGAAACACTCTGAGTCGAGATATATCCTAAAACGAATGTATATGAATGAATCTCTTTATGATTCTGAAAATTTACCCGAGCAACTTTGGCTTGCAGATCTCGTGTGAGGTGATCTTCCAATGTTATTATGACAGGGTATGGAGAAGCAGTAAAGGCATGCTCTTTTATCGACTTTAGACACTTTAAGAGGTCCACGGGTGCTGTCACGGTTCTAAATTGAACGATAGAGAAGTTAAAAACCAAATCAGAGTAACTTAAAAGAAACAGTTAGAAAAGGTACTTGATTCTTGTAACAGAAAGCACGACTCGTTAATCATCATAAACTCAAATTGAGCCTCTCGTCTGTTTTTAAACTATCCAACTTCACAAAAGCTTGATACACAAGTTAATAAATAAGTATACATGAAATATGACACTGCTCAGCCTCAGCTCAAGATCATCTTTTCGTTTATCAAAGCTTGTTCGTCTTAATTTCTTCTTTAACTCGTCGTCATGCTCAAACATGATTTCAAGCTCAATAAAGAAAAACAGTTTCGAGAAAGGTGAATATGGTTATATGAATACAATATGAACCCTTTCCATTTTTTGTCTTTTTTTCCTGTTATAATTCAGAAAATGAGACTCGAAGAAATTACAGTTCAATCATCCATTTGTTGCACTGCTCTAAATATAATGAACACTAGAAAGATGAGATGCATAGAATCTTCACAAGCTCGTACCTTCCATGAAGAACATGCACATCATCCTTGGAAGAATTAGGCCAGATATCGAGCTCAATCACCCTCACTCCCTTCTGCAGTGCCTTTATAACTGGCACATCGCTGCAGTCACTCGTAAGCTGGTTACCAGTGAGGTAAGAATTATGCCCCGTGAATATAAAATAATGAGACAGCGGAGCTGTCATGTCTTGGTGAACCTTCAGCCAAATAAAATATCTTAATTTAATTCTAAAATTAATGCAAAATAAACATAGGGAATAACTGATACCATCTATATATGCCTGTAGCAAAGCACGACTAATTAGATGTTCTCACTCATCACTGAGAGAGAAGGGAGGGGGGATATCAGAGAGAGAGAGAGAGAGAGAGAGAGAGAGAGAACTTTGGCATGTATCTCATAATCATACTCAATTTGAAGCATTAATTAGACGAATACGAAAACAAGTAGCAAGAAACCAAGACCAGCTCCAGACTTTCAACTATTGATATATATCTACAAGAGTGGCCCTCATCACATGTTTCAAGCATCATATATCACACATAACTCCAAATGTGACAATGAAAGCTCAGCCATTACCAATTAGATACATCAGATCATAAAAAACACGGAAATTTCGCCACATCTCATCATCGACCATCAAAATCAAATTTTAAACTTCAGAAATTACACAAAATGAGCTTCATCTCATGATCCAAAAACCGTCTAGTTTATGTATGCATCAAAAGACCATTATTTCAAGAAATCTCTTCCATTACAGGCAGAACATATCCACTTCACCAAAAAATCGAAATACCGCCAGTTTTGGCTATCTAATGCAATAAACAGGATGATGGTACTTGAATTCTGTGTTCTAAATCTCACACACACATAGTTTTGCTTATTTCACACAGTTGCAGCAACTCCACATCAAATAATCAAAGATTCCAACTTTCTTAGCCACCAAACCAATTAGAACAAAATTCCCAGAAATTCTACATCAACATTACCAAAAATCATGAAATCAAAGCAAAGTAGATCAAAATGAAGAGAAGCCAATTTGGGCAGCGCAGAATAATACCTTGGTGTTCATAGGGGGATTAAGGTCGGCGGAGAAGAGGTAATGATGGAAGTCCTCGAGGGTCAGCGCGTGGCGCGTGAACTTGGCAATGTGGTGGCGCTTCTGGAGGATCTGCTGCACGATGGTCTCCGCCGCGGCGGCGTCGTCCTCCGCCTCGCCCTGGACCTCCACCAAGAACCTCCGCAGCTGCTCCACCGTCATCTGGGTCCCGCCGCCCGCGTACTTGGCGAACGCCTCCTTCACGTCGGTCGGCGGCTCCGCCTCCGTCACCCTGAACCTCCGCGTGAAGCACATGCACACCCTGTAACTCCCCATAATCACACCTCTCTCTCTCTCTCTCACTCTCACTCTCTCTCTCTCTCTCTCTCTCTCGCTAGATTGTAGTAGAAAGAGAAGAAGACTGAACAGTTGAAGTCGTTTAGCGGCTCTTCTTTTATGGCATTTTTTAGTGACTTAAAAAATACTGGTGTGGAGTCCATTTTCCATCTGTCGCCATTTACTTTAATCATGGATAGACTCATCAGTTTCTCCACTTCATTAAAATTAGCAGAAATGAAAACATTAATGATTGCTAACGGTATTTCCTCAGTGCTCGCCATGAACTACGCCTTCACTCAACGACGCCGTATTGACTATTGAGAGAGATTGTTCGTGTAGGGCTAGTTGCAGAGGCGCGCGCCAGCGCGCTCTCACCGCGCACGCACCACTGCCGAGCGCACCTTTAGCGAGTGCTGGCTCGCTCTGCCGATTGTCAAATAACGCACGCGCTGTTAGTCAAATGGACACGTGGCGATCGCACAACGATCGTCAAGCGACCGTTGGCGATCGCAGCAGTTACAATTTGATTTTTTTTCCCCTCCATTTTAACAGTATAGATACCATCTTCCACTCCCTCAAACATCACACATCTCCTTCTCCTCTATTTCAATCTTTCTCATTCGGCAATCTCCGACGATGCCTCCTCATCCCTACACCGATGGCGAAACCTTGGAATTGGCACGGGCGTGGTTGTACGTCCACAATGGCGGCGGCGGCAACGGAGCCATGTGGACGAGAGTGGAGACTCGCTACAAAGCGAATCGCCCACAGTACTCGGCGGAGCGCAACTCGAAGCAGTTGCGCCACCACTGGTCCCGAGTCAAGACCAATTGCGGGTTATTCAACGCGTTGTACCGGCGTACCCGGAATCAAGCGCCGGGCGGCGTCACTGAGGAGATGTTGGTGAACTCGACGCTCAATGAATGGGCGGCCATGCATCGCGAAGCGTTCATGCATTTGGCGGTTTGGAACCTCGTGAAGTACGTGGAAGGTTTTTTTTTTTTAATTATGTCAATATATTTCTTATTAACGTTTTTTTTTAATTACATTGGTGTATCTTAGGGTTTTTATAATTAATTATGTTTGTTTTAATTTATTTATGCAAGTTATTAATTTATTGTGCAAAAATAAAATAACTGTAGAATTAAAAAAAAAAAAACATAGCGAGCTTGCCGCTGCAATCCTAGCGAGCGCGCGAGCTCGCTATGACGTGGCATGTGAGCGAGCACGATCTTGGCGATCGCCGCTGCTCACAGCCTAATTATAGTTGAGTATAGAGTTATGTGATTGATGGAATTCATATGTGGGAGGTGGGTGTAGTGCATGTATACTCATGTAAGAATTTTTGGATGGACAATCTTTTATTTTGTACTATGAATTAAACGTGTCTTTATTTACTTTATAGCAGAATATTATGTCCATTTTTTGTATTTTTTTAATAATATCTTAATATAAGCATATTTTTAAATTGATTGATACCCATCATTATCTAATATTTTTAGAAAAATCGTATTTTTACAATTTGTATATGTAATATACTCATCTTTCATATCAGAATATTTTGATAGTATAATTTATAAAAATATTTGCACGTAAGAGTTGGATGTACTATATGTACAACTTAATTAGAACTTCTCTACTTTTGCCTACATAAGCTCTCCAATTGTCACATCTCAACGAAGGGAAAACATGAGATATACACAATAAAAAATGGCTATGATGTGAAAACAAATTTATTTAAATTAAAAAAAAATCTGAACATATTCTGAAATAAAAAAAAGCTAAATCTAAATTTAAAAAATGAAATAAATAAAACTTCAAATCTTAAAAATTATAAAACTAAAAGAAAGTTCGAAATTAAATATATTTGGAAAAAACAAAAAATCCGAACCATTTTAGAATTTTATATGAAAATGTTATAGTTGTAAATTGCAACAAAAACAAAAAATAAACAAGCAAATTGTAACGAAAAAATAACTAACTAAAGAAAAAAAATATATTTTTGAATTTTTTGTTTATTACATAACTTGTCTTATGCTGTTCAATTAACTTTTTTAATTTTTTTAAATGATTATCGTTTTTATTTGTAGATCTTATATTCATTTTAAGCATTTTTTGGTATTTCTTGTGGCATTTTTAAGTATATTCCTTGTAATACATTTTTTTTGGTCTGAAATTGCTTGATATACACTAAAATTATTCCTAATATTCAGTTTACAAACATTAATGTACATATGAGTAATATTTTAGTATTATATTTTGACAATTTTGTAGAAATCAGTACCAACTAGTCATAACTCAATCTTATAGAACTTTGAATTAAGGCATTACACCATTCTAAATTTATCTTTCATAAATTTTGAACACTGCTCGCCCAGTTGTTAAAAATAGTCCTCAATAAAAGTGTTAAATTAATCAATCACAACTAACTTATCTAACGTACTTGAGAATCAATTGAACCATTAAAAAAAGATTTAATTAATTTCAAAGTATTATTAAAATAATTGGAATGACTTGTCGGATCAAATAATTTTTGACAACTCTAGTCCCACCACATGAACGTACATTAGGACGTGTGATGGTCATTAGGCCATACTTAGGCGAGCTTTTATTTTATTGGGGACATTTATTCTTAAATTAAAGGAAAAAATTAAATGCATCGAATGAATCTAAAGGAAAAAATTATTTTCCAAAAAAAAAAAAAGTTGAATATATTTGGGAATTGGGATGGATAAATAGATTCGGTTAAATGCTGCTGCTTAAGCCACCCAGAGCAACAGTATATCCGTCGTCTTTTTCCGCGCTATTCCATTCCATTCTTATCGCCATTCTCCTCCACTTTCTCGCTCCTCATTCTCTCTCTCTCTCTCTCTCTCCCCCCCCCCCCTCCCCTCCCAAATGCGCACCATCTCCTCACTCCTCTAGAATATGGGGACGGCTACATCCAGGAACGCCGACAGCAGCTCTCATGGCAGCGAGGAGAGAGAAGACCACGCTGGCGGCCAGCTCTACGTCTCTCTCAAGATGGAGAACTACAGACTCAAAGGGGAGCTCGTGCCCCATGTTTACGGCTCCGCGCCGCTCGTCGGCTCCTGGGACTCCTCCAAAGCTGTGAGCTTTTCTGTCATTGCAAATTCGCAATTGTTCGCGTTTTGTGTGTTTTTTTCTGCGCTCGTGATTGGCTGTAGAAGTTTTGCTGTTATGATTTTTGCGAGCTTCGGTGAGATGGGTTCGCATTGTTGTACCTTTTTTCACTCACTGATTGACTCGCGAGTTTTTGATTTTTCTCTGATTCATTGCAATGATTTTCCTCACTTGTATTTTTTTTTTTTTTTAACTAATTTGTTGCTAGCTTCTAACAGCTGTCTATGGAGCGCGAATCAACTTCTATGTGGGAATTAAGTTTTGTTGTACCACCTAATCACGGTAATTAGCCCATTGCATCTCCATTTCTGCGTTTTGGAGCCTGAAAATCTGATGATTTCTATATTCTTATAGAGACTCTGGATTTTAAGTTTTTGTTAAAGCCCAAGAATGGTAATGTGCCGTGTATTGTGGAGGAGGGTTCAAACAGGCATTTGATAGGAGGTACATTACAAGGGGACCGGAATTCGGCTATTTTTAAGTTGACTGGAGATGAGCCTCTTGAGTATAGAGTGTTCATTAAAGCTGATAGGGTTTCACCTTTCGATCTTGCTGCAAGTTGGAGAGCGTATCAGGAAAATTTCAAGCGTTCCACTGTTCGTGGGATACCAGACGTCAGTATAAATTCTGCTACTGAGGCTGGTAACGAGGTAGGTATAGAATGTCTCATATTAATGAGAATATTCTCTAGTTGTATTGGATTGATTTGAAATTTGGAAGAAAGTTTGAGTTAGCAGCTTTTCAAGTTGACCAAAACTATGCCAAAGATATTTTTTGCTTTGTCCAACATTGCTTGTGTGCTTGAAATCATCTCCATAATTAAAATGTCACTCTATTCCTTGGGCATTTTTTTGACACAGAATGGATCATCAGCAAGTTTGGAGCTTGATATTGAGCATTATGTTGTTCCAGCTCCATCATCTGCAAATTCAGGTCCAGTTTATGCAGCAAATATGGCAGAAACTCCTAGATCACTCACTCGTGCAGGAATATTTTCCAGGAATGACAGCTCTAGTTCTTCATCATATCCCCACAAAGATGTTGGTGCCTCAGTCGACCGACCTGGTGTATGTGTTTACCTTTTTCCTCTTTATTTTCAGTTTCTGGGTTATGTTCCATTTTAATGTGATAATGATGAGAACTTTGTCTATTGTACCTTCAGGCAACTCAACACATAATAACCAAATCTTCAAAACTCCATTTAAGATAATTCTTTTAATACATAATAAGTTCCTCTTGATTGTCAAGTTCCTACTTGGCATAGAGACAGATAGTTTTTTAATTATGGATGATTAACCCTTCGATGACTGAAACTTCTGCATGCAATTTGTTATCAGATATGACTTGTTTAAGAATGTGATTCCCTCTGAAATTGAACTCTATTCCTTTGTCAAGTAAACAAGGAAAAATGATTTTCCTAATTTCTCTGAAGTAAATGATGGAAGTTGTCTGCTCTTGACATGAAAGCAGAACTGAAAAAATTATACATATCCAACGTGTATATGGACCATTTCATGGCATTGACGACAAATTCCTTTGATATTGACTGTGTCTTGCTTTTCATATATTTACAACTTCTGTATAAATCTTTTTATGTGGACTCTGGTGATAATTTTCTACCAGGGAATGGAAGTCATTGTCCCAGAAACAGCAAAGTTGTCTTTAGGATCTGGCATGGTCGAGTCAAGATCCGTTGGAACTTTTTCTAACATGCAGAAACAGGAAGTACATAGAGGACTCTTTGTGGATAGGGGGGTAGGATCTCCTAGACTTTTAAAATCAGCAAGTGCATCAACTTTCGGTGTTGATCTCAAACTCAGTTCAGAATCCAAGGTTTGTGAGGGATCTACAAGACTTAGTCTAAGTTTGCTAAGGATGTATATGTCTTTCATCCTGGAGTAGCCTCTAAGACGCCACTTATTATTTTTTTTAGAACTCTATGCCAGCCGCTGCAGGAGCTGTTGCAGCTGGAGCTGTAGCAGATCAGATGCTTGGGCCCAAGGAGGATAGACATCTGGCAATTGTTCTGGTATCTTTCTAATACTCTAGCCAAACTTGACAGAAGTTTCATTTTCCCATTTAAGTAATAGCAAAATCAGGGTACAACAATTTTTAGATAAAGTTGGCAAATACCTGCCTTTCCATTTTGTTTGAGATATTAGCTGTCTGAAAACTAAGTCATAAGCCATTATATGGTTATTATGTCGATTTTATGTGCATTTCCTTTTATAGGAAATACATATGTCCTTATGTGACTTGCTCATATACAATTTCAGCAATATGCAGCTTCGACAACATTTATCATGGCAAAAATCAAATGATAATTTCGTTGCTCTGCATTTCTTCCTTTGTGCGGTATGAGGCTTGAAGACCTTTCTTCAGAGAGCTAAATATCTAAGAAATTAAAATGAAAAGGAAAAACTATATTCCTACAAATGAACATCACAGCTGTGTATCTAATAGGCAAGATTCTTTCAACGATGTCCAAGATACAAGGAATGCCGTCCAGTATTCCATTTATTATATTTATGATCAGAGTCCAGCTTTCATGCTTCATATCGAGTTTACTTACAGGTTGGGTTGCCTGCACGGGGCAAAACTTTCACAGCAGCTAAACTCACTCGATATCTTCGTTGGTTAGGTCATGATACCAAACACTTCAATGTTGGGAAGGTAATCGATTTTATTAGTTTGATTTCTCTTTTGTTATTTCCTGCTACTTATGTTGAAAGTAAGCGGTATTATTTTGTATTCTGTTTGCAGTATCGAAGGTTAAAGCATGGAGTTAATCAGGTACTGACAGTTGGCAATATCTCTTCTTCCTCTTCTTTGTTCACTTGTCTCATTGAAGCAGATCTTGTTTTGGGATGTTCTGATTAATGAAGCGTTGGATTTGTGATTTGATAAAGAATACCCCTGCTTTTTCCTGTTTGTTCACTTTTTGATTTTTAGCTATTATTACTGTCATTATAGAGTTTGGCTCACTTTCTTTTTCTTATGTAATTGTTATATGCTACTAATGCTAGAAATGTTTCACTTGAATAAATTATAAAACCTTGTCGCTTCACAGTGTTTGCATTTGCATTTCCTTAGATATAAAAAAGAGAATATGAGCTGCTAAATGACTCAAGAAATTATCACCTTTAAACCTGATTTTATCTTTCAATAATATAGCCGCAGGGGTGTCAGTTCCACTTCTCCTGGCCCCCCTGGATTACCAATTTGTCTCTTACCAAGAATATGAGCTACTAATGTGCCTCTATTATCCCTTTTTTTTTCCTTTGTTTTTTCTATTTATTATATGAAAGTATTAGGAATAATACATCCAATATATTTTCCTTCAGACAATGTAACTCTCTTCCAGCAAGTTACTTTCAGTAAATATATGGTATCATGATCATATGAAATCACCAAATGCAATCAATAGATTGGGCATATATGCGTTCAACAACTTTAGTGAGCCGATTACTGTTAACATATAGAACTTGTTAAACACTAGCAGCCTTTCAATTATGGTACTAAGCTACTCCCATTAATATGGATTCACCCTGTGTTTTTCAAATTTCTCAATGCAGACAGCTGATTTTTTCAGAGGTGACAATCCTGAAGGCATAGAGGCACGGAATGAGGTATTCTTCATTGGACAAAAAAATTTAAATTTGATTTTTAAGTTAATCAGTGCATCCTTTTAAATACGAGATTCCCTTGCTATTCAGGAGAAATATTTTGGGCCATAGTCTTATATTCTTGTATGAGTTATCTGATTTTCTCCTGGAATTTTCTTTCTTGCTTGAAATCTGTTCTCTCACTAGTTTATGGATACGTATGGAGGATGTCTCGTCATAGTTGTTGCCCAACTTCAAACATCCACAACATAGGTTGTCATTTCAATGTTTCAAGTGCATGTAGCTGCACCACTCCGCAGTACGTTTATTTTATGAAGTAAAGTTGAAATGCTGTATTACATGATATAACAAAAGTATGAAACTGAAAATTGAGATTTCTTCGCACAGGATCTGTTGTTTCTGCGACATCTCTTCGATTATAAGATGAATAGCTACTGAGGTTGTAGTGAGGTGGATTTTCATGATTCGTCTAATGAGATGTAAAAATTTCGTGTTTGGGCATTGACGACATTTAGTAAATTTACAATCTTGGAGGAACTTAATGGTTGTCTTTGAACAAGGTCTTTTCCCTTAAATTTCAGAAACATCATCTTCTTGTACTTAGAGTATGCAACCATTTAACATGCTTCAGTCTTTCAGACGTATAAGTGCCTATTCTTATGTCATCTTCTATATTCTTCTACTTTGAATTGTACAATAAGAAAGATGCAGTTTTATACAATTGCTATTGTTGTTTTTCTTACATAGAAACTCATTATCTGTATTGACCTCTTTCCTTGCACATAGTTTTAATTCATGACGTGCTACTAGGTAGCAGCACTTGCAATGGAGGATATGATATCTTGGATGGAAGAGGGTGGCCAGGTAGGTATATTTCATCTTATTAGCGTGAACATTTATTGGAACTTTTGGTAATTCATTTTTCAATGATGCTTTAGGTTGGGATATTTGATGCTACAAACAGTACCCGGAAGAGACGAAACATGCTTATGAAATTGGCTGAAGGCAAATGCAAGGTGGAGTGTAGAAATTTGATTGCTTGATTGTTATTTGATCGGCATATTGTCTATTTCTAGTCATTTCAATGAATTCTGTTGTACTGTATGAAGTGGCTGACCATGTATGTGTCAGCATGAAAGATGGTTACTTAAAGCATTTCTTTTACCATGCTGTAATCTGTATATGATGAATGTTTTTACTCACAGATTATCTTTTTAGAGACATTGTGCAACGATCGGAACATAATTGAGAGGAATATACGTCTCAAAGTTCAACAGAGCCCGGACTATGCAGAAGAGTATGATGCAATAAGGCTTCCTTGTTATTTGTGCACAACATATTGTCACATAGTGATTTGTGGTATATTTCAGGCCAGATTTTGAAGCAGGATATCATGATTTTAAGGTTCGACTGGAAAATTATGAAAAGGTATCCTTGGACAGCTTTTGATGGTTAATCATTTGTTAAAAAAAATTATGATCTGTGGAGAAAAATCATGCTTTATGAGCAGTTTTCTTTTATGTTCAGGTTTATGAGCCTGTGGAAGAAGGATCTTATATAAAAATGATTGATATGGTCTCTGGAAATGGTGGACAAATACAAGTAAATCCCCTTATCGTTAATTGTTATCTTATCTACTCATTTTATTAGCTACTACTTATTTTAGCATGAGTTCCTAATTTCCTCTAAAAGGCTCATAATAATACTTTGCTAGTCTGCAAAAACACTTCTACAGGATCTAATTGCCCTGACTATAGAAAAGGATCAAATAATTATGTGACAAAGTCATATTTAGATGCTATACATTTTGGCACTGCTTCAATGGATTTAGTGGAGCTGCCACTCTATGATGGTATGAGTTGAAACCACGATCTTGGATCTTTTTGATGAATTGAATGTTGAAAGCATCGAAAATCATTATAGAACTTTTGAAGCTGTCATGTTGAGATACAATCGTAGATTGCTTGCCTATAAGATTGAATCCAGGGATGATTGTGCAAAGCACATATGTGTTATGGGTTTATGAAGGTCTTACAAGAAGCAACTTACAAAGACACTCGACTACTTCTTTTGCTTAAATTAGTATTTGGCTTTCATGGGCAAGAAATGCTATTGATAGTTGTAGAAAAAATGGGCATCAATCAACTCAGTCCTTTCCTGTTTTATGAGGCTCTTTCATATCATCATATAAATGTTCTGGCATTTTACGAAGCGCTAACTGTCTCTTACTTATCTGCATCGTTCTACTTCACACTGAGATACTATGTGATCGTCTTTAAAAAACCTGGTATTTTGGTGAAACAGGTGAACAACATTAGTGGATACCTTCCAGGGCGGATAGTATTCTTCCTGGTATGTTTATTTATCACCAAAGACAAAGTACAAAGATGACCGATTATGAGATGTGGCTAATGGTGTTGCGTATCATTTTCAGGTGAATACACATCTTACTCCTCGTCCAATTTTGCTTACCAGGCATGGAGAGAGCCGAGACAATGTCAGAGGCCGAATTGGTGGTGACAGTGCCATAAGGTTCTCTGATTTGTGGAAGTTTTCTTACAATCAGCCTTGGTTGCTTCTAATTTTAGAGTGAAAAGGATGCCTTTTACTGCAACCAAGTTTTATTAAGAAAAGTCAAGTTCCATCAAAAAAAGTATCAGTTCATGTTTCTTCAAGTACTCGGGTTTGCCCTAGCATAAAGCTGAAAAACTTTCCATCATTGGAGGCGATTTATTTTATTGCTAATGCTACCTAGTTTGAGTAATTGATACTCTTTTGTTCATCAGCAGAAGAGTAATATGATCTGGTTTCATTTGGTAACTTAGGGTGCTAATTTTCGTTCTGCAGTGATTCTGGTGAGCTTTATTCTAAGAAACTTGCGAATTTTATTGAGAGGCGTCTGAAAAATGAAAAAGCTGCTTCTGTAAGTTTCTCTATTCATAAATTTTGTGTTAACAAGCAAGTTTATAAGTGAGTTTCTCTAATTTCATTTTCCGACATTGAGTTTTACAATTTAGATTTTCTCAAATGCTATAACATTAAGATAACTGATATGTATTAGTGTCTAAGAAATTGTTTGCTCAACCAACAAAACGTGTTTTATCAAGATATTTGTTTTTTCTAGTGCATTGACATTGGCTGTGAATTAATCATTTTCCATAAATGATGCTTGTTTGCTCGTCAATTTATGTAATCTGACGTCATTTAGGAGGAGTTGCATCTCCTCCCTCCCTATGTCTTTGCATAGGTAGCCGATGCCCAAAAGCTAACCTGAATAACAGGAACTATGCATCAATTTTACTCGGTCCAATTTCCGGAATATTACAGGTTAAATCATTAAAATATGTTTCTCCTTTGATCAGATATGGACTAGCACGTTGCAGAGAACGATTTTGACAGCAAGTCCAATTGGCGGATTTCCCAAGGTTGTGGAACTACCCTTATTCACTGCACTTCATAAAATTTATCATTCTCTTTTGTCAATTTCTCTGACTGAAATCTAAATATTCTCATTCTTATATGTTATCGCAAGATACAATGGCGTGCACTCGACGAAATTAATTCTGGTGTGTGCGATGGGATGACATATGAAGAAATAAAGAGAAATATGCCTGAAGAATATGAGTATGCTTCAGTTCTTATGGGTTGCTTCCATCATTACATTTTCAATCAATTATATATGAGTATAGACCTATCCATTTCATGATATGCATGAAATTGTATTTTTTTTCACGCCTTAGCCTTTTGAAGATAAGTAATAGCCACTTTATATTTTATAAATTTGATTTTTTTTTTTTCTTTTGTTGCTAGTTGTCTGTTCCATTTATTATCACACAATTTAATTATGATTTAAGTACATAAAGCTTGGTTACTCTGAAGCATGATTTCTTTCTTTTTGCCATTTTCGTACTTTGTGCTGTCATTAATTAACTTATTCCAAGGTTAATTTCATCCTACAAACTACAGATCTCGTGAAAAGGACAAATTGAGGTACAGATATCCCCGTGGAGAATCTTATCTTGATGTTATACAAAGGTCCGTCGTCTGCAGTTTAAATGTGCCTTTTGCTTTGGGTTAAGTTCAAACTTCATAATGCCTAGTTCGTTGCATTGGCGTTTCTTCTCTTTTTTTAGGCTGGAGCCCGTGATTATTGAGCTTGAACGACAAAGAGCTCCTGTGGTGGTCATATCTCACCAGGTTATATATCTCTGATATAATTTTGTTTTCTTCACAAGACGCAGTTTATGCTTCAGATGCCAAATGACTTCTTTGGAATTTACAGGCAGTTTTGAGGGCTTTGTATGCTTATTTTGCTGATAGGCCATTGCAAGAGATTCCCCACATAGAGGTAATACATTCATTTTATTGTAGTAATAATTTTAACAATTTGAAATTTCAAGATCTGTCTTCAGTTACTATTATTTTGTTGTTCTTCTATTATGGAAGCTGAGACTGCATATTTTCTGAAATTTAAACGCGACTCGTCTTTTCTTTCATAATATGCAGATGCCACTTCACACAATAATAGAAATACAGATGGGAGTTACTGGTGTGCAGGAGAAACGATACAAGCTCATGTGAGAGCTCGAGAACCTTAACATCATTGCACAGTAAGCTTCCCTTCCTTGAATACTAATGTCACTGACAAACAAATAATCGATACTCAGTGTAAAATACCATATCAGTGAGACAAATAATGTTAGGCCGGGTGAAAATACTCATCATGAACAGAATTGTATGGTTACCGGCGCCTTAAAATGTCTGAAATTCGTTCTTGATCCAAAAGGATAAAAAATGACCAATCACCTGCCTTTTTCGTGGAATTCTTCGTGTTTGTATTTGTTCATACACTGTCTGAGAGTCCAGTGGTTTGACTGGAAAGGTGATTTTGAGGTCTGCCCCTTGCACGTCTATGAGTTATGTGCAGTTCAAATGGTAATGAAACATAAATTGTTATATTCTGAATTTGGTTATTTGAATCTTTGTGATTTAAATCTTGGCTCGTTTTGATGGAACTATGGTGGATTTTCAATCTTTTTGGATGTGAATCTTATATTTTGTGTTCAAGTTTGAATATGTTCATCTGGTTTACTGATTGAGTTCGATTCTGAATAAGCTCGTTTATTAGATGTTATACCACTTGCACGCGACGTCCATTGGTTTGAAGTCGTGTTTACACTTTCGTGTATTAGATGTTACACTCAATGAACATTTACTGTCCCGTACTTTTATTAAGAAGTAGCGAACCGAGGAAAGAATCAATTTTTTTATGTTTTGTCTCAAACATGAAGGCTCGCTCCATTCAGTGTCGCCCCAATTATTAAGTCCATATTAGCCAAAGAAAATGGCAAGCTTTAGGCATCTACTTTCTGGGGGGACATATATAAGTTAACTCAAATTTGTGATCCTTAAATTTCGTCGGATCGTTTTTAAATATGGATATTGAAAATAACAAGAATTTAAACTTGAAATCATTTCCTTTCAGAAAACTCTCTTATAATTGTGTTGTGGACATCAATTTTCAGAGATGTGGAACACACCGTGACATGCTGGAAGCTGAGTAAGATTTCATAAAAAAGATTAAAAATGAATTGGCATCAAAGTAATGTCAATTACACATTAAAAAAAAAAAAAAAAAAAAAAAAAAAAAAAAAAGGATAAAATCTATATCTCAAAATGAAACGTCAGCTTCGGCGGATCCAAAGCGATTTTTTTTTTTTTTTTTTTTTTAAATTGTAAATCTCATTCAGCTCAACCTTTTGACATATCATATTATCATGTGAGCTTTCCTTGGTTGGAAATTGAGGTCCAAGATGTAATAATAGCGAAATTTTGATGATTTCTGGACCCAAAAATAAAACTAAAAAAATCAATTTCTGATGTTTAATTGTTAGTATTTCCTTTAGATTGAAATGTAATTTATAAGTATATAAAAGGTACAGCTTTCTCCTAATAATATAAAAATATTAGTTGTAGGTGTGTGGAACACAAAAAAATGACTTGTGGTATATCAGAAGATTTAAGAAGTATACATTGTTACAAGGTTAATTAATGTAGTATTTCAACGTGAACTTAGGCACAACAACACGAAATTCTTCTTCCCAATTCCCACATAACTAAATTCTGCTATATTTCATCTCCTAATTTTGTAAATATTGTACTATCTATTTATGATATCATCCCATACAATCCTACTCCTATTTGGACAACTCCTTTACATTCACTTCACGTAAACGCACTCCCAATACTCATTACTCCTTATATTCAAACACTCTGCAACTAACTCCACCCCTAATTTGTCACAACCAATACTATCCCTATCAAAATTCCCCACCGCACCAGCCAATATATTGATGAATTCACTTGTCCAAATCGTAATCTCACGCAACGACGTCGCCGGCAACATGGCCGTCGCGATCCTCTCGTTGTTCCTCGACGGGTGATTGTGGGTTGGATGGAATGTGTATTTGTTTGAGCCTTTTTGATAGTGGGGAGAAGGGGAGGAGGCTTGCCTTTTGTGGCCATGCTTTCCACGTAGGATGCATTGACATGTGGCTCTACTTGCCCCGGCATCTTGCAATGCAAACGACGTCGTTGTGGGTTCAACCCCGGAAGATGATCATGAGTGTAATGTAGGAGTGACGACTTCCAATCAGACGAGGGTGAGTGACCAGAGTTCGAACCGGGTCGAATGGTGCACGTAATTCCACATTTGAACATCCAAGATTTTTCAGCTAATGATTTGTTTTCTTCAATGTACAGAGTGGTTACTTATTGAGAAGAAGAAGAAGAAGAAGAAACAAAAATATGTGGATTTTGAAGATTGTAATTTCACTAGCGAATTCTATTTCGACCTTTTGTTACAAAATCATCGTCATATGTTACCGAGCTACATATCTCGTGTATAATCATAATACTATCATTTTATAATCTATTAACTTATTGGATCTTACTAAAACACCACAACTCTATTAAATACACTTTAGGAAATATTAAATATTAGTAATTTGTAATGAAAGAATCTAAGGCCACAGTCTATTTAAATAAATAAACATTAAAAAGTTATATGTAAAAGTAAAACCCATCAAATTAATTAATTTTGTAAGAAATAGAAGCTCTTTTAATATAATCCTATCTATATTATACTATGAAAGTAATATAATTTGCCCTTCACTTTTTGGCCTAAATACTTCATCTAAACTGCACGAGTAACTACGTACTAATATTTATGATTTTTCATATTTGTTCCTATTCCTTAAATGAAGGAGAAAACTTAACTTATCTAAATTTGTGAATAAATTCCTACTCTCCAATGCCGCCAAAGCCTTCTCCCCTTGCGCTGCTCTCATTGCCTTTTCATAGTTCCCTCTCGCACAGTAATATGAATATTGTAACATCTAGCACCAGATTGCTTTTGTAGCTTTTAAAATTTCATATTATCTTATTCTATTTTGTAATTTCCTATTTAAAATAGTATACAAATTAAATTTTCTAACAATATACACTATACACTAATATTTTTATAGCGCAGCGCAATGCGCGGGTAAATAAATGTAGTATTATGTGAAAATACATTCTGTATGGTATTGGACTATTGGTCCGTCTCAGGCCCATTTGATTTAGTGCAGTTTAGATGAAGCCTAAATCTAATGATGGGAAGTTTATATCACAGTGTGTTAGCCTAGTGGTAGTGAGGTTAATGTCCGGGTTAAAAGGTCACGGGTTCGAGTCCTCCGTCACGCGGTATTTAAATTTTCTTGCAATGTTGTTCAAAAAAAAAAATTATAGATATTATATAATTAGAAATACATAAATACAATGTAAAATAAAATGTTTTAAACGCCAAGGTGCTGACAGATTTGTAAGGTTAAATGTCGATCTCAGACTGAAAATCAAATCAATGTAGAAAATTCAATTCAGTAGAAACAAAAAAAATTTATTCAACCGCCAACTAATAATCCCCCGTTTAATCGACTAGAGCCATGAATATAAAGTCCAAAATTTTTGCAATTTCTTATAAGGCAAACAATATAATGGTTTTTTAGCTTAGTAAAAGATTTATTTTTGTAACAATAAAAAATAAGTACTATATTAATTCTATTAATTTATGCGGTGAATTTTAAATATGTCCTTGTAGTTAGTTTTATATATATTTTTTTCTTTCTATTTTAGTGTTTTACAAATAATTGCTCCATAAAACAAATAGAATATATTAAATTATCTTTTTCAGATTTCTTATACATAAATTCATCTCTTCCAACATAAATTAATTACTTCATTGGACCTTCATCTTTGTTTATTTAAGTTTTGAACTTCTCTACAAAAAGTTTGAATCTTTTACTTCGGTTGTACATTCATCACTAATCGAGATATAAGAAGGAAAATCTTTCAACTTGTTGTCATGTTGTACCACTTCATTTTTATTTTTCGGCAGATTTAATTTGTTCCCCAAATATTCATTTGTAAGTTAATATTAACACAAAATACAATGGTGCAAAATGCGAAAGCACAATGCTACTTGTGATCGCATCAGTACCTCTTTTCACGACACCGTACTATAGTATTGAATACCAAAATATAATGTAAACAAGATAAAGGCACAAAGACGCAACGGTCTAGGGGTAAAATTGTAAGAGAAAACAAAATTAATACTTTTATTACATTGCTGCTGAAATCAATCTTTCATCAAGAAAAAGTACCAACTTTTCACAATTGACACATTTTTTATTGTGTTTTTCATGTTATTTTTTCTTAAATAATAGTACATGAAAAATGTGTGGACTTAATTTTTCACAAATGTCTTTTTATGTCTATCGTGCCGAAACATCCGGTGTGTTACATTGACTAACATAGTAGATTTACTAAATATTAACACCTACAATTAAACATCTCCGAATATTTCGTCTTTTTTATAAGTGCAATTTATAGACATATTTAACTTTTAGTTGCACGTGATATTCATCACATGAAAACCTGCGAAACTTGTTTTTAAATGTCAACCACAGTGTGTGAACCATGCATCGTGCATGCCACTTTTATTATAAATCATAAATCTGATGCGAGAACATAAAAGATCAAAATTCCTCACTTATTAAATGACACTTAAGGGGGAAAAAAAAGAAAACGTCAGCCCTACTAACTTCATATGAGTTATTACATCTCCTAACTCTAAATATTTAGTAGTAGTATATTTTAATACTTATAAATTAGTAGTATTTATTTTTTAGGGGTAAAAAAGAGTGAAAAAAGATATTGAATTTTAGTAGTATTTTTTTTTTCCCTTTTGAAAATGACAGCTATATTTAGAAGTGAGGACAATTTTACAATGCGAACAATTTTATCGGTGTGTGCCAGCCTATTAATATCGTTTGAAGTTTAGTAGGCCACGTATATTTTTTGGCTGGCATTTTTATTCAAAAATAAAAATTAAATTTTTACGTAACAATAGTAAAATACTCAAAAAATATTGATCCTGATAAAAGAAGCATATATACTTCACACCTTTTCCCTAAAAAATGGCTTCGCTGTTTTTCTAAAACATACTCCCTTCGTCCAATTGAAGAAATCCCATTTGAGAATTACACGTAGATTAAAAAAAAAGAAAATTAGAGTGTGACTAAGGTAGTATTTTATTATTAATGTTAAAGTATGTTGAGTGGAAAAATATTGTACAATAAAGTAAACAACACTGTTCACGTTTGAGTGTGACATAAAGTGAATTTTAGTGTATTAATTTTTGCAAAAAAAGGAAATGAGACTTCTTGAACGGGACACCCGAAATAGCAAAATAAGACTTATTGAACTGGACAGAGAGAGTAATTCTTAAGTTTGGATTGTCGAAATAATACGAAATACTATATAATTAAATTACCAAGAGGTTTTTTTGGTACTTATTTAAAAGAGATCGGTTCCATTTAGAAGAAGATAAAATTAAACAATAAAAAAGTTATTCTGTCATATAATATCGAGATTTTGATCGGTCTTTAGAGCATTTTTAATCATTTTCTTTTCTTTACCTTTTTTTTTTTTAATTTGAATCATTTTCTTTACAATAGAGCCTCACACAAGTGTAAAGATAGATACATCATGTATCCAACCCTTATATGTACAACCCTACCAGTCTACCACACAACAAGTGCAATAAACTATATGGTTGGTGTCACATTTAATAGAATTAGATGCTGTATTTGTACTTTGTTAAAAATTGATCACATATGCGAAAAGCTAAATACCAAACCTAATTTCACGGTTAGTTAACATTAATTAGAGCATGTACTACAAGGGTCTTGTTAGATCTAGGTCTAAGCACTGGGAAGCGTGATTTTAATGATTGGTGGTGTTGAGTTAGACATAGGTTGATTTTCCCACTACAATGGGGTTGAATAAGACCTAGGTCTAAGCACTGGGAAACGTGATTTTAATGATTGAATATATTTTATTTTGTTGTTTTTTTTTTTTGTAATAAATATTATAAAAACTAACTTAATTAAATTCAGAAATTAATACATGACAATTTTATTGAATTAAAAAAAAAGACAATAACTAAAAAAATACAATAATTACGAAATAAATAAAAACACAATAACTATTCGTTGAGTGGACCAAAACGTGCTCAAATCTCTTCAATCATATCCTCCATAAGGCGGTCGTGGGCACGTGCATCCTGAATTTGAGCTTGTCTCTCAATAACTTGGCGGAGTGGCACTGGCGCCCCTTGATGGACTGGTGCCCTGTTCACGTTTGTATCGCCCCTTGCGCTCGATTCACCATGGAATTCAGTTGCGCTCGGTCCTTCATCTTCAATTATCATGTTATGCAGAATGATGCAGGCATACATGACATCACATAAATGCTCCTGAAACCACAAGCGAGCAGAGCCTTTTATGATTGCCCAACGAGCTTGCAGGACGCCGAAAGCCCTTTCAACGTCTTTACGCGCAGCTTCTTGCATCCGAGCGAATCGCTGTCTCTTCGGATCTGTAGGCGCATTGAGCGTCTTCACGAAAGAGGCCCACTTCGGATAGATGCCTTCGGCGAGATAATATCTCATACGGTGCGGGCGGCCGTTTGCAGTGAAAGCAGTTGACGGCGCTCTACCATTGATGACGTCGTTGAAGACAGTGGACTAATTGAGCATGTTGATGTCGTTCAGAGAGCCGGCGACACCGAAAAAAGCATGTCAAATCCACAGATCTTGCGAGGCGACTACTTCAAGGACGAGGGTTAGAGATTTATTTCGTCCAGTGTACAGTCCTCTCCAACCCGTAGGACAATTCTTCTATTGCCAGTGCATGCAGTCGATGCTTCCAAGCATTCCGGAAAAGTCGTGCGTCCTCTCGTACAATGCAGTGATCCGGGCAATGTCAGCCTCGTTTGGCCACCTCAAATAGTAGTCACCGAAAGCAGATCTGATGGCTCGACAGAAATTCTTGAAGATGTTATTGCCCGTTGTATTGCCACAGTGTAGATATTCGTCGTACTGATCGGCTGCTCCACCATTGGCTAGTTGCTTCAGAGCAACGGTGCACTTGACCCAAGGGTGGAACCTCAATCTTCCAGCGGCATCCGGGTGTTGCTGAAAATAATGCTCCCGATCCTCAAGAGTTTGAGCAATTCTCAAGAATAGGCACTTGCTCATTCGAAACCGCCGGCGGAAGACATCATCACCCCATCCCGTCGGAGGCGTTGTTCGGCCTCCTCACGATTCCGGTGCAGGTACGTCCTCGTATCCTGGTCGTCGTCGTCTGACGAATCAGATTCGGACACTATTTGGTAAAGCTCCCTGGCTCGCTGCAAACGTTGGCGGCGTCGCGCCTCCGCCTCTTCAGGATTGTAGCTCGCACCCGGCCAACTCATAATTTTTATTTTTTTTGAAAAAACAAGTGAATTTGTATGATGAGGAATGAATTAGATGAATTGATGTGGTGGTGTGGTATGGGTAAATTGATGTGGTGGTGTGGTGGGATATATATAGGAAAAAATTGGAGATATTACCGTTGCTACTTCAGATATATACGTTCGACACAAAAAAAATATACCCGTTGATTTATTTATTTTTTAATCAGAAAATAAAAAATAAAAAAATTGGATAGGACCAATGGGGACACGCCACGTGTCCCCATTTTTCAGTCGAGTAGAGTCGAAGGCTGGGTCGAAGCCTCGACACCGGCCTCGCCACCGCCCTCGACTCCGGGGTATGTCGATCTCCCACTATGGGATCGACCCCGGGTGTGTCGAGTGGGGGGTGTGTCGAAGGCTTCGACACCGCCACTCGACTCCCCCCTTCGACTACCGTTGCATATGCTCTTAGAAGGAGATGTGCACGATATCTTTGGATTTTTATTTTTGTTTTTTAATGTGATTGTTTGCCTTATTTATAAGTATGCAAATTTATGCCTATAATTTTGATGTATCATATGAATAATCATATATTTGTAGTATGTTTTACTTTTTTAATTGTAGGACTAGCAGCTATTTCACAAGAACGAGATTCCATTTATAAATTTATCCAGTGAGCACCATCATACAAAATGGTACATTCTTGCACTACATTTATGATGACGGTTTGTAAAGTATGACATCATTTTCATCTTATAAATAAAAAAGCACTTTCCATCTTTTTGAAAATGACAACTATGTCTATATGTAAGTTGAATTTATGTCCACATAAAATTAGACTAAATAGTACAGCGTTTAATAAAAATATATCGAGGTTGTCGTTTTTTTTGTGCATACTTATTGAAAAAATGGTCCAATTCCATAGTTAGATTCATTCAAATTATTATTTACGTTCTTGTCCCCCCTAAAGTTTGTAGTTAATGGAAATATAACTCAAAGGGGAGATTGATTTTGATCTAACTATGACCATGTTCAATTTTGGTTATCTAAAATTTACGAATTGCTAATTAATTTTGTCCTATATGTTTCGATTTTGTTGTAGAATTTGGTTTTATTCTATTCGAGGAAATCAACTTTTTTTCTAATTTAACAAGATATAAATATTTTTTCCCTAAAAAAAACAAGATATATATTTTCTAATTTACATTAATTAAGTTTGAGAAACCGTTTTTTGGGATATATTTTTTTAAGTCTGAGAACAACGAAGTCAATTTTGGGGATTTAATACGTTTCTCATGTTTTCTACTATATCACCTAATTTCCCTTAATTTTTTAGAGATCCATCGTATATTATGATGCTAATTTAGCAAATCTGGCCATTAATTCAATATTAAAATCTAATTTTTCGCAATCGCAATTAGAGGAGAAAAAGCAGACGAAGCATAGCCCAAAGACATGAAATGTAATTTTTTTTCTTAACTAAAAATGTATGTGTTGTGAATATAATTGACAGAGAATATTTTTTAAAGAACTTACGTATTAATTTTAATTTTTGTTTTAGTTATCGTTAGATGTTTGAATACCTAATACTCCATACAGAACATGCCATAATTATAGTTCATCACACGTAAAATAAAGTGATCACAATAAGCAATTTTTATTTTTGGAAATTAACAAGTACGAGCTACAATTTGCTCTTACCTCTAGCTAGTACGAATATCTATTTTCTCACCCAAACAAATTTCCAACCAATTTATAACCTAAACAACTGTCAATAATATTAAGTCGTAACTTGATCATAAAAATCTTATGCGTGATAACATAGATATGATTATTAAATAAATTTATTTGGATGACTAACATATCCTCACTTCCTTATATAATAATGAGATATATTTAATCAATCGCGTAGCTTATAGAATTATTACCGGACAAATGAGGTGCCAATTGAATTTTGGACATTGAAAAATGAGTTGGAGATTAATGATGATAATTCATAATTAATCGGTGCTAAAAATTCAGCAAATTTGAATTAATAAATTCATCATCTAAAGTCTAAACAGCGTGGTGACGTGACTTGCTGGTGATGAATTAGGAGTTTCTTTTTCCACTTTCCTATAATTGTTTTATGAATATTATTTTGGATTTTTTTTTTGACATGGGTGAAGGGCAGCGGTGAGGTTTGAGTCTGAGATCTTACTACTTGCAGAAAGTATACATTTGGACTTTTTTAAAGAAAAAAAAAACAACGTTTGTACGATAATGGGGATAACCTAATTTTTCTATTCGTTAAATTTATTTGAGCAGAAATGCCACAAATGGAATCAGGTGCCAATTGAATTTTGGACATTGAAAAATGAGTTGGAGATTAATAAAATGTTTGTTATTTATTAGGTATGAAATTACGATTTATACTGACACTGTAATATAAAGTAGACAAATTTCGCTTTTTTTTTTTTTTTTTCTATACCGAACTTTCAAAACAATGTTAACTACACAAATTCACGATATTGGACATAATTTTTTAATGATTTACAAATATTCAGTTAAATTAAAGCTGTTGTGAGCAGCCGAAATTATACACATAGACATATCATCTGATGTCGTCTTATATTTAACGAAGTAATTTGTTTAAAACACGCAAACTTTGGCTCTTTAAACAAAAAAAAAATGATAAAAATGTGTGTATTTAAGTAAATTAAGTCTATAAGCTAAAAACAACACCCGTGTGGACAATTTCCAACTGTCACATAAGTTTCGACTTAGATGAATTTATATATCATGAGAAATTTACAACAGATATAAAGGTTAGTATTTATAAAAATAAAAACATAAAAAGCTTATAGAAATATAAAAAATGGGCAAAATATTGTACTTTTAAAGCCTATAAAAAATCTAACATTTGAGGGAGTGATCCTAAATGGCGTGAGAGAATTTTCGGCATAGAAATGCTAGCTTGTCGAGTGCATAGGAAATTTCTCATGTAATTATGTATTCAATTCAAAACGACGACGTGCTGTGATACAAAATAAGAAAAGAAGAGTTACTCTTGAATGCGAACAATTAAAGCAGAGGGCAACGAAACCAACGTGCCACGAGGAAATGGGGTTGAGAGATGGAATCGTGTAAAGAGCAATTCACCATTTGGCATTAAAATTGGTTGCAGTGCGCAAACCAAATGCCAAGTCGTAGAGAGAGAAACGGCAACAAAGCACAACAATCTGTAAATGCAAACAAACTCTGTTTTTATCTTCGAAACCAACGCAAATACCAACAGAATGTGCAGCAGTGGGAGGTGAGGTGGCGTAACCTCTCCTTTATTGCTTCTCTCTCTCTCTCTCTCTCTCTCTCTCTCTCTCTCTCTCTCCTACAGCAGATAATACAAAAATGGACCAGCGTTACTTCCGAGGCAAATTGCTCAGCAAATACAAGAAGAAGAGAGAGAATAACTAATTAGGAAGATTCAATTTGAAATGGTGAAGATTTTTTTTTTATGAAATGGCGAAGAATAATAATTAAGAAATGCAACATAATTGTGATTATTGTAAATCATTATTTATTTTTTCAAATGTGGCAAATAGATACTTAATTTTGTATTGTTTGTAAATTTGCCTACTCTTTTTTTTCCCTTCAACAAGCTGATTTGGTTGATAAATTATGATTCTTCACTTCTCGATATATTCCAATACAATAACGTTTTTTGAAAGACTTGTAACGACCTAGTATACCCAAAGCATCAACTCTAATATTTTTTGTTAATAACTCATCAAATCACTACAGTGATTTTAAAAAAGGCTAGATTCAATTTGTACAAAATGTAAAGGTTTGGTATTTATTTATAATATTTTTTTTAGAGTTGTATTTAAAGTGCAAAAGATATTTAAAAAGTGAGTATTGATTTAACCCAAAATTATTTTACATTTCTTTTTTTTTAAAAATTGGATGTATTTACGCATGGACTACGTCGTGCCAACGCATCGTTGCGATACTATAAATTCACTCTCGTATTATTATTGCGATTTGATGAAATGTTGGGACTATTTTTATTTAATTTTTGCATTTTCTGAGAGTTAGATTTTTTTGGTTGTCGAGTCAAGGAAACTATAAAGTATAATTATTCTCTTTTTTTTAAAAATAGCATCAAAAAACTTGCAGCTACTACTAGTAGGTGGTTTTGAATTTTTAAATAAATCATACTACCTCCTACTCTAAGAAGTACTGTATATCATTTAATTCCAGGTATGTTCTTCCTATAAAGGTAGAAGTGTATATGAGCCCAGCCAAACACTAGAAGTCTCGAGCTCGGCTCGAGATCGATTCGAACTTTATGTTTTGAGCTCGAGCTCGGCTCAACGGGTAACAACCAAGCTCGAGCTTGGTTCGAGCTTGGATCGGTATATATTCGTTTGGATCGAGCTCGAGCTCGGCTCGATAAACTAAAAATTATGAATTTATTAATTATATATAAGTAAATATTGATATTAAAAAGTATTAAAGAAAAATGTATATTAAAAAATTTGTGAACATGTTCGTTTAGGTGATTCGCGAACATGTTCGCGAGCTAGCTCGTTTATTATCGAACTCGAACGTCTTCGCAAGCATTTCAAGCCGAACATAGGTATGTAATTCTCTATACACTTCAAAAAAAAAATGCCACTGTAGGTGTTTTATTTAACTAGTTCGTGCCATCGTGCGATGCACGACAATAATTCGATTGATAAAAAAAATTATAACTAAATTATAAATTACAGATATATAAATAAAAGAGAAGAATATGGTCTTCAACTATCTATGATGTCAATTTGCTTGAGGAAATAAATAAAAAGTAGTACAAATTAATTAAAAGGACAATCATTTTTATTATCATCTATGATATGACAAAATTCTTTTTATTCACACAAAATTGTTATTTAATTTATTATCTTTCATATATTTACTATTTTTGAGGTAAAACATATCATACTTCTTCCATCCACGAAGAGTGCAGTAGTAATTTTATTTTAATACGTCTACAAAAAGTATATACTTTCCATTTTTGTACATAACCCCACCACTTATAGTTTATACCTACATCTCACAAATTCAAAATGATAGATCTCTTTCTCCACCCATATAACATTTATCTTATTATTCTTAAAACTCGTGTCACTCCAAATATACCCCACTTTTTGTGGACGGAGGGAATATATAAAATTTTAAAATAAAAATGAAGCAAGAAAAATCTCTTTTTACCTCCTTAGTTTCCATTTTCAGTCAATATTTTAAAAGAAATTACGAATTAAAAGACATTCATATAAGAGTCGGTAAATATTAACAAATAATTCATGTAATTTTTGAAACACTTCTCGTAATTGAATAATTCATCCAAATAAATTTTAAAAACAATGAAACCACAAATTCTATTAGCATATATGGCGTTCAAACTATAGTTTGCTTTGCTTAGATTGAAAAATGTCTGGTCTTCACTATAAGGTCGAATTATTCTTTCACAAACTTTATCTAATTTGAATATGATTTTAAATTCAAAATATCAACTTGGCCTATCAATTCCCTTTTTTATTATTGTTCTAAAAATGCACTCTAGTTAGCAACCTATTGTGATTTTTTAATAACGAAATGAGATATGAGTTTCATTTTTTTCAAATGAAACTTCTCTTATATTTTTTTAGTATAAAACTTCACTTTTATAAACAGTACATTTGTGAACTCATTAGTATTCTATCACAAACTTTGTTTTGATTATGGTTTTAAAATGTTAATAAATACTTTTTGTTTGTTTATAAAAATGCAATTAATTCTTATCTTATTCCATTGTAGTGTATGCTTACATAAATGAAAAGGTTGACATGCAATTTCGTAACATTTAATATTAGTCCGGTCTATATTTTTTTATATTATTTTTATGCACAATTATTAATAGTAAAAATTATCGCTTCAACATGAATATGAGTAGATATTACTAATATAATGTTGAGAAAAATAATTATTAAGAATAAAAAGAAATAATACTCTTTCGTTGTTTAGCAAAACATAAGTTAAATAATACTCTCTGTTTATTTACTTTATTTTTTGTGCAAGACAAAATTTATGATTAATATTATTCACAATTTTAAGGATTTTTTTTATAATCATAATTTTTAAAGATTTGATTGAGATGAAAAAAGAGTAGTGGACACAATTTGTGGCATTATGGTTTGTGAAAATTAATTGAAATCAAATTTAATTAATCAAAGCTCTAATAACCATATAATATATTTTGTGTTCACATTTATGGCTAATATTTTTGCCTCTGCATTCATCTTTAATTACAAATTGCCATTAAAATTGATTTCAAATCAATTTGCAATTGATTGAGGATTCAAAACTCCCTCTTTAATATATAATAAATGAGGCAGTCTCCCATGCGGAAGGTTGCATTTCACATGCGACCGGGTCGGGTCGGGTCGACTCGGTCAACTCGGGTTTGACCCGTTGACCCGACCAACTTTTTTTTCTTTTTTTTTTTAATTTCAGTTTTGCCTTTTCTTTTGGCTTCGCCTTCGGCTCGATTTTACGGCTCCGCCTTCGGCTCTGATTTTACGGTTCCGTCTTCGCTCCGATTACAAATATAAGGATAATCGGTGGGCAACATATTGGACTTTTTCGGCTCGTTCCGAGGCCTTCGGCTCCCCTCGCTCGAATCTTGACCAAAGAAGAAGCGGCAAACAAAAACACAAAGCGGCAAACAAAAAAAATGGTGGAAAAAATGTAGATTTTTTTTTTCTAAAAAGTTAAAATAAAAGCTGAAAATAAAAAAAAAAACAGAAAAAGGGTAAAGGCAGAAACAAGAAAAAGGAAAAAAAAAATTAAAAAAATTAAAAAATTAGGCGCGTGTAATACACGCGCCGCGCGCCCGCCGCATAGCATCCCATGTCCCGTTCAATAAGTCTCATTTCCTTATTTGGCAAAGATTAATACACTAAATCCTACTTTATGTCACACTCAAACATGAATACTGTTGTTTACTTTATTGTACAATATTTTTTCACTCAACTCACTTTAACATCAACAATAAAATTCTACGTTAATCACAATCTTTATCATCTAACTCTTTTTTTCTTAATCTCCATACCCATCTCAAATGAGACTTATTGAACGGGATGGAAGAAGTACATTCTATACGTACTGATTAATATAAACCGTCGATTAATAGTAAAAGAATATTAACCGTTGATAATGTTGTTTTACCCTTTTGAGTGACTTGATTGAGTTAGTTACCTAACATGAAACCATCCTCAATCCTTTATAAAGCTTAGCCTTTATAATAGAGCAATTTTATCTCAAAGCGTATGTTTTATAATCCTGCTCTAGGTAGAGAAATGAATAGTATTATAGTATTCATTGCTCTATAATATTATTTTCCTTATCTTTTATTATACTTACTTATAGTTCTTTAAACATAATATTTAATTATATATTATATTATATAGAATACCAAAATTATATTACAAAAACTTAGATATAAAAGTACTAGATTCTAACAAAATTAGAATATTTTATTATGTAGTATATACTTTACGAACTAATATAGGTCGAGTAATCTTTTTCTTACTCATTGAATTCAATATCAAAAGGTTAAATGAGGTTCAAACCTCGATTTTTAATTATAAACTTTTCAAGACTAGTTATATAATTTTATTTACAATATAATCTTATTTCATATATATATATTTTATTAATAATTAAGATAAATTTTTAAAATTAAACAAATACTAATATAAAAGTGTTTTTTAATATAAAACAAAAAATAGAATAACAAACTATATGTTGAATTTGCTTTATAATAAAGTAGTAGTAAGATTTTTTCTTTTGCTCTAAAAAAAAAATATTTTTTCTACTAAAGTTATAAAATTGTTGGAGTAAGTGGTAAAGGGGAGGTAGTGCAGTGCAGTACCTAGTCTCTCTCTATCACACACACATACACGCACAGACTGACACACGCGCACACACTGACACACCCACCCCACGTTTATGTTTATACGCATATAACTCTTTTTTGGTTTTACATTTTTGTGCAAGCTGTAGTGGTTTATTCTCGGTTGCAATATGCACACATCGTTTTCAATGAATTTAATACTAGTAAAAATTATCAAACCTTAATTTTGCAGTATTATTTTTTTAAAGTAAATTTTGCAGTATTACAATTTACATACACTAAGATGCAGATTTTTAGATACTATTTGAAAACTATTCTTCTAATAAGAATATGCATTAATTGAAACAACACATGTTTTAACAAATCTTACTTTCGATCTATTCATATTGTCATGTTATTGTTCGACACAGAGATTAAAAATAAGGATTAAAATATAGAAAGTAAGTAGGTCCCATCACATTTTGATGATTTTAAAGGGTCAATTTTTTTCTTATTTAGAAGATGACAATATAAGTGGTATACCTAAATAAGGAAATGATGACAATATGAGTGAGTCAAAAAGAGTATAAGTTCTCAAAAAAAAAATCTTATAAAATATAGTGTGAGAGAAGAAATATTTACACACTATAAAGATAATAAGTGAGGAAATTATTAATATAAATAAAAAATGCATGTTCTTTTGAAATGATCGAAAAAGGAAAGTATGCATGTTCTTGGACGAAGAAAGTATATTATATTATTATTCATTTTTAAAAATCAACATTTCACAAATATTAAAAAGGAAGTTATCTAATTAAAGTAACTATAGAAAAAAGAGTTTGCATATTAATTAATTAATTAGAATTAAGTTAATTAAAACAATTCTCCCTTCTTCCTCAAATTTTTTTTGTCTGTCCCTAAACAACTTGCATTTTCCTTTAATAGGTCATGATCTCTTTGTATTTTTTAAAATTTTAAACTTTTATTTTATCTGAAATATTGTGACACTCTTCTTCCATTTAAATATCATTATTTTATCATAAGTTATTCGGGGATAGAGAGAGTAAGATATTAATCGATTGGTCATAATGTATAAAATCATCTTTTGACCAAACGAAGCAAAATTGGAAAAAAAAAAGTAAGATGAACGAAAAAAAGAAAAACAAAATTGTCAGTATATCGCGTACATAGTTTTAACATTGGTGTACTTGTTACTACAGTGTGTTATACATATTTTATCATTAATAAAATTCATACATTACTTTCGCCAAGTTAAATAATATTCTCTCTGATTCATTGATAATATCTCTACATTTTAAGCACGGTTATTAAAGAATAAGAATAAAAGAATAAAAAATGGTAGGTCCCATATTTAAAGGTTAAATATTTTTATTTATAGAAAATGAACATTATTAACGTGACGAACAAAAAAGACTAGAGAGACATTATTAGCGAGTCGGATGAAATACTTTACGCGGACGATATTAATAAATAAACATTAGGAAATCACTGAAACGATATGAACTTATTTTTTGCCATATTAATTCACTTGTAAATGTCATACAATAAATTACTACTAGCATTTTTGTTGAAATAACTAGAACTATTAGTTGGCGGCATACGGCAATAATATAAAGAGAAAGATTACCCATATATACACATCAAATCTCAACTATAAGTTAAATTACCTTACCTACTAAAGAGAGAGTAAAATTGTAACCCACAAATTCATTTTTTAATCTCCTAAGTCATGATAATACTATTTTGGAAAGAGCTTCGTATGCTAAACCGATCAACAAATATTTAAATTCACATATTGACATAATTTAAAAAAAAAATTACCATCTGACTCATAAATACAAGAAAAAATAAGTGTAAATTACTGCACTAGGGGACGAGAGTTTATCCAGTGTACACCAAAAACAGAGCGGTAAAAAATAAATAAATAAATAAGTGTTCGTATAATTTAAAATAGAAAATGTGGCGTGGGTCGGATCTGCCCTAAAACCCTATAGAGAAGAGAAGCACTCACTTCCGTTGTAAACTAAGCTCACTCCCTCTCCTCTCCTCTCCTCTCCTCTCCTCTCCTCTCCTCTCTCCTCTCTCCTCCACAAATCTCACCACGTACGCACGCACACACACTTGCACTCGTTCTCTCTCTATATATATGGACGCCCACACGTATCTCATTCCCTTCTAACTGAAAACTCCAGTTTGTTGATTCAAAGCCTCCCCCAAAAGAATGGCCGTTTCTTCCGGTGCCCGCCTCTCGAAGAGTGGCGCTGAAGGAGAGGTTTACGACGGCCAAGAGCAATTCGAAGGAATCGGGAAACGGGCGGCGGACAAGTTCGATCCCGCCGCGCCGCCGCCGTTTAAGATCGCCGATATCCGTGCGGCGATCCCGCCGCATTGCTGGGTGAAGAACCCGTGGCGGTCGATGAGCTACGTCGCTTGGGATGTCGCCGCCGTCTCCGCGCTCCTCGCCGCCGCCGCCTATCTCGACAGCTGGGCGTTTTGGCCGATTTACTGGATTGCGCAGGGCACAATGTTTTGGGCCTTGTTCGTTCTAGGCCACGATTGGTATTTTCTTTTCTTTTTTCTTTTGTTATAACTATCACATTTTCCATTTTGCTTTTTGTTTATTTCTACATTATTATTAAGATACGTATAGATTCTGGTTTACTATCGTGTATTTGTACAGTTATAAGATACGTACATTGTTACGGTTGTTATGGTACGAAAAGGCGTAGATATTTTAATTATTTATTATTGTTTTCGGGAAATTGATTTAAATTTAATGTTAATGTTAATTGGCAGTGGGCACGGGAGTTTTTCAGACAATACCACGCTGAATAACGTGGTGGGACATGTACTACATTCCTCAATCCTTGTACCATATCATGGATGGTAAGTTTTCTAGTATATAAATTTTAATTAATTTGTTTCTAAACATTACAACTACATTATTTATTACTACTATTATTAATTTACTTTTACGTTAAATCAAATTCAGGCGAATTAGCCATAGAACACATCACCAGAATCATGGACATGTGGAGAAGGACGAGTCATGGGTGCCGGTAATGTTTCAAATATTTTCTAAATATAATGCATAAATCGATCCATAATTATTGAATTCTGAGTTTTGAGATTAGAGATTAATTACTTTAATTTTGTTTGAAATATTGCTGCAGTTGCCTGAGAATTTGTACAAGCAGCTGGATTTCTCAACCAAATTCTTGAGATACAAAATCCCATTCCCCATGTTTGCCTACCCTCTATATTTGGTACTCTCTCTCTCTCTCTCTCTAGACTCAGCAGATTTATATAGCAAATTACAATTTTCTTGATTTGGAAATTTGATGTATTCTCGAATTAAATTTCATTTTGATTTTGTGAACAGTGGTACAGAAGTCCCGGCAAAACTGGATCTCACTTCAATCCTTACAGCAGTTTGTTCAAACCCAATGAGAGAGATTTGGTCATCACTTCCACAATTTGTTGGGCTGCAATGGCTGCTTTCCTCCTCTTTGCCTCCACCATTGTTGGTCCCACCTTGTTGTTCAAGCTCTACGGCGTCCCCTATTTGGTAACTCACTAACTCACACCATATAAAATACAGTAATAGAGAATCTTACAATCATACGGAACATATTCATATTTTGATAAATACAAATACGATACGAGATAGAGAATTTTACTAATGTGTAGGAGTATTAGTATATTTTAATGAGAATTTATTTAAATGAATTTTACTAATGTGTATTGTATTTTTATGAGAATTTATTTTTACACCAATAAGATTCCTCGGCGTTCGGGCACCGACTGATTAGACTTGTTCTTTTATTACTTGTCGGGCAGATATTCGTTGTGTGGTTGGACTCAGTAACATATTTGCACCATCATGGTTATGACAACAAACTCCCTTGGTACCGCAGCAAGGTAACTAATTTATTTAATATTATTTAGTTATGTCACTAGCATTTGTTCTCCAACATTTTAATGCATAATATACCAATAATATACCAAAATATCTGTGTTCAGTCAAAATAAAATACTAGTAATTTGTTAAGTTATAGTGACGCCCACCAACCCAACATCACTGCCTACACACACACACACACACACATATATATATATATATATATATATTCTCGGTCAGAAAAGCACACACAAGTATATACGACCAAAGACTGTCATACAAATATAAAATCACTTTATTTCATTTTGAGTTTATTAGTATTAACTTCCAAACTAATGTCAGATCGTGTGAGCCGAGTCAAGACTTATTAAATCGTGCTCTATTTCAGATCCAATCTTATATTTGGTGGCGTATTTATATTTTGTTTGCAGTTTGTTAGCGTTTTGTTAGCATTTAAATATGTGTCGTGACCTGTTTAACGGATCTTGACCAGTAATTATTACATCACGTTTTGGTGTGGGAAAATGGTGGAGTAGTGTTTTATGATTAATTATAATTGAATGAGAATCTCAACAACTTTTTCTAAATCGAGATACCTTGTATGAACTTAGGCATGTGCGGGCATCCCCAAAAATAGTATACTTAATTTCTATTTAATCTTTTGTTCTATAATTGCAGGAATGGAGTTACTTACGAGGTGGATTAACGACAGTTGATCAAGATTATGGAATATTTAATAAAATTCATCACGATATTGGCACCCATGTTATACACCATCTCTTCCCTCAGATCCCACATTACCATTTAGTGGAAGCGGTGAGATCCCTACTAATTATTAATTTTTTAACCCTAATCACGTGATTGTCTTAACTAAGCATCAGTTTTTTTTTTTTTTTTTATTAACTAAATCGCATTACTGTTACTCTGTCGTATTAGCATAAACTACCGTTTGAAAATTCAAATTTCAAATAATGGTTTGTTTAAGTAGACTTAAAAGTGCAGGTCTAGTTTGTACGACTAGCGTGTTTTATCGATAGTGATGAAATAAAATACGAAATGACGGTATCGGGTGGTTTTTGCAGACAAGGGAGGCAAAGAGGGTGCTGGGAAATTACTACAGAGAGCCCAGAAAATCTGGACCAGTTCCGCTTCACTTAATTCCTACACTGATGAAAAGTCTAAGTAGAGATCATTATGTCAGTGACAATGGAGACATAGTCTATTATCAAACGGATGATGAACTATTTTCTCAGAAAGAGATTTAGTGATGGGCCTCTAAATATCCAAAAATATAGTACTATTATATTTATTTTATGGTAGTGTTTTTGGGGCCACAATAATTTATGAGGAAAATAATTGTGTGCACCTTAAGAAACTAAATAAGAATAGTCAGTTTTTTAGGATGAAATTTTGGTCCCTCTCTTGTTTTTTTTTCTTTTCTTTTTCTTTTTATGTATTTTCCTATGATTATGTTTATGTAATGTTCCTTTAATAAAGTTTCTAGGTTATTGTGGTTTGTTTTTTGGACATTTGAAATTTTAGTTGTATTATCAAGAAAAAAAGATTTTTTTTTTATTCTGTTCTATTTCGTAACTCCCTTTTAATATTTTATTATTTGAGGATTTGAGTAGAGATATTGAATATCGATTGAGTTGTTGTAATATTAATTAGGAAATTATTAGGAGATGCAATGGTGGAATAAGCTAAATTTTAAATAGTTTTTGTTTCACAACAGTTTTGAGAAGAAATAGGGCTTTCAAAATTATCTATAAAAATAATAAGTGTGAATTAGATTTGAAAAAAAAAATAATTAACAAACTATATCTTTCTTATACTATCACATAAATTTTATTAAATAATATTTTTTCCGTCGATTTTCGACGGGCTACACACTAGTTAAGTTAAATCGATTTAGCGTATTTTTTTTCCCCTTAATCGCATTAGAATCGATAATTAATTATTATCATCTTTTAGGTATAAGTATAAATAGACCTTTCCAATAATTCGTTAATAATTTAATACTACAAAATTTGCCCCTAATAAAGCGCAATTCCGTAAAAAAAAATTGCCACGAACTATTTAATGCTTGTTTGCTAGAAATTATGAAACTCGGTGGTTCATGCCTTTAGAAGAAATGGAGCTTTCCAGTCCTATATGATGTTGGTGTGGAGTTTAAAATTACAAATGACATAGAGTAATAAATGAATAATAGCAAAATAAATAAAGTACATAAATTAGTGTACACATAGTGAAAGAAGTAAAAATGAAATGGGTGATTTTTTTCTAAACAAAAATGTAGTACTCCTATATCGTATGAGTATGTGTGAAAAATAAAACATTAGTATTATATTTATACATTTAATATAGCCCAGATTGATTCCTATTTACACAAATGATATATACTAATACTATGTAGCCATTTTGTAAACAATTATCTGAGCACTTAATATCTTATAAGCTTTAAAATAATGAGTCACAAGTTTTACATCGTCTACTTTGCAATTATTGTGGTAATATTTAAATACCTATAAGGAGATTATATATTGTGTTTGTGGTATTTATGTGAGAATAAAGTGCAGTTGCATCCATGCAAGTATACTAATTGGCTGCGGTAATAAATGATAATTATTTGAACGGTAATTACACGTGATAAAAATAAATCATGCTTTACTCTATCGCTTCACATGTAACGTAATTATTTCTATATAATTCAAAAACTAATAAGCAAATGTGGTTGTATTTATGAGCTATGTATCTAGCTTCACTTTTATTTTATTTAAATTAAATATTATTAGGTGAAATAGCATAGCAAGTTTGTTGTTGTGTATCCCACATATAAAAAATATGAATGTACGAATGAGTGATAAATTAATATTTTACTTTTTTCAAAAAATAAAATATTTTACAAATATAATAATTTTTTCAATTTCACGAGTTTTAGTCGATAAACAAACCTGGTCGTTATTATTACACCAAATCGAATTAAAATGGTGCGACCTTATGATCTAAACCTTCTCTCTAACGGTTAACAGATGGTTGTTGAAGAATTTTTCAATTATCTCATTTTTTTAGCTTTAGGGTGCGGCGGGTACTTTCATGGAAATTTTTCTATTGGAAAATGAGATAAGAAAAAAGCTAAGAAAATATTAACATTTTCATCTTTTTTTATCACATGTTTACTAGGATGGAAAACAAAATTATCACATGCTCCCGCACCCCTCCCCATTTTTATGTCTTTTATCTATTGGAAAATTTTTTCACATCAAAAGTTAAGGATAATATTATTCAACATTGAACGAAAAAGACTGAAAAAGGGCTACCTCAATAAAATTTCTAACCTGCCCGGAGAAAATTTTCCATCACAGCAAACATGTGAAATAGATGAAAAAGGGATGAAAATTTTCCTTTTCCGCTCTTTTCCATCAAAGTAAACGCACCCTTAGAATAAAATGATGTGATATTGATACCTAGAAATACAGATAAAGATAGAAAGCTCTCTCTACTATCTTTCGAAAGGTATTTTTTATTTTTTCATATGACACCCGCAAGGTTGAGAAATTGGTCATGAGGATTGCGATTACGTAGTGCTATAAATGCATTTTCAACGTGAACAGAGATTCGATATTTTGACATTGATTTGATATCTACAAATTTGATTGCTGCATTTTGGGGATACATTGAAAAAAGTTCAATCAAGGTCATATTTTTACCTATATCACATATGAAAGGTTAACTGCACCATTCATCAATCAGTTTTAGATTATGTTTTTTTTATTAAAACATTCGTTATGCTCGTTAGACGTAAATCAAATTTGATACCTCACTAGTAAAATAATTACTATCTTCAGTCCTCAAGTCTCTTCCTAGGAGAAAGTAGCACGTGTATTAAGGAAAAAGTTGTTGTGTTAGTTATGAGTAGAGAAAAAGTGATTGAATTTGTTATGAGTAGAGAAAGGGTCCCACATTAAGGGTAGTGATATATTAATTAATTTAGACATTTGTGGGTTATATGCGGTATTTTATGTAAATAAGTTGATAAAATAAAGGTAAGAGATAATAATTGGTTGTGAGGTAGTGTCCAAAAATAACTAGAAAGAAATTTGAGGATTATTCCAAAAAGAAAAGATAGGAAAAGATTTGAGGACCCGAGATAGTATTTCTATAACATAGTAGCTTGTGGTCCTTACATCAACTCTATATATAATTGAAACAAAATTTTGAAGAGACTCATGACCATAAAAACAAAAAAGAAAAGCAAAATCACAAAAGAGAAGGGAGCGAGATTTTATTCTGAAAGGTAACTATCTACCAAGTTAAAATTGTCATAAATACCCCTGGTTAGTTTTGACTTTTCCAATTTCGACCACTTGCAAAAATCTACAAAAATGGGACCAAGACAAGAAATCAAGAAACAAGTTGTCCGCCTCTACTTTATTGCTAGCAAAAGTAGCGCTATGTTTTTTCAAAAGTACAAAACTGCAGAATTGTCCACTGGAGAGAGGAGGCGTGGGAAACAACATTCCTTTTCTTTCTCCATCAACTTTGCTAATAAATCTCCCACTTACATAGTTACATTCAAACTTGAAAGCCCGCCACCGCTACCCAGGGGCGAGCCCAGCAATCCGACCATCATCCGGTCATTTTTTTTTTTTTTTACTAATTTATCTTTAGGTTAATATGGTACTCCTCCTAACTTGTTCAAATTGATATGTTATTATTCGAGAGTAAAAATAAGAGTACAAAGATAAAAGAAAATTGGTATATCTCATTATTTTGAAGGGTTAAATTTTTTTTTATTTATAATATAACAATATTAATTTGACACCCAAATAAGAAAATAATGACAATATAAGTTAGACAGATTTAGTAGGACAGAATGAATACTAGTATTTTCTTTCCTTTTTTTATATAAGTAATAATTATAATTCTACTTATCCAAACTTTTGTCTAAACACATAAATGTAATTTTCCAATGTAAATTTAAAAATCTAGCCGCCCTACACCCTACCCATAACCACCAGCCCACCAAAAATAATTCAAAATCTCTCTTTCCTTTAACCGATCTTTGCTTTTCAACTCGACAACATCTACAGTAGTTTCCCTTTTCCTCCCTGATTTCAAAATTCAAGACCTCTTTTTTCTCCTTTTCTCAATCATTACTTCTGCTTCACCAAGAATTCTGTGAAAGGTTCATTTGGTCAATCGCTTGGATGAGGCCTACGTCGTCGTCGTCTGATCTCCGGGGGAGAACGGCGTCGGGTTGCTTATCGAGAATTCTACGGCGCATCCTCTGCTTCAGCAGCCACCTCCCCCTGCGCCCTTTCAATCATCTTAAAGTGGACGAGAGAGAAAGTCCGGAACCGGTTGGCGCGGGGGGCGCCACTCCGGGAGTAGTGGCTCGACTCATGGGATTGGACTCAATCCCACCAGTCGAGGAGAGCCCGTCGTCGTTGGATTCAGCTGACCGGTTCAAGACATCGCGTTCGCCTCGAGTGAGGCGGCGTCCACGTGACATTATTCCAGCTTATCAGGAGCTCGAAGACGATAAGTTTTTCATTCTTAGCTTTGAGAGGAGACGTGAATCGCACGTTGGGAAAGTGAAGTCGAGTAAGAATTCTCGTAGTAGAGTGCAGCAATCCAAGGAAGAGAAAAACAGCAAGAGAGAGAAGAGGAGGGGGGAGAGAGAGAGTGTGTGTTTGCAGGGAGAGAATAAAGAGAATGAGAATCCTGGGACTTGGCTTCTTTTGTTGAATAATTCCTGCAAAAAATCTGAAAAATCCACCACCAAAAAGGGAATTATGTTCGAAAATGAAGATTCCTCCGAGAACTCGAGCCCGAATTCTGTTCTTGAATTTGTGGGATTTTCAGTTCATCAAGAATCTGTTTCTCCAGGTTTGTATGATTTACTACATTCTATTATTTGTTTCATGAGAAGATTAATGGTTGTGATTGATTTCTTATTTATATGGTCGGCAAATTTCTGTTTTATCTTTCTCCCATATACATACATAGATTTTAATTTCTTCGACTGCTAAATTTTTTTATTTGCTTAAAATTCATGTTATGCAGCGGAAATATCAAGATTGACAAACTCAAAAATGAGGAGGCCGTTATCTGAAGAGCTCGAGAACTGTGGGGATTCTAAGGGGAAGCTCTCAAACGACAGGCTCGATCAAGAAGACGAAGATCTCGTAAAACCGAGGCACAAACAACCGAATTATGCAGGGAAGTTGGGTGAGATTGGAAGATTTGCTGCGATGGAGACGATGAGAACAAGTTGGTTGCATGATGAAGTATTGAAAAACAAGCATTGTTTATTGGAGATTGGTAGAGATATTGCATCTAATATATTTGATCATCTCTTGGAGGAGTTAGTAAGTAGTTTGACTAGTGATAGACTATGTAACATAGATTTCATGTATTTGTAAAATAAAGTATATAACAGAAAAATAGTATAGTCGATTTTAAATACTATCTCTGTGACCGATTTGAATACCGTCTAGAACTGAATTTTTCTTAACATAACAATGCCCGATTTAATACATATAGAGTAATTGCTGATCGTGAATGAATTCCTAGGATATATAAGGGTTCATATGAAAATTGCACATGCAGATGCATTGTATAGTGAATTTTTTGAAAAAACTCTTATAAAAAGAAAATAAACTTGATATCATAACTAAATTCTGCTTCTTACGTAAGGTGGGCTCTACTCCTAGGCCCGTATATTTACATTATTGGGCCTAAATCAGCGGCCTGAAATTAGTTGGGCGGGCTACGCCGTTCGAAGCTCTAATTTTTTGGGCTTTTCACATTCTTAAGTACTTGAAAGTTCGGCCCGTTTGTTACTATGGCTGTAATAAACATGTACAGAGGAGTTAGAGGTAGAGAGGCTAGAGGGACATTCTATTCATAACTCTTGTTGTTTTCCTTTATTAGACATCACAATTAACTAAACTATAAATATTTCTTTTTTTAATTTTGAATTTTACGAAGTAACAGTTAAATGGGATTCTTTTTAAACTATCTAATAAGCATGTTTGGGGATTATAGGAAGAAAAAACAAAAGGGAAACAGAGTAATATTCACATTTGGATAAGTCCCCATGTTAAAGCCTACAATATAAAGCCCTGTACAAAATTAGCCCTTAAGATTTTAAATGGCCTTTAATATTATAGCATCTCTTACGGGGCAAACATCTCTTACATCTTCAAATTATTACAATTATCAAGAAAAGTTATAAACCTACCAAAGTTTAATTTTATTAAAAGAAAATATAAATATCGTAAATATTTATAAAAACACAAAATTTGACCGATTCATAACTTTGCTTGCAAATTACATACAATTATACGTAGGAGTGAGCAAAATTCGGTTAAAACCGAAAAACCGAGCCGAACCTAACCGAAATACTAATTCGGTTCGGTTAATTTGGTTTTCAGTTTGGTTTTGGTTTTGAATTTTGAACTTTTCGGTTTTTCGGTTTGGATATGGTTTTTGGAAAAAAAAAATTGGTTAACCGAAAACAGAACCGAATTAATAATTAATTTAATAATTTATTAATTTTTATGTATATTTAAAAATTAAAATGAGTATTGTTACTTTTCAATAAAATAGTCAATACTCTTATTTATTTACATGTTATATTTTATTTTCAGGTTTGCCCAATGCAAAAGTTGAAGGACCTGCAACATCGACAAACGTCAAAATGTAGAAAATGTTTTGGAATTTTGGTTATGTTTTGGTTAAGATGTTTGGAATTTCACACCCGCAACATCAACAAGCATCACTGATTTATCTATGTTTGCTTAAAGATGTTTTAGAATTTTGATTATTACTTTTTGTGGATTTAGAATCTTGAATATCGAATGTTAATTACTTATTTAAAATGTAGAAAGTATATTGTGTATTTATTTCGGTTTATTTGGTTTTAACCGAAACCGATCGAAATATTTTGGTTCGGTTTTGTTCGGTTTTAGCCATATTCGGTTCGGATTCGGTTATTTATTATATAATTCAGTTTTAATTTGGTTTTTGCAATTCGGTTCGGTTCGGTTCGGTGACCGAATAACTGAATGCTCACCCCTAATTATACGATAGGAGATCCGAGTCTAGGTCATGTTACATCCACATTTGATTTTATGGACTGAATATGCATCACTATTAATGCGTTAATCACATAAACAAAAGAACCTTATTGTTCAATAGTTATACAGATGGCATCAAGTTCGAAAAAATGGTATGTATTGTAAAAGCTCGTCTCACCAATACTGAGTTTAAATACTCCCTCTATCCACGAAACGGTTGCCACATTGTAAATGACACGTGTTTTAGGAAAATGGTAGGTAGTAGTGAATTATAGTGAGTATTGTTATGAGTGGAGTAATGATTCCACAATAAATGTGAGTGAAGTAGCAAAAGTGGCAACCATTTCGTGGACAAACTTAAGTAGCAAAAGTGACAACCATTTCGTAGACGTAGCGACTATATAGAAGCTTGGAACTCACAATATATATATATATATATAGGGGTTGGTTCACGTACAAAACACTTTTCCCGTAAAAAATAAAAAAAATGCATTTTATACATTAAAATAATGCATTTTGGGTAATATTACAATGCATCCTCATAATAATACATTTTTGGATTACTACAATGCATTGTTATGATAATGCATTTCGTGTTCAGTTATAATGCATCGATCAATCTCAACCGTAGATCTACAAAGATCAATTGTCCAGATGGCTTCTCATTTCTTACAGAAAAATAAATTTACATATGATTTATTCCATATATATATATATATATATATGGAGTTGACTCACGCAATATATCACATAAGAAGAATAGTATTAGTTATAATAAAGTGTTGATATAATATTTTTAAGTTAATAAGTGCTAATAAAGTTCATGTTTAGCCTAAAGTAAGTCATACTAAACGGACGGTTCAAAAAAGAGAAAAAAAAAGACACGTTATATTAAACGGGACGGAGGGAGTATATAGTGAAGTAAGAACTCATATAACCATCCATATATAGTGTAGAAAAGTAGAGATGCATACTTCTTTATAGTGACAATATACAAATATACACAATTTGAAGTTGGCAAAATATAAAATACCCCCATACCCATGTTTAAAAATAAAAAATACCCATACTCTATTTTTTTTATTATAAAATGATGTCTTGTCATGTACTTTATATCAAATCACTTACACATGTGTAAAAAATTTGATATAAAGTGTATGGTTGTGCGTGTAATAATAAGATGATTGTGTAATAATTTGGCCCTTAATTCACAATCATTATGCTATAATAATATTTTTAAATTTTTTTGTTAATTATTTACGGATTAAGTTGTGTTTAGTATTCACTCGAAAAATAATGAATTGTCATAAATGTAACCAAAACAGTGATCCCGCTCGCATATAAGAAGATCTCGCCCGACACTTGTCAAATCATGTTCGAGTGGGATTTGACAAGTGTCGAGTGGGAGCGGGATTTGGCAAGTGTCGAGCGGGATCTTCTTAAATGACTAAATCACTAAATTACCACATTAAATCACTAAATTACGGCACAAAACATTAAATCATAAAATACACTAAATCCCTAAATCACTAAAACAATTACGGCATGCATAAAAAAATTACGGTATTAAATTACTAAATCTCACTCGGCTTAACTGTATCACGCTCGAGCGGGATATTGACATTCACGTCATATAATCAAGCGGAATATGGGGGAGAAGGATTAAATATACTGGTGTGGTGGGAATTTAAGATTGATGGAACAAAGTATTACTCCCTCGTATTCAAAATGTAAGTCTTTTTAGGTTTTTATAACTTTTGCAAAATATAAGTCATTCTAGCATTTTTTACCTTCTAAATTCATATTTATCCTTAATTAACTCACCTCAAAATTCACATTTTCACTATTCACTAATTTTAATTCATAATTAATTAAGGACAAATTTGATAAAAATAAATTTCTTAATTTGTGTGCACAACTCTAAAAAGACTTATATTTTAAATAGGAGGGAGTATTCATGAAGGAGGCGATAATTAGTAGGCCCTAATATCACATATGGGCAAAATAAATTATTTATAAAAGAGGTGGGTATTTTAGATTTTGCACATCTTGTTTGGGTAAATTTTTTTTCTCCCTTCTTTATATATAGACTGTAATGTTCCTTCTATAATATTTTTATTACGGCAACATACTTCTTTATATGATTAAGACTCTGTAAACGTTGACCAAATAGCGACAAAATTAGTTCGGAAATCATATACTCCACCAAGAATCAATCGTTTGTACACAATTAACTTCGTATATATAAAGATGCCAAGTCCGTAGATAAATAGGAAAACCTTTGCTATTATATACTAGTATATCCGACTACTATTAAACGAAAATAAATTTAATTCTACTACTAGTTAATACTACTTAATTCCATTTAAAAAAATAATAGTATAAAATGGACCACAGATATCGAAATACATCCACTACACCAAAAGACCATCTCATTTCTCGTTTGAGAAAAGTAACCTTAGTCCTTTTAATGTTTTAATAATTAATATTATATGGATCCTTTAATATGATAGATTCTGTGACGTAACAGTTCGTTCAATTACACAACTTATGCAACAAACCGCCCTCGTGAAGCATACCTAATCCTAGTTATGTTTTTATTTTATTGGTCAAAATAATTAACTTTTTTCAACTAAAATTGGAATTAGAAATTGAAATGATAATAATCAAGAATTATAGATCCCATACATATGTTAATCATCAGTATAGTTAAATAACAAATTTTTCCTTCTAAAAAAAAACTAACATATTTTTATAGAGATTTAATAATTGATTCTTTTTTTAGAATAGATTTAATAATGGGTTCTTTAATCCTATAATTGGTTGTTATTTGTTTCAAATAATCGAAGTTAAATCGAAATATTTGAGGTCCAAACAACATATAGAGTAAAACACGAAATTGTCTACGAAATTGAGAATCCTATGTTAAAAATTGATAAAATGGATTGACTTGTCAAATCATTATATTATTAAAAGGAAAATGATTCTTCCTTTGAAAAAAATCCTACATGACACCCTTTATATTTTTCTATTCATATTTAGCTAAATTCTCAAATTTTTAAATTTTTAAATGTAAAATAATAAATTTTAAATATCTATACTAAAATATTGTGTCCCACATCGGTTCTCAATGAAACTTCACCTATTGAAAAGCCTACAAATACCTACAATCAATGTGTGTTTTCTCATCTTTTGCTTCACTAGTTTTATTTGGCCAATTTATTTATTAATCGGCAGAATAAATAACTATATTTTATAGTTTAATTTAATTTAATTTGGTCAATTTATTAATTGGCCGAATACGTAATTATATTTTGTAGGAGTTTTATTTGGCCAATTTATTTATTAATCGGCCGAATAAATAACTGCTATATTTTTATAGTTAAATTTAATTTAATTTGGTCAATTTAATTGATAATTATTTTTATTAGGAAACTAATTTATTAGTTGACAGAATAAATGGTTTCAAAATAGTTTGGATAGTTTATTGGTTGATCGAATTAAATTTAGAAATAGTCTAATATTTTTTTATTTAATTTGATAAAAAATAAGTAATTTCTAATTTTTCAATTAATTAGGTAGACGGGCCAATTTCCAAGTGACGGGTACCTCAACTCGGGATCCCACGTGACACATTTTCATTCCTCCGTTCCTATTTATCTAAATTCTCAGATTTTCTGAATATAAAATCATTATTTATCATATTTATATTCTATATTATATATGATATGGAAACAAAATCTTAACAAGATCAAATCTTTAAAATCAATATCTATCATATTTTAATATATTCTATATATAGTTTTATTTTTATATAAAATAATCTATGATAATACAACTAAAATCTATTTATAAAACTATCTCAAAAAATTGACCGTCTTTATTACTCTTTTTCCTAAGAGTTATGAATCTATTTGTAAAAAACTAAGAGCTACAAAATATTAAAGTGTTTTGCTATTTTTCCTAAAATCTGAACGTAATGGCCATTTTTGCTAATGTCCATTCAACTAAAAATTTCTCATCTTTATAACTCTTTTTTTTTATTTGATATTTTTCCTCCATCAATTAACGAGAAAATTTTCAATTAAAAGACGTCTTTTTTTTTGGTAAATAAGATTTTTATTTTACCAAGTAGTAACAACATAAGATTACAAAGCAAACAAACTATTACAAATCAAACAAACGAAAGCTAAGAACTCAGCAGCTAAAACATGCATCGAATCTGTTGTATCTTGGCAAACTTCTTTAAATCGTCTATTTTTTCTTTCCTTCCAAATGTGGTAGATGACCACTGACAACACCAAGCTGTATATTTTTTGGCATAAGCTTTATGTTCCACATTGTGAAATCATATATTCCTTCAGTTCTTCCCAACATTTTGGCACCCTTCTTTGCCCACACCATGCAAAAATAATCTCATATAATGTCCCTGAAAATGTGCACTCAAAAAATAAATGATTAGTGATTTCTAAAGGACGTCCTTTTCTAACATAGTACTATTCACTTTTAAATAAACTAATAACATTTAATTCATACCATATATGATGAAATTATGAGAAATATACATAATAGCTAATAATGATATTTTGAAATTTATGGAAAATATACACAAAATAATTATTCAAAAATTGGTGACATATTTAATATCGTGCCTACTACTTTAATTTTTCTTGTAGATAAGGGATGCAAAATAAAATCAATGAAACATTATTGTTGATAACTTTTATTATAATTTCATTATACTTTTGTAAGACTTTTGTAGTGAATTGTTGAAATAATATTAATCTCATGCATATAGATCTCTCTAGATAATATTGGAGTATTAGTTTTACAGTTATATACTTTTTTGATTATTTTATTCTATTGTTTACAAAAATTAAGATCATGGTCAACGGGCTGATTCTGACTAGAAACGTACGGGTAGACGGGCCGATTTAGTTACGACAGTTCAATTTAACAGGAGGATTCCGATTTAGAACCGTGAGAGTAGACGGGCTGATTCCAAACCGACTGTTCAACTTTTTTAGAATCGTGATTGACGGGAGGATTCCGACCTTAAACCGTGGGGGTAGACGAGCCGATTCCAATCTAGTCCATAAAACTCACACAACAAAAAGTTTACGACAAGTGAAAAACTCAAAAATAATTAATGAATAATATTTTTATTATAATTTTAATAGATAATATTTTCCCGTCGATTTTCGACGGGCTAACGCTAGTTATGTGTTAATTGTTATGCATTCAAACTTACTTTTATATGATAGGTATATTTTATAGAATAAATTAATGCGCATTATGAGTGAAGTTTGATGATATGTTTGACTGTGACAATTTTTACGCATACAGTATCTGTAGAAGTATTGAACTATCTCAACTTAGACTACCCGCAGTGGGTATTTCGTCGGGTGTTTCGAGACACCCACGGCGACAAGACACGTCGCTGTAGTTTACGGCGACTCGTGCTCGTTCCAAGTCGACGAGACCGTTTCGAGTAGGCACGTGTATTACACGCGCCGGACTTTTTTGTAAATCGGTTCGTGCATTGCACGCGACATACATAAAAAAAAAAAGAAAAAATCAGGCAACGACTATATTTTTAAACGGTACAAAACGGCTATGTTTGTGCCGATATTTTTTTTTACCCCACATTTTTAACTATAAATACCACATTTCATCACACCACATTAACACCATATTCACACTCAAATCTCCATTTTTCTCCTAGAATTCCATCTTTTTTCCGCATCAATTTCACATTATCATCTCGCAAATGGATCCTAACAATCCATGGTCGTTGTCGTGGTGTCCCCCTGAAATGGCGGACGATGTGCAATAGGGAGGATATATTGGGGCGGGGCTTGATTCTATCAATCTCAACTCGTCCGTCGGCGAGTCCTTCCACACTGTGTTGGGCGACGAAGACAGTCCGTCGTTCGAGCCGGCACTTGCCAAAGGCAAGGGGAAGGTACGGGCCAAAGGCAAGGGGAAGGAACGACCCGATCTCACCGTCTCAAATGTCCCTCCACCTCCTCGTCTGGCCGGCGATGCCAAACCAAAGAGGCGCAGTTACACGGTGGAACAAAGGACCGCCGTCGCCCAAATCTGGAAAGAGGAGACGTGCAACTTCATCCTCGGCAGAGATTAAAGTGGCGACAAATACTGGGGGCGTGTGGCGGAGAGGTACAATGCCATGTTCGACGACGACCTCAACACAAAGACAGTGAAGAGCTTCTTTGGGCGGATCTCCTACTGGGTGAAGGAGTGGATGATCGCCTACGACAAGGCGACGAAGAAAAGGCCCAACGGCGCCTCCGACGACATGGTCATCGAGCAAGTCCAGCAAATATTCCAGGCCCATGAAGGGAGCCGCTTCAAGCATTTTGGTGCATGAGAAATTTTACACGCCGGAGCAGTTGGAGCTCCATATGATGATGGTCATGGACATCAAACGACGTCGCGGTTGAGCTTAGTTATTTTTTCCCTTACAACGGTTATGTTTTTTTAAATATTCTAGTATTTTTTTTTTATTTCTAGCAATGTAATTTTTTTTTTCTAGTAATGTATTTTTTTAATTTCTAGTAATGTATTTTTATTTAAATTAATGAAATTTTCAAATTTTCAAATTTTCTTATTAAAATTAATACAAAAAATAAATTCAGAAATTCCTTAGAAACACTCCTTAGAGACAGTTCCACTGTAGTTCACTGTTTTTATCTCCAAATTTTTTTTAGAAATACCCTTTAAAGACACTACCACTGCAGACAGTCTTATATCTTTGTAGCGAGTGAATGTTTAATAGTTTGGTTTATAAAAATTAACATTTGATACAATTAGTTTGAAGTCATATGTATTTTGCTTCTAGGTGATAATATTATAAAAAATTATATAATTTGTATCAAGTAAGATGTTAGAGTGACACTCTATTCACATTTTTTTTTTTGTTTGAGGGGACATAAAATTAATATTGGTGGTATAAGATAGATGAAAAATATGTGCATTCAATTCTCATTAAAAATACACGTCATATTCACACACGCACACAATAATAGTAGAATTACTAAAAGAATTAAAAGACAAAAACAATTTAAGAAGAAAAGATTCTATTTAGTGGCATAGTAAACCGCCTCCATTTCTGCCAATCAGTAACGAAAAATCCCAAACCCTAGCCTCCTCGGAAATCCCATTTCTCAGCCTTTTGATTTCTGCAGCTGTGGCCTCATCTTCACCATTTATTATATTTATATTTGGAAACCCAAAATTGAATTTGCATAAATATTCGACCATAGATAGAAGGTGTTCGAGAATTTGCCCCAACCACTTGAGTCCCAATCCCCCCTTCTCCCCTCCTCTTACTTAACCCTCCACCCATTTCTCCCCACACCCTATCTCTCTCTCTCTCTCTCTCTCTCCATCCCCCTCATCCACAACCAATGGCCGGAAGCGGAGTCGTCACCGTCTACGGCAACGGCGCCATCGCCGAAACCACCAAGCAATCCCCCTTCTCCGTCAAGGTCGGCCTCGCCCAGATGCTCCGCGGCGGCGTCATCATGGACGTCGTCACGGCGGAGCAGGCCCGCATCGCGGAGGAGGCCGGCGCCTGCGCCGTCATGGCCCTGGAGCGCGTGCCCGCCGACATCCGCGCGCAGGGCGGCGTGGCCCGCATGTCCGACCCCCAGCTGATCAAGGAAATCAAGCAGGCCGTCACCATCCCGGTGATGGCGAAGGCGCGAATCGGGCACTTCGTGGAGGCGCAGATCCTCGAGGCCATCGGAATCGACTACGTGGACGAGTCGGAGGTGCTGACCCTCGCCGACGAGGTCCACCACATCAACAAGCACAACTTCCGCATCCCCTTCGTCTGCGGCTGCCGCAACCTCGGCGAGGCGCTCCGCCGCGTGCGGGAGGGCGCCGCCATGATCCGCACCAAGGGCGAGGCCGGCACCGGCAACATCGTGGAGGCGGTGCGGCACGTGCGGTCGGTGATGGGCGCCATCCGGAAGCTCCGCAACATGGACGACGACGAGGTCTTCGCCTACGCCAAGGAGATCCAGTCGCCCTACGACCTCGTCATGCAGACCAAGCAGCTCGGCCGCCTCCCCGTCGTGCACTTCGCCGCCGGCGGGGTCGCCACGCCGGCCGACGCCGCGCTCATGATGCAGCTGGGCTGCGACGGCGTCTTCGTCGGGTCGGGCGTCTTCAAGAGCGGGGACCCGGCCCGCCGCGCCCGTGCCATCGTGCAGGCGGTGACCCACTACAGCGACCCGGAGGTTCTGGCGGAGGTGAGCTGCGGCCTCGGCGAGGCTATGGTGGGGATTAACCTCAATGATCCCAAGGTAGAGAGGTACGCCAACCGCTCCGAGTGATGATGATGATGATGATGATGAACCCGGTCGCCTCTCTTATTAGGTCGGATCGTGGGCCTGCTGCATATTGTCGGGTCGGGTCGGACCTGTATTCTCTCTCTCTCTCTCTCTCTCTCTCATAAATTTAGATGGAAAATATGTCATCAGATTTTATGTTTAATGGGGAATTTTAGTGAATCTTTTGATATGCGTTTTCTTCAGTGTTTCGGACTACAAAGAGGAAAAATATATACTACTACTATTATAGTGAGAATTGGGATTTTTGGCTGTGGTATTGCCATTGGTTTGTTCAAGTACTAAAATTTGTTAATGACATCTTGTTGTTCCCAATTTTCAAAAGAGTATTCGTAGATCAATGCAGCCAGCTGAATGATATGTACTCGTTTTATGCCAACTAATTTGACTTACTTATATGTGGTCAATTGAACGATTAAACAATTTATAATGAGGATATAGAAAATAAAAAGTTGTGATATACTTACTACCATATACATCATTCTGTAATAAAATTTCGTTTGAAAGACAAATTTTTTATTTAAAGTAAGATACTTGGGGACTAGAGGAGTATGTTCCCTTTTTCATGACGACGAGATTCCACCTCACTTACTTGAAGTGCACACAAAATAACTTCACTCTAATATTCATTCCTTCGAAAAAGAAAAACCCTTCACTCTTACTTTTATAATTTAAGATAGTCTCTATGTACTGAAGAAGTGTAGAAGTGTGAGTGTCCTATTTTAAAATTCGATAAAATAAAAATACTACTATTTGTCTTTCATCTTCAATGAAGAAAGTTATCTCTTCGAATATAGGAATTATATAACGGCAGGAGAAACAATTCTTTGGAAAGCGTACTTATGTATGTATGTATATAGTGGCGATGGTTTGGTGCGGTCCAACCTCAACCTTTATCATAGTATTGAATGTGAAATGGTATTAAAGATTATGTAACCGTAGAAGATCTTTTATTTCGGGCGTTTCGATTTGGACATGGTATTATTTTTGTTCATATCGTAATGTTATCTATATAGCGATGGTTTTAGTTTTACAGCTGTATTTGTAGTTAATTATATTTCCTCGTACCCCCAAATTATGTACTCTCTCCGTCCATAATTTAGCTCCCCATTTTGTTTCCGACACGAAAATTAAAAAAAGTTGAAAAATTATTTTGAATGGGGTAAAAGTTAAAATGTAAGGGTAGTGAATAATGACAAAAAAACTGTGGTATTGACAAAAAAATAGTGGTATTGATAAAAAAGTAGAAATAAAATAGTTGTGAGGTGGAGTCATCACTGGCAAAGGATAATAAATAAAGAAAAAGTAGGAGGGTATAATTGTACAAAAATGTAAGTAGGGAGATAAATTATGGACAAAAAAAAGTGGATAAGTAGGGAGATAAATCATGGACGGAGGGAGTATAAAATTATGTATAGTTTTCTTTTTTCGTTTGTCTCAAAAAATTATGCATAGTCCATTTTAGGAAATAATTATTCTACTTACTTCTACTTTTTTTTACTTACATATCACTTTTCAGAATTTTCTTAAATCCCGTTCCTCCAAAACTATGCATAATTTTAGGGATCACAGGAAGTATAAAATATTATTTGTAATAAGAATATGAGTATAAATTAGTTTTAATTTTATTTAAGGAGATGCGATTCCAAGTTCAATTTGGATTAGTACGATAATCTTAATTATAAGTGCCACCACTTTCCTTGTAAACGAGGAGGTCCAAAGTGATTTTACTTCTTCAAATTAATACTTCCTCCGTCCACGAAATAAACTCCTGTTTATTCACTTTTTTTTGTCCACAAAATAAATTCCTACTCTGCTTTTTGGACAATTATACCCTCTATTGTTTCCTCTTTTTTCTACCCTTTACCACTAATGGGCCCACCACTACCTATTAACCCATTATTATTACTGCCTAATTAAACCCACTAATCACCCAACCTAATTAACTGAGATACCCCATAATCCACTACCCTTTAACAGACAAATCACCTCAAATCTCTCCAATCCCTCTCCCAAATCGGCACACCCAAACCCTAGCTCACTTCTTCTCTCTCACGCCGCAACCCTCTATGGCATCATTTCATTCTCACTCTGATTCTCTCTCTGCACCTCCCGATGTAAATGATATTCCTTCCTTCATTTCTGATTTAACAATCCCTGTTGCAACTCACTTCTCTCCGATTCCTGATTATTCGTGGGAGTTGGAGACTGACTCCATCGATATGGTGCCGGAAACAGCTTTTCCGGTGATGGAAGCGGAGGACGAAGCTGTGCGGCTTGATGATTCGGAGGACTTCATTCCTCTTGATGATTCGGAGAGGAAATCTGAGGCGGAGGAGGTGGCTGGTCTCTCTGATTTCGAGTCCACCAACGATGAATCTGCTCCGATCTGTGCAGATTCCATCGTCTTCCCTGAAACTTGGGTGCCGGAAACACCTGGATGCTCCGATATGCCGCCATTTATCCCGGGGGGGTGGAAGAGCGAAGCAGAGAGAGTCCGATATTTGCAGACTCTAGGGATCTTCGTCCCTTCTGTGTTATCTCTCATCTAGGTGATTGTGTTCTTATCTCTGACCTCTCATTTATGATTACTGTTGTTTAATCTATGATTGGTGATTTGCTGATCTCTGATTTGTGATTGGTGATCTAAGCTCTGTTATGAATGGGTTGGCTGGTAATGCCTTGTTCTGTTGAGCTTTCCCTTGCATCTGGCATTTTTTAAATGTAATGAAACTGTTAGTTTTGGCATGTTGACACCAGATTTCCCTCTTCGATGCTCTAGTGCTGGTTTATGTGTTTAATTGAACTTGATACTACACTTGACTGGAATGGTTGGCTGGTGATGCCTTGTATGTTTGAGCTTTCCCTTGCATCTGCCATTTTTTAAATGCAATGAAGCTGTACTGTTTTTGGTTGTTGAGACCAGATTTGCCTCTTCAATGCTCTAGTGCTGGTTTATGTGTTTAATTGAATATGATACTACACTATCTGATTGAACATGATACTACACTTGATTGTTTCTTCCCTGTGATGACATTGGTTTGTGATTTATTTGTCTGAGGGGTTAGATGTTCATGCACTTAATGATGCCACCACTAGGTGATGATCCATTACCTAGTTTTGGAGGTTGATTTAAGTGTTAAAAAGGCCCAAAATAAAGTCAATGATGCAAAAGTTTGTGCTGAGACTAATTCCATTAGTAAAATGCCCACAAAATCCAGTTTACATTCCAAACACAATCCCAAAAAACCTTAATAGTGTTTGTCCCTGCAAACCTTAACAAAAAACAGAGAATGTCTAGCCTTAATCACTAATTGCCACATGCTGTATTCCCTGAACAAGATCATCCAAACTGTACATTTGAATTCCCTCACTTCCTTGAGAATTTAGGAAGTCTAAACTGTCCCTAACAAGCTGCTCTTCAACCTCAATGCAGTCTGGTAGAATTCCAAGCCTTGCCAATCTTTCCTTGTTCATGTGGGGAATTTTATAGTTAATGCCTCCCTTATCTTTCATTATCTCTTCATAGCATCCTTGCAGTGTAAGGAACACATGATTGAGCTTGTTTGCTGGATATTCTTCATATGCAGCTATGACATTTTGCAGTAACTCTTCCACATTCTTGGCTGGTTTCTGATCTTTGAGGGTTTGTATGGCTCTAAAGAAGCCAAGATCATTAACATTTGTGTTCGGGGAATTAGCAGGTTGGCAGACTAATGTGATGTCAAATCCATCAGCTTTTGCAACTGCTAAAAACTCTGGATCATCTGGTTTAATGTGTGGCTTCGCATTATCTTGTTGAATAAATATGTGCTTGCTTAAACAAGCTGGCCACTTAGCTTTAAAAACGGGCAGCATCTGCATGAATGAAAACTAACTGTCTAAATGATGAATCTGAGCAGATTCTGATAGGAAATGGGTAAGTTGTCATACCTGCTTGATTAGGCAGTCCCTTGTGATTGATTTTGTGATGGCTTGTATTGCTTTGACTTCCACAGTGCCTTTATCTCTGTTTTTTGAGTTCCTTTGAGCTGCTTCCTCTGTTATGAATGGAAAAATGCCAAATTTTCCATCAAATATGACTGTTCCTTGTGCATCTATGATTGGTCTTGAGACTGCACTATTAAACATTATCTTGGGTATGTATCTCTTTGATTTGCATGTCCTATAAGGCTCAACCTCATCTGGAAGCATGTAGTATATGTCCTTGACTTTGGTTAAGTAAAACCACTTCTCATCTATGTGTATGGTGTTGTACATCCTCTGAAATTTGATGAAACCTCCCTCAGTGACTGAACTAAGCTGAGAAAGGCTCCAACTTAGCCTACACAGCTTATTTTGAGGGGTGAGAAATGGTTTGATGGCATTGGTGTGTGGTTTAAGCTGTCTGTCTTTCACCCACACATGAATAAGTGATTTGCTTACTCCAAGGTTGCCTGCCATCACTCTAAGGGAGGATCTCTGTAAAGTAGACAGTTTCTTCACTTTGTCAGCATCCATTTTCCATTTATCCTTATGCACTGACCCTTTCTTCATGGACTTTAACTGTATAGGTACTCCGGAAGCTTGCTGCGATGATGCTGATTTCCATATGGACCATATGGTCCTCAAATCCACATGGAAAATCTGAGCAGCCTCTTTTTTGCAACCATAAAGGAGCTTCCCCCCACTGCTGTGCTGTAGCAACCATTGGGCGATGGTGTTTTTCTCAGCATCTGTTAGTTTTGGCCTTGCTCTTGCATCTGCCATTTTTTTTTTGTGATGAACCTATACTGTTTTGAGTAGTTGAGAGCAGATTTGCCTATTGAATGCTCTATTTATAGTGGTTGTAAGGTGTTAGTCCAGTTTGAAATTCCCCCCAAATTATTTGGTCAAATCAGTTGTACTTCTTGGGATTATTTAATGAATGAAATTGTGTTTTGGCTCCAAATTGTGCTGATTTCCCTCTCTTTTTTTGTTTAATGAATGCCATGTTGTTTTTGGAATTTCCTCTCTTTTTTCATGGTTCAATCTGTCTTGTTGGAATAGATTAGGTGTGATGCAACCTAATTAATGTGAACAGGTTGTTTGCAAAAAAAAAAAAAAAACAGGAAATGAAAAATTTCGATCATAGCCAAAAAAAAAGAAAAAATCTGCTGTTAATAAAAAAAAAATGAAAGGAAAAACAGGAAATGGAACCATGTGTGCAGCCGCATTCCTTCTTAATTTGTCATTAACAAAAGTAATCTTCTTATTAACACTACCCCTACTTTTCAATTTTTACCCTACTCAAAACACCTTTTTGAGTTTTCTTAGTCTCCGTGCCGTCCATGAAATGGGAGTTTATTTCATGGACGGAGGGAGTATTTTTTTTGCTAAATTAATTATCATTATCTCGGAGGAGGTCCAAAACTTCGCGGTGTCTAAACCGCTGTGCATTGCTCGACCTCGTGGTGTCGAGTGGCGGAGTCGACTGCGGCACCGCTCTCGACCTCATTCTTTCAAACCTCTGACACGTGGCTGTGTAGGATTGGTTCGATTCTTTTTTCTAGAAATTAAAAAAAAAATCAAGAAATTTGTAGTTCGTGCTAGCGTAGGATTGGGCGATATAATATAAAAAAATTGGACACGTTTCGGTTCACTCAACTAATAGTTCTTGTATTATTTATTTCTTAATTATTGTATCTTTTTTTCTTTAATTATTAAATGTTTTTTATTTTAACTCAATAAAATTATCGTTTTTAAATTTTTCTATTTTATTAAGTATTTTTATTACTCCCCTCGTCCCACCGAATACGACCTATTTTCTATTTTAGGACGTCTCACTGTACTTGGCCTGTTTCCTTTAAAGGAAATATTAGTTTATATACATGGTCCACTATCCCCTCTATAAACCCACTAAGCTATTCCCACTATACATTCAACCATCACATCTATAACTTTATTAGCATTATAAAATATTGCATTCACACTACACTAAACACTTTCTTTATACTCGATACTCTTTTCCTTAGTCTCTGTACCCATATGAACTAGACCGTATTCGGCGGGACGGAGAGAGTATTATTTATTACAAATACAAAAAAAAAATAACAAAATAAATTTCATTCAATCATTGCCAATAATTATAGACCCGATGTCTATATATCAACTCCATTATCGATTTTTTTACCGGATCTATCCAATCATTGGGACCTTACTAGAATTACATTTTCCGGCGATAGACCCAGGTCTAAAAAACAACCATAGTAAATGCTCTTAAAAGATGTTGAGGGAATACTACTCCCTCCGTCCACAAATCAAATACCTATTTGGATTCCGATAAGAAAATTAAGAAAACTGATAAAGTTACTTTGAGTGGGATAAAAGTTAGAATGTAGGGGTAGTTGGATAATGACAAAAAAATAGTGGTATTGACAAAAAAATGATGGTATTGACTAAAAAGTAGGAATAAAGTTATGATGATAAAAAAATAGGAATAAAATTGTTGGAATGTGAGACCATCAATGATAAAATGTAGTAAATAAAGGAAAAATAAGAGAGTATGATTGTATAAAAAAATAAATAAATATTTGATTTATGAACCAAAAAATATGAATAATTAAGTATTTGATTCGTGGATAGCAATTTTTACTTGTATCATTACTTTAACTTTTGTACTTTGTTATATGATCACCCGTGCTTGGGAACTTGAGGTATGAGAGGATTAACATAAGTTACATTCTCAACATTGATACAAATTTTGTAAACTTAAAAGGTCACTGTTCACACAAGTGATATGGCATGTATGGTGTTCATATACTGGCCACGTGTACATCTCTATGCCGGTAGCCTTTTTATTTTTAATAACTTTTAAGAATTTATCTTTTTTGTGATTAAGCAATATACAAAAATCAACCCTTCAAAAGATATAGATAGATAAATAAATAAATAATCTCCCAAGAATTCGATATCAAGATATATTTATCTACCACTATAAATGCGGCCAGAATTCAAACACTCTACTCAAAGTAAAAACCATCGAGGGCCAAAATAGTTACCAAAACACTATTAGACCATTCACAACGGTGATTGTCAAGTAGGTTATCACTCCACGGGTAGGAAATGACGTCCATAATAAAATAAAAGAACACTATAATAAACAAAAAATAACGGAAAAATAAAGAACAATCAACAATATAAAAATTTAATATAGAAACTTTAAAACCGAAGGAAAAACTACGACCCACTACATCAAAAAATATGAACTCGACACCCCTCCTACATTATTACAAGCCTTTGAATAACTCTCACCTTGTTCCCAACCCTAGACAAGTAATTTAACCTAAATTCAAATAAAAGAATAAAGTGTAAAACTTAGTCTAATTACATCAAAGATATCTAGCTTCTTAAATAGCACTAAGAAACTCCTACCCTTTGATCATAAAATCAACGTGGGACAAAATAAACCCCTTTTATTTTAACATAAGCCCAACAATCTCCACCTTATTAAAATAAAAAATAATGAAACACTCCATTGTCTTTACCGACAATCATGATTCTTAAACCAAAGAACCATAAACCTACTCCACCATATGAGTAGAACCTTAGAATCAACCTTTCTAAAATTTTCCTTCGGCACATGTCAATAAACCTGCTGAAATTTATGGTGCAACTCCTAACTTTTGACCCTCAAGTCCTTCAATTATTGACATAACTTCCACCACACCCCTTGCATTCATGCCAAACCAATGCCCATGTGGTCCAACTAATATTGTCACATTCTTCTTCATGACAGTTGGACATGCCATGCATAAGAATGTTCATGTCCTCAACAGTTACAGGGTATCATCTTCCATTACTATGTAGCTGCTTCTTCATAGCTATCTATCGCAACCGCTTCACTTTGATTAACTCCACCTCAACAATATCGTTTGATATGCCCATGTTTTCCGTACTTTCAACAAGCATCAAACTCTGCCATTGCTGAATTTTCATTTGAAGTTTGCCCGCACTCGCCAGCCTTCTCTCTTTAGAAAGAAGTTTTCCTGTGACTTCAGCAAAAACTTATGTTTCCTTCCCATACACCAAGATTGGTTTCATGTGCTCGTAGGAACACGGAAGAGACATGATGAGTCTCAAAGCCTTATCTTCATCTTCAATTTTCACTCCAATTGTTTCTAGTTCAGAGATAATACCATTTCAAATGATCTGAATTTTTCATACCTTCATCCATCTGCAGGGTGTGAAATTGTTCCTTCAGCTTCTCCCACAATCCTTGGTGCTCGAAATCCCATGTATATTTGTAAGAACATTCTTAACCAAACACCTAAACGGTAGGTATGCGGCGGATGTGTGACGTTTGGAGTTGTCGTTCTTGCACTTGTCCCCAATGGACATATTGTGCTTGCAGCCTTCAGATCCAAATTCTCCCAATCTTCATCACTCATACCAGAACCTTCAGCGTCTTTTTCTTTGGGCGAAATTGGTATTCCTTTCAAAGCCTTGTGTAAACCAGATTGTATCATTACGTCCTTAACTTGCAAATTGATTCTTCCATCAAATTACTCCACGTCAAACTTCATTAAGTTTGCCTTGATAGGTCCACCCACGGACCTGTCTTAGAACTTGATGCTCTGATATCAGTTTTTAGGAAATCACGTTCCTATTACAACTAAGGAAAACGATAATAGACAAGAAATAAGACAGAAAAAAAAACAATCAACAACACAAGAATTTAACGTGGAAACTCCAAACCAAAGAAAAAACCACGACACACCATACCAAGAAATATAACTCGACACCCCTATACTATTACTAGCCTTTGAATAACTCTCACCTTGCTCATAAACCGAGACAAGGAATTCAACCTAAAGTCAAGTAAAATACTAAAGTGTAAAATTTGGTGCAATTACATTAAATATATCGAGCTTCTTAAATAACACTAAGAAGCTTCTGCCATATGAACATAGAACCGATGTGGACAAAATAAACCCCTTTTATTTTAACATAAACCCAACATCCACTATTTTGTGAAACCCAACAACCGCTCATTTCACACCCATAATGGCGACTGTCGAAGTTGGTGATCTCCATACATTTTTTTAATTATTTTGATTTTTAATTAATTTTAATTTATAAAATATAAATAAAAATTATCTTGAATGTTAATTTTATTTAATGGATAATAAAAAAAAACATTACAACCACGTTATTGAATAAAAATAAAATGGTTACGAAGTCAGTGACGAAGTTGGGATCATCCATCACTATCCTCCACATCTCCAAGAGCTTTGAATGGACAACCATAAGTAGTTTGCCACTCGGATAAAGCCCTTGTAAGGATATGTTTGGCGCTTGAGCCGGGGTGCATTCCTGTGTATTTGATGTAATAGGTGTAACTTACTCTTAGTTCGCCTTCAGTGGTGACGCAACATAGTGACATTTCTCACCACAGTGACGTCGGGGCGAGTCTTATTGTAGCAATCAGTGATTCGCTGCTAGTACGATTGATGGCCGACAACCCTTGGTTCACCACTAATTCCAATGTACTCCAGCCAACGTTTCCGTCTTAGCCTCATGTCCCCATGTGAACCGTGGAGAACCATTGAAAAGGATGAGAATTGAGAGAATTAAAGAGAGAAGATGAGAATGGTGTGAGAAAAATGGTTGTGGGTATGTATATTTATAGGGGAAAATAAGGAGAATAAAAGGTAAACATTGGCAATCACAACAACTATGTTGTGCACCAATGGAAGCACGCCACGTGTCCATCTCACCCTTAAAACTCTCAGCGATTGCCCTACCAAGAAGATTGCATTTGCAATCACCATGTCGCGATGTCCACGATCGACAATGGTGAGCGATCGTGGAGTTGTGATCGCAAAGCAACGATCGGATGTTTTTTATTGCTGCTGCAGATGGCCTTAAAACTTAGTAATTCGAGTTGTCACACTTGAAAAATCAGGTGTGATGCATCACTCATGTGAAGCTTGCAAGTAAATGTACACGAGCCTGAATTTATCCAAAATGCATTGAAAATAACAGGTTAGCAGTTTCCCACGACATTTAAAACAAAAAACAAAAAAACAAAAAAACAAAAAAAGGCAATGCAAGAATTCCAAGATTTTGATATCTTTCGCAGACTATCACCTCAATTTGTATAAATTATTAGCTAACACATATCCTTAAGGTAAGAACAAAAACTCCTTTCAATACAAATTCACAAAGATGATATTTTTACAAAGTTCAAATTTCAAACACCATCTTTGCAATCAACCCTAGAATTAACATGATCTGGTCAAGATTATGTATTGGTTTATTCAAATAAATATATACATGTAAGAACAAATAGGCTATCTTAAACTTTCCAACCTGCAACTATTAAGCAAAAACTTGGATTCATTTTTAAATTTCCTAAAAAAAAATGAACTTCACATACCATATTCCTTAGCCGCTGGAATGATAAATACAGAGGGGGGGACCTGAGGATAAAAGGAGTAACAAGATTAGTTCAAAACAAGTGCAAGCATTTCTACTTATGCTCAGCAGCAAGAGAACTGTGAGCTATATCATACTAAGCACGTCGAACGTGTTGCTTATACGGATAGTTTCAAAAAACTCTGCTGAAGGCATTGAAAAACCAGCAGGATGTTAGAGTAGCGTATAGATAGCTAGTAATCTGTACAGAAAAATTCAACATGGGCATATCGCGTATTTTCAGCTACTTCGTGTATCTTCAACTTACTTCCCATAGCCCAAAGGGTTCACGAGCAGTAGCATGATAGTACTACAGGAAGAAGTTGAGGTACATATACTGTGATGACTACCCTCAGCAGGTGGATACTTTCCTTCGCTTGTAGCATATCAGCGCGCCCTCAGTGTCGTTTCCAGATTGTTTGTCGTTGCATGTAGCTTGTAAAGAAAGATAGCTGACGGTGGATTTAAGAGTCGAGTAGTCGAGGAGAGTTGGTTGGTCCACCACCTGCAGACATAGCTCACAGTGGAAATTCCATTGAGAAAATGCAAACTAGCAAGTAGCAACACATAGGTGATAAAAAGGTATGAGCTAATGAAGTACCACAATGGCTGTCTCAGAAGAGCAACCAGCGTTTCCGTTGTCAGATACTGTTTTGATGCTGAGGTAAAGAGCAAAAATGAATAAACAAAGAACGTATATTGAATTGAAACATCGATATGAGAAATGTAATTAAAAAATATTATCAAGCTACAGAAAGTCTGTATGCACATTTTTTCACATGTCTGATGTCTTCAAATGTAAAATGTTTAATATATACATTCTTGATTTGCGAAATAATAAACTTTGTTCAATAATTAGAACATATTTTACATTTTTACCTAAGTCTAAAAGAAATAGATACATCTGGCATTACCTTGTAGATTCTCGTTCCACAATGTCAGTCTCATCGACTTGTTTCCCTTCAGAAATTTCAGAAACAGTGCTGTCGCTGTTTCTGTCAGCCCCAATGTCGACAGTGTTATTCAAATGGTCACAACAGTTTGTTTGTGTTTCTGCAAAGAGGTGTAAAGGGAGGTTAGATCCATTTTTTGAAGAAAATGTAAGTATCATCCCTCCAATCAAATAGTAGTTTGCAGCATTTCATTTACCTGCAGGTCTCAAAATCACAGACAAATCGAACTTTAAAAGTTTCTGGCAAAATACTGTGCCCTGAAAGTCGAGGAAGGTGTAAACCAGAAAGTTTAATCTTTCTGATTCATCCATCTTAGAGAACCCGAATGAATTGATCCAAGTGTTCAATACACTAGGAATAGCAGGCAAAACAAGCCTCTCTACGCCCAATTCCGTGAGTTTCTGCAAAACCAAATTTATCAAATAAGCAAAACAACACAGTGTCAACAAAATGTGGAGAAGCTCGATATGATAATTAGAGAAAGTGGGCACTACAACTGAATAGAATTGCAAGTCTTTTTTTCTTAGAAAGTCTGCAACCATATATAGAACTTTGCATTTAATAATAAGTTAGCCACGGTGTCTAGCAAGTTTATGGGAGGAATACGCACAATTTTTTTTTTTTTTCCAAAAGAAAAATACACACTATTCGGGATAAGGTGAGAAAACAACTGATAAGACTTTACAAGACAAAATTAATTTTTGTTCTGTATAATAATGATTAGCAAGATGACTCATTATCCAGGTACATCACATGTCTCAGGATAAAAGTTTGAATAATAGAAGGAAATGAAGCAAAACCAAGAAGTTGTACATTATAGGAATAGAGTACCTTCTCAAGTTCATTCATCAAGATTCTACACATCCCAAGTCGACGATATTGAAACCGTGTTGCCACCAGAGGGACTTCTGCAACTGTTTTGCCGTATATCCTGGAGCCAGTAAGACATAGAATACAAGTTACTTCCAATAGAACAGTATAAAAGAGGTGCAAATAATAAGAATGTGACGCATCAAATACCTCACGTTAGCCGCTGAGATCAATTCATCATTCTTCTCTAATATTACTGTATAAAACCCTTTAAAGTTCAGACGGTTTAGCTCTGACCTGTAAATACAGATATTACTATAAGTATGTTATAGTAATTCTTAAGCCCTCAATATAATAACAAGTAAACATGGATCTAAGCAGATGGTCAAGGCATATGGGGATAACATTAATTTAAAACATAATAATTACAATCTAGTGTGCAGGTTCAATATTATCCATATAAATTAATTTAGTTCATAACTTTTTGTAAGATATGATCATATAATTTTGATACAAAATGAAAATTTTGAAGACAGATAAAGTGAAAACAAGCAGACAATGATAACCTATCTTTCTTGCATACAAATTAGAGAACAACAAAATCCGTTTAGAATATCCTCAAATTTCCTCCTAAAAATCATCATTGTCTCCTCACTATCACTGCAGTCCCATACATCAATTCAAGATCGATAATGCCAAAGGTATAATAACCTAAGTGAACCAACTCATATAATGTCAGATTTGGTAGATGTAAGAATGGACAAGGCGAACAAGAAACACCAGGACACACAAAAATAGAAATATTTTCCTTAATTGCATAGCAGTGGATTCTAGAGAAGCTTTAAAATGATGCACAAGTAGCAATGGGAAGATGAGATTACGATACCATCTATTAAAGATAACATCTTCCATTAGATCCCTCTTGGTCCTTGGCTCTTTGACGGGTTCGAAACACTCGTGCATCACCTGGAGAGCAACATTAAGCTTGCTGTAACTCTCCACCAAAACATCGTAGTCAGATTCTTCCTGCTTAGAAGAATCAGATTCCAAGTATTTCACTAAAGTCCAACTCAAATTTTCAATTCCCACAGGAATCTTTTTCCCCAGAATCCTGCGCAGACCATAAAATATCTGCAAAAGAACAGTCATATTTAAATAACAAAGTCACCAAAACAATTTAGATGTTAGTATCTAATCATGACAACATTCTATGCTTTTAATGTAATTGCGTTAAAGATATTATTCTTCATTAAGTATTCTAAATTTCAGGAAAATTTGCATGTCAATCTGTAATAACAAAACCTATTAGACATCCAAGTCACACTCAACTCGAAGCAAATACCACAATACGCACAAGGAGCTCTACAAAAGGAAAACAGGTAATGGTACCTGTCGGCACATATTCTGGCAGAACCAATCATCATGAGGATAATCATTTGTATCTTCTTTACTTGCGAGGCACTCAGCATGATCTACAAGAAGTTGTTAGAGACTTAAAGCATGCTAATTTCAATTCAATTTAACAAACTAGATATGGAACTATATAGATAACTTACATCGTCGCTCGCACTGACAACAGGTGAGTAAAGATGAGTCGTTGGCTAGCCTACTTCCTGTATTAAATCTGCTCTTGTTGCAAATCTGACAGCAGCATGACGGGCAGAACCAATCACCATCTGGAACCTCCTGTTAGAGCTCAACATGGTGAAAAACAGAAGAGATCTAAATGACACCAACACAACCTAAGAGATTTCACTTGATGATCAATTCCTATTTTTCAACAGAAATGAGTAAACATAAGGATCAATATAGGAAATACCTTTAAGCCAAGGCACTGAGTATGAAATGAGGATGGACAACGGTCACACAGAAGTAATTCACCTCCATAGTGACAGACAGAACATATGTTGTCGCTTGTTTTATTATGTTGGGTTCCCTTCAGTTGACGTTCTAACCTTGGATTTCCACTATTACGTTGTTTCAGTTGCAACTGGCAATCAAGCAAAGATCTACCATTCTCCAGAAAGACATTTGCTGAAGGTCTATGATCACTGCTGCCAGCATGGACTTCAAATTTACTAAGACTAAAGATTATTCCACAACAACTACATTTGATCCCCTCACGAGATATTCGTCCTTCTTTCATTTGAGGACCATTTTTGCTACTGCGATATTGAACTTTTGCTCTTGGCAAAACCACATTATTGTCAATCAACCAAGACAAGATAGTTCGAGGTGTCTGCTGAGTGGAAGAAGCAATCTTGTCACGAACTCTTTTACTAGATCGTCTCACCGGGGTTGAAGAATCAGTATTTGAATCTCCTCTCAATCTCACTGATGCACCGGATTTCCTTCCTCTCTTGGGAGATGGTGAGACATCAATACAGTCCGATTCATGCTTTTTCCTCTTCCTCGTGAATCTGATCGTACGAACAACCCCCTCAGACGTTGGCATGTCAGATAACTGCGTTTTCCCAAACATGTCATTTTCTACTGAAGGAAGATTTCCAGTGGAATCCAATTGAGATAATGGAAGAGGTGATTTGCTTGTGGATAAATCATCATCACCGTCGTTGATGGGATCAGTATTAATGACTTTACCCATGGCAGTAGAGGGATCAGTGGAAGTAAGTGCACCAGCTCCTATACACCACTCACAGGCTGAAGCAAGAGAGAAAAACCTTTCTCCAGTAGGTGAGTAATAACGTACTTCCCTTTTGTGTTTTTTCAGGTGGTAATAGAAGGACCACCCAATTGCAGATAAGTGTTTCTTTGCTTTCATGAGTTTCAATTTCCCGTTCTCACTTGATCCACCTCGGTTACTTTTCCTTGAACGAAATAAACAATACTCCTTCAATGCTTCAGGGCAATATTCAGGTTCAATGTAGTGCTTTTCAGAAGGAGTGCACGACTTGGACAACTCACTGGAAGCTTGGGACTTCCCAGGAGGTGAGAGTGTTTCTTCAGGTGAACTTTCAGAGTTTCTAATGTCACAGTTTTGGCGCATAACCACTTGAGATCCAGGTCCCGACTCAAAGTCAGGGTCAAACATCATACAAACCTTAAGAAATGAATAATGCACATCTCCTTCAGGAGAAAAATAGCGGTGCCTAAGAAACTTTGTACGTGAAAACTCAATTTCCCAACCCAAATGCAGTAGGTGTTTGCTAGCAGCCAACTTGAGCGCGTTTGGAGGAATCTTTTTCAACCTATGAAACTTGTTACACTCTTCAATGGCATCAGGGCAATTTTCCGCCCCAGAAATCATTTCAGGTACAGCTGGCAGCCATTCAAGTCCTCCCTTCTTGGTTGATTTTTTGTGTTTTTCTCGTGGCCGTTTCAAACTTGTACGAGTACGAGGAGTTTCATCAAAATTATAAGAATCAATTTCAGAATCTTCATCTGGATCACAAGACAAAATTGGCGAAGCAGGGCTGGAAATGGATGGCATTTGTTCTTTGGTACGTCCAACAGAGGTTTGAATCTGATTGTCCTGTTTCTGAACCTGATTATTGCTTTTATCCTTTACACCAGTTTGCAGAATTCCTTCATCAGACTGAAAAGTGGGCTTAAAGGGTACAACCGCAAGAGAACTATGAAAAAATACTTCAGATTTTAGAAGGGAATCAAAAGCTTCTTCTGAAAATCTAAATAATGTTTTTCCTGATTTTGCTAATTTGCAGGATGAGTTCAGATCTGCAAAAAGCAGCTCAACAGCAACCTTAAGATTATCATGAAAAACCTGCAACAGTAATTCTTTCCATAAATCCCATTGAGAGGAAGTCCACTCCCCAATCTTTTCAAAGCCATTCTTCATCCTCACTTCATACCACATTTGCTTCACAGATACAAGGAGAGGCCATTCTTGCTCCAGTTCCTCTATTAATTCGAGAAACATCCAGTTTCCACGACCTCTCCATTCCTCCGTAACCTCATCCCAGTCCTTACTCAACCGCAAATCACCGACCCTCCCCTCCATTTCATCACCCATGTCAGGAAAGAAAATTCTTCGTCTCTCACACCCATCTTCGTGATCAAATACCACACCTTCCCACCAGGCATCCTCGTAAAACAAGTCAACACACTTTCCATAAGGCAGATTCCATTCCCCTACAACACAGGAAGTGTGAGATTCAACAGAAGGCCTAATTAACCCTCTGTACTCATCCGGCCTCCCAATTTCGTGCTCGAGAACCCCATCAATTGCGTTGGTCACCTTCACCTCCTCGACCAGCTTACCAGAGCCATCATCACGCAGAAGATGATCGTACTCAACTACACGAACCAATTCTTTGCAGTCGATTACCACACCAGGGTGCCATGAACCGAGAAACCCGTCCTCTAGACTCCTCACCTGATCAAAATTCCTCAAGCTAAGCAAAATGTTTCACAAGACCCAATAGAAACAAGAAAGATGATCATCATATATAGCAATATGATCACAAAAACCAAAATTCCCATAATTAGACTCATTAATCACAGAATCTAGAAGGAGTAACAATGCTTGTACATAAAACTCATAAATTCCAGATTAATTTATAGATAATACATATACAAATTCTTACTATTATAAATTCTGCATGTCCATGGAAACAAAATTAATAACTAAAACAAGTCCGTTCAATTCAAGCCCACCATCATTCCATCAACTTGATCATGAATGATCAGATAAAACCCACATGCAAAGAACGGCGACTTTTGGTTTGCCGACAGTGAATATAATGCAGATAAAATTAAGAGTAAGAAAACATTACATTAACGAAAAGACGCATCAAGAAATCAATAAATTGGCATAATTCAACAAGAAGAAGAGGAATCAAAAGGATAAAAAAAAATTATGATCAAAAGGGAAGAACCCAGAAAAAATTGGGCAAACAATGTATAATTTCACACACTAACGGCCACACGCAAAGAACTAGGGAGAATAGAAGTACCTCAACTTTTTCACGAGGGAGAAGCTTTCTCTCTGTGGCCGCCATTAATCGTGGGTTTTGAGTTTGAGCTGTGGTTTTTGTTTCCTTAATAAATATGGGTTTCGTGGGGTTTTTGTTTCAGACGGGTTTTTCTTTCCTTTTATAAATAAAATAATGAATTTTGTTAAAAACTTAAAATCATATATACTCGATCGGTGGCAAATATTTTATCATTTTTAATATAATTACTCAAAATAAATAATGCAAACAATTTATTTTGACCAAAGTATTAAGAAAATAAGTTATGACTCTCAAGACTTCACATTAGTATTATTCAATTTTCTTCAATGAATATTTATATCACGCACAAACTATGTTTAACGTTGTATACATTTTTTTTTTTTGAGAATATTAACGTTGTATACTTGTATTTGCATATCATTGAAATGCCACTTGTCCTTACAAGAAATAAAAAGGTTAGAATTAATATTCAGTTATTTAAAATTAAAAACAAATATTATATACTTATTATGTATTTTAAATTATAAAAAATTGATTTATGCTATATTACGGGGACAAAGTTATTAACGAGTTATATGCAACAATTGTTATGCTCAATGGGCAAACAACCTTTCCATTCCCATTAAATGTCCATTAAAATTTATTTGTACGTAAGATACTCAAATTAATGTTGAAATAAATATTTTATATTTTGGATAAACAAACAAGAGTAGAGTAGACAATTTCATGCAATTTTACTTTTTTGTGAACATGAGATACATTTCCTTAATAAGTACCAAGAAAAAAGAACCATATTTTCGAGATGAATGGAGTGAAGCATACTAATTTTGGCATCTCCATGCAATGTCAATGTATAACCTCGATGTGGATCGACTTATGATCCAAAGAAACAAATGTTTAAAATGATTTGAGAAAATATATTTACATTTATAAAGTCATAGGAGATTCTTGATTTTTGATAATTTTTGCCATAGCAAAGCCAGTTGCATTGTCTGCTATGATCCTCTATGGTGAACTGCGTGCTTTGGTTTTTGATATTCGCTAGTGTGTGGAAGATGCATTATCACCTATTGAGGTTTATAAGGATTCTTTATTGGTTGTTCATCTCATCAATGAAGAAATCGAAGAGAAAAGCGCTCTTGGTGAGGACGGTTAAAAAGTTAAATGTTATCTATATTTGTCATATTCGTCGTGAGGCTAATAAAACGGCGCATGAACTTTGCTCGTTTAGCAAAGAGTTTAGATTATATTGCTTTGTGGCATAGTAGTTGGCTTTTCTGACTTTTGGATATTATTTCTGTTGATCTTGAGTGATTAATACATTTAATATTTCTCTAAAAATAAATAACTAAATAAATAAATAATAAAACAGCAAGAATGAATTTCGAGGATCAAATCAATCGGTGTTATTCCTTAGTTTTCCTCATCTAGGACACACAGGTCACAGGCTTGGAGATGGTTCCGACATTAGCACTCCCACCTAATAAGTCCCACTATCAACTTAGTTGGTATGCTTCCAAATTCAAAGATACCTACCTCCGTTTCAAATAAAAAACATTCGCGACGAGTTTTAAGAAATCATATCAAATGTAGTGTGAGTAGAGATAAACCCGTCACGTTAAAAAGGTAATAAGTGACAGATATATTATTATAAATAGAAAATGCATGTTCTTTTATGAAAGATGAAAAAGTAAAGATATTTAGCACATGTTTTCTTTCTTTCTCAAATAGTACAATTTTTTTTTTAATATTGTGGAAACCCGCAACCGCTATTTTCGGTGCACATTGAATAAACCTCGTCTTTTGTGCAGTAGCCTGCAAACCATACGGTACAAGTGTTTAATAAGAATTGCCCTGTTGTCCAAGCGGAATGATGAGATATTTATAATTAGCCACTAATGAGAGTAAAATAGTCATTTTAGCATTATAATCATTATTAAATAATTTAAATCATAGCCGTGATTTTCTAGAATTGAACTTGGTCTAAGTTATTCTCACTCATACGTTAGTTTTGATCCACTTCAATATTTTTCTCATTTTAGCCCATAACATGATCTGAAGATAAAAGGCTCTCTAATTCATAACATTTTTCATTGGAGTACAAATCCTTTGTCCAATCTTTAAAGTTTTGGATCGTCTATCCCCCCGGGGGGGGGGGGGGTGGTGGAGATCGTCAAATATAAACATTTTTTAGTTATATATTAGACATTAATCGATTATTTTGAAGGCTCCGATCATCAACAATAATTCTATTCGTACATACTATGTCTGGACATACGTGTTTGAAATAAGAAAAAAATTTGTCCGATTGCCTACAAAATTTATTTCCTACTCAGACCCCCTTCCGAAATATCGATCTCATGCATACCCGCTTCCAAATTTTACTCTCATCCACACTCAACTCCTAAATTTGTGAATTTAAATTGGGATAAAACTTTATAATTAAAATTTAAAAAGTGTATGTTTATTAATAACCAAACTCTCGAAACTATGAAATTAAATTATTAGTTAAAAAATTCCGTCGAATCCCTATATTTACCATCGTATGTCTGGACATAGTATGTCCAAATAGCACTACCCAATCAGCAAATATATATATATTAATAAGAGAATATCATGTGATATAGTCATAATGAACATTAAAGTATAAATTTTGGCTCACATTCTTCATAAATATAAATTATGGCTATTTTTTTGAATTTAGAACCTAAATACTCCTTTCTCTCTTCTATTCGGATCCAGTGGCGGAGCCACTAAGGAGGTTGAAGGGGCCCTAGCAAACAAAATTCTTTAGATTTTTTATTATATAAAATTTTCAAATTATTTATAGTTTATGTGAATTTTTGTAGCACCAGCCTCCGTTCCCGAATCGAATCGTATGAAAAAGTCAACATTTAGAAGAAGTAGAAAAATTAGCTCCTGGTAGAAAAATTTTCTGGCTACACCACTGTCCAGATCCATCACTCCTTGATCCGTTTTATTCGCATTTGCTTCTCTTTCCAAGTTTTTTCTTTCTTTTTTTTCAGTTTTTTTTTCAGATTTATTTTTCATTTTTTTTATCTATTTTCCTTTTTTATCCGGATCCAATATAAACATTTTTTAGTTATATATTAGACATTAATCGATTATTTTGAAGGCTCCAATCAGCAACAATAATTCTATTCGAACATATTATGTCTGGACATACGTGCTTGAAATAGGAAAAAAAATTGTCTGATTGCCTTCAAAATTTCTTTCCTACTTAGACCCCCTTCCGAAATATCAATCTCATGCATACTCGCTCCCAAATTTTACTCTCATCCACACCCAACTCCTAAACTTGTGAATTTAAATTGGGATAAAACTTTATAATTAAAATTTAAAAAGTGTATGTTTATTAATAACCAAACTCTCGAAACTATGAAATTAAATTATTAGTTAAAAAATTCCGTCGAATCCCTATATTTACCATCGTATGTCTGGACATAGTATGTCCAAATAACACTACCCAATCAGCAAATATATATATTAATAAGAGAATATCATGTGATATAGTCATAATGAACATTAAAGTATAAATTTTGGCTCACCTTCTTCGTAAATATAAATTATGGCTATTTTTTTGAATTTAGAATCTAAATACTCCTTTCTTTCTTCTATTTGAATCCAATGGCAGAGCCACTAAGGAGGTTAAAGGGTGATGAACCCATATTTGTGTCCATCTTTTCTTGTTTCTTTCTTGTATTTTTAGTCTTTATCGAGTCATTATGTGTCTGGGAGGACACGCAAGTCGAGAGATAGTGTGCAGGGGAAGAACAGGTGGATGCTGGGTAAATCCGATGGAAAATCTGTTGTTGAGATGGCGATACGATGCAAATGGGCATAGGGCTATAAGCTTGTAGTTGGGCAACATCGAAACATCCTTTCTACAAGTCAAGAAGCACCTCCCCATATCTTTAAGCCAACAGACAGAGTACTCGGAGGAGCCAGGATCATGGTCAAGACCGGAGGCAATTCAGGATGCGAGTCGGACCAGCAGTAGCAGCAGATTTCTTTTCCTTCAAGGAAGAGGATAAGGATTGGATGTTTCCTTCCTTATCCTAGCCGAGCCAAATCATTGAAGATATCTACCACACAAGGAAAGAATGACCGTGCATGCGAAGGAAAGAGAGAGAGGCGGAGGTTATGATATGCATGGGAAGAATCCTTATTCAACAAGGAAACTTCCCTAAATCTTAGAATCTCATCGCCTATATATATGGTCGACTCTATCATGTAGAAGAGGCTTCGAATTCAGTAGTTTAGATTAGTTCTGCATTCTAGGTTGAGAGAAAGTGAGGAAGAAACAAGTCCTAAGGGCAATTTACTTTAATTTCGTATTTTACTGCTTTAGTTTTAGTTGTTGGCGTGAAGCCAAGACCCTGGTTGCTGAATACGCTTTTGGGCAGCATCCCCTTTCCAGATTTATGCTAAGTATGCTTTTTCTTTATTTGCTTTGTGTTCTTATTTAATATTATGTCTAGCTAAGTTTATTGTTTGAGTTGGATGTAGATGAAGTGATTCTAAATTACTCGTTCAAACTTGTAAGGTCTAATTGTGTTAGTTCGTTAATTGATTTTGTTCCCGAAACACTTAGGATTAATTCTAGACTTAATTGATATTGAAGTTGATTGATCACTATCTAGATATTGAGATTAAGTCATTAACATAAATTGGGATCAACACGAGAATGTCTTTTGTGCCCAAGAAGGTAAAGGGTGTTGGAGAGCAGTCGGTATTGACCTACCTCTTGGCTGTCTTGGGTCTATTTATTCTTAATGCTTGTTGGGCAGCATCGTTACTGAAGTGTCTTCGTGACTTTGCTGATCAAGAGAGGAGATCTAGCCTTCTGGTCAAGATCTGTAAAATTGATTAGACATAGGTTAAGTATGTTAGCATTGTGACTTCGTGACCTTAGGGTGTTAACTAATCTTTGCCTTAAACCAAGTGATAAAATCAGTTAATTGAATATCTTTGCACCGATGAACGAGTAATGAGTAATTAGGATTATGGATTCGAAACCCAATCCAAACTCTTTTGTTATTTGATAGTTTTACTTGTTGAGTTCAGGTTCGTGACCAAAACCCTTTTGTTGAACAACATCAGAAGAGCAAATTACGCCGAGTTCCTTGGATACGATCCCGCTTGCCGCTGACTACTACCTTGTTGGGCAAGAGGTGTTTTATAAATATTATTTGTACGAAGTGTGTGACGACAGCGCTCCGTCAAATTGGCGCCGTTGCCGGGGACTTGGTTTTAAGCTAGTTTGTTCTTCTAGCTTGTGTGTGAGCACGGTTAATGCCCAAGCCACATCTACGAAGTGACGGAGATCCACAAGATCACGGTGCTTGCCCGGAGGTGATAGCTAGGAGAAATCGAGCAGAACAACGCAAGAAGAAGAGAGATCTGGAGGAAGGCGTCAACGAACCTTCAGAGTCGCAGAGCTTAACAGACGATCAGGATACTGAGCAAGAAGTCGAATCTTGCTCAACAACCAGTTCAGACAGTGAGAAGTCAACATCCAGTTCAGAAGCAAAAACATCAACAATCATGGCAGGAACACCGGAGAGAACCATCCGTCAGATCATGTTCCCTGACAACAAGGGAATCCGACCATCAAGTATCCAGTTGCCCACTATCAGTGGCAATTGGGAGCTCAAACACTCGCTGATACACATACTGCCCAAGTTCAGTCCAGGAGGCAACCTGGTTAGTATTTTATTTATTTTATTTTTAGTTTAATTTTGTGTTTTTATTTAATTATCTTATTTCCGTAAAAATATTAAAATTCAAAAAAATTCATAAAATAATGAAAATTCAAAAAAATTAGTGTAGTTTAGCTAGTTTATGTTTTAAGTATTTTATTTTAAAGCATTTTATGATCGAGTCTAACCATAAGGGGAAGTTTGTTCCGGAGTGTATTTGTGTTTCTAAATGTGCAGGAGATGTTGAGCAAGATGCAGGTTGTAGATCAGGATCCACTTTAAGGGAAAGAGCTGTGGGAGTAGAGCAAGGATTCTGGGCAAGAGCTAAGTTGTTGGTCAACAACGATTGAGGCGGTTACAGTACCCCTAAAACTACGCGCCCTTTAAAACCACCCTACCACGTCTATACCCCCACTACTCGATTTCAAATTCAAGTCTGCAACTTCTCATCTTCTCTCTTCTCTCTCCATCAAAACTCCCAAATTCCCTACAATGGTGTCTACTCGCCCCAAAAATAAATTCAACAAGATCCCTGCCGGAACCAATATCGACCTCACCACCGAACACCCCACTACCACCACCACAAAGTCCAAAATCATCACCAAGAGGAAACTACCCATGGAACCCGCCAACCCTTCTACCGACCAACACCCAGAAATTTCGATCAGAACTACCGTACCCAAGAGTCTGCCGGTCGACGCCACGCTTCTGATGAGCGACGAAAACCCTAGCCTGATGGAAGAGGCGGAGAAGCAGCAGGAGGAGGAGACGGAATCGAAGCAGGTTTTTGAGCAAGAGGAGTTAGAGAAAGAAGCAGAGGAGGAGGAACACGACGGCGAGAATGAAGAAGAAAGAGGTGATGAGGGAGAAGGCGACAACGATGATGTGAATGAAGCCATTGACGCAGTGGCGGCAACGCTGGCAGCGGAGGCGTTGGTGGAGGCAAAGACCAAGGTAAAGGAAAGTCCGGAGAAGAAGAAGGAAGCCAAGGCGGCTAAGAAACGCCCTTACGATGGCGAGGGGACGCCGGCGAAGAAGCACAAGTCTGCTACTTCGGACGCCGGGTCCTTTCAGCTGTCGATTTCGAAGGGAACGACTGTCAGTGAGCAAGAAGAAGGAAACGATCTTGAGGAGAAAGGGGATGATGAGCAGTCTACCCCAGCAAGTGCTAAAAGCAGGAAGAAGAGGAAGGGGCCCACGGTGATGACGTGTAGCAAACCTAAAGAGTGGAAGGTGACTGCACCTCGAGTTCTCGACTTCAAATTCTACAAGAACTTGGGTGTTGCCCAGGAAGTAAGGGAGTTGTTCAAGGGGATTGGCTGGAGTAAGTTTTTGAAGTGGCCTGTGGAGGTCTATGAGGAGCAAGTCAAGGAAGTTTATAGCACGGAGGCAATAACAAGTGACCCTGAGAACGGGGTGAGCATGATTTCCTTCTCGCTGTTGGGCGAGAAGTATGAGATTCAAGTCAGTGCCCTCAATCAGATTCTCGGGATGGTGAGTCTGCGAGATTTGGCCAGGAAGGAGTTCATGGAGGCCAGGACCAAGGTGCCATCCCCAGGAGATGTGGTTTATGAGGAGCAGTGGAAGGAGATCAGCAATGGGACGCCCTACTATGGAGCCAACAACAAGGGTACTGAGCTAAGAACGCCTGCCCTAAGACTTTGCCACCGCATCCTTGCCTACAACTTGTATGGCAAGAGTGACAGCGGCAACAACTTGAGCAACAAGGAGCGATATCTACTGTGGTGTATGCACACTAAAACCAAAGTTAATTTCGGGGCGTTCCTTGGTGAGCAGCTCAAGACCGTGTTGGCAAAACAGGCGTTGGGATGCACTTGTGGCCACTTTGTGACAGCCTTCGTGAATGGAGTTGGGGTCTATGGTGATCTGAAGGGGAAGCCGAAGATGTCGGTCAACATGTTGGGAGAAACTGCCTTGAGAAAGATGAATGACATCGAGATCAGGAATGGCAGATATGTGTTTGTTGATCATTCCAAACCAGCATCTAGCAGGCGACCACCAGTGGGCAAGAAGGAAGAGGCAAGCACCAGTGCAGCGGTGCTGCCCAACATTGAGATCGAGACCAGGCTGGCCAATGTGGAGAGGTTGTTGACCGAGATCAGAGATGCCCAGCTGGCATTCTTTGCACACCAAGGATTCAGGTATCCACCTGAATCTTCTCTTTGATTTGTGTTCCTCCCTTTTATGTTAGTTTAGGATTTTTTTTTTTGTTTTTGTGTTTTATAGTTGTAGTTTTGTTTTCATTTTGTGTTGTGTCTTGTTGGTTGAGAGGGCGAACTAATTGACTTCACCCACAATTTGCCCAGCAAATTGTGTGGTGAAGACCTTAAAGCTCCCTTCTCAGTCTGTTTATAGGTAATGTCGAGTCAGTTTCTGTTTTGTTTAGTGTTGTTGCCCAACATTGCACCCACTTTGCCAAAAGCAAAGTGTGTGGGTGTAGGGAGTGTCAGTTTGTGTTTTTAAAGTATGTTTGAGTTGTTGATCAGCATGTTAGCATGAAGGTTAGAATAGGGTTATGGATGATGCCGTATGAAAATAGGTAGGACGGAATGAGATATTGGGCATTAACTGTGAGGATTTGAGCTTTTGAAATGCTATATACATATGCAGCATTATTCTTTCTTGTGTGATAATGATCAGTTGACATGTGTTGATCTAGAACTTGCCTGCATCTCTTAATTAAAACTTCATGTAACTTAGTAGAATTACTTAGATGAATTAGGCAATTTTTGTTCAAAATAGCCATGGCCTAAAAATTCCCTACCATAACATTTATCCTTTGATTAGCCCCCTTGAGCTTGGATCGTATTCTTTCTATTTACTTATAGAAACCTGAATTTTAAGCCTTCCCGGTCAAGAACTCAGGTCTAGAAGAATGAGGGATGAAAGGAAATGTTGGGTAGCACATAGCGGGCAATATCACCTAAGATAGAGGTGTTGGGTTAAAAAAAAATAATAATAAAAAAATAAAAAAATAAAAAAAAAAAGAAAAAAAGAGAAAAGAAAAAAAGAAAAAATATAAATAAATTAATATATAAGAGGCCCAGAATAAGTGTGCTAAATAAAGAGGAGTAAGGAATCAAGGGCAATGTGTTGCTCGAGAACCTAGTTCTTGACTTAGCCAGTTTCCATATTATCCTACCTTTTGTCATAAGCCACATTACAACCCAATGAAGACCTAAGGATAAGTAGTTTGAATTTGTTCGAAGAAGTAGAGATGTAGAGGGCAGACAAGCCTATGAAAAAACTTTGTTGATGATGGTCAAGAGCGTAAACACTTAACCTTATACACTTGAGAGATGAGTGCTGGTGAGGATGTCCTTGTTGCTCAATAACTCTATCTTGACCTGGCAATATCTGTTACATATTTTGTTTTGACTGACATTTGAGATGCTGATCTGTTTTGAGTCTGTGTTTTCTGTTGTGTCTTTTTTGTGTTTGAGTCTTGGGCAAAGTCGCAACCATACACTTGAGGGCAAGTGTAATTCAAGTGTGTGGGTGTGATGAACCCATATTTGTGTTCATCTTTTCTTGTTTCTTTCTTGTATTTTTAGTCTTTATCGAGTCATTATGTGTCTGGGAGGACACGCAAGTCGAGAGATAGTGTGCCGGGGAAGAACAGGTTGATGCTGGGCAAATCCGATGGAAAATCTATTGTTGAGATGCCGATACGATGCAAATGGGCATAGAGCTGGAAGCATGTAGCTAGGCAACATCGAAACGTCCTTTCTACAAGTCAGGAAGCACCTCCCCATATCTTTAAGCCAACAGACAGAGTACTCGGAGGAGCCAGGATCGTGGTCAAGACCGGAGGCAATTCAGGATGCAGACGATGAAGGGCAGGATGCGAGTCGGACCAGCAGTAGCAGCATATTTCTTTTCCTTCAAGGAAGAGGATAAGGATTGGATGTTTCCTTCCTTATCCTAGCCGAGCCAAATCATTGAAGATATCTACCACGCAAGGAAAGAATGATCGTGCATGCGAAGGAAAGAGAGAGAGGCGGAGGTTATGATATGCATGGGAAGAATCCTTATTCAACAAGGAAACTTCCCTAAACCTTAGAATCTCATCGCCTATATATATGGTCGACTCTATCATGTAGAAGAGGCTTCGAATTCAGTAGTTTAGATTAGTTCTGCATTCTAGGTTGAGAGAAGGTGAGGAAGAAACAAGTCCTAAGGGCAATTTACTTTAATTTCGTATTTTACTGCTTTAGTTTTAGTTGTTGGCGTGAAGCCAAGACCCTGGTTGCTGACTACGCTTTTGGGCAGCAACCCCTTTCCATATTTATGCTAAGTATGTTTTTTCTTTATTTGCTTTGTGTTCTTATTTAATATTATGTCTAGCTAAGTTTATTGTTTGGGTTGGATGTAGATGAAGTGATTCTAAATTACTCGTTCAAACTTGTGAGGTCTAATTGTGTTAGTTCGTTAATTGATTTTGTTCCCGAAACACTTAGGATTAATTCTAGACTTAATTGATATTGAAGTTGATTGATCACTATCTAGATATTGAGATTAAGTCATTAACATAAATTGGGATCAACACGAGAATGTCTTTTGTGCCCAAGAAGGTAAATGGTGTTGGAGAGCAGTCGGTATTGACCTACCTCTTGGCTGTCTTGGGTCTATTTATTCTTAATGCCTGTTGGGCAGCATCATTACTGAAGTGTCTTCGTGACTTTGCTGATCAAGAGAGGAGATCTAGCCTTCTGGTCAAGATCTGTAAAATTGATTAGACATAGGTTAAGTATGTTAGCATTGTGACTTCGTAACCTTAGGGTGTTAACTAATCTTTGCCTTAAACCAAGTGATAAAATTAGTTAATTGAATATCTTTGCACCGATGAACGAGTAAAGAGTAATTAGGATCATGGATTCGAAACTCAATCCAAACTCTTTTGTTATTTGATAGTTTTACTTGTTGAGTTCAGGTTCGTGACCAAAACCCTTTTATTGAACAACATCAGAAGAGCAAATTACGCCGAGTCCCTTGGGTACGATCCTGCTTGCCGCTGACTACTACCTTGTTGGGTAAGAGGTGTTTTATAAATATTATTTGTACGAAGTGTGTGGCGACAGCGCTCCGTCAAATGGGCTTAAGCCCCTGGCAAACAAAATTCTTTAGATTTTTTATTATATAAAATTTTCAAATTATTTATAGTTTATGTGAATTTTTGTAGCACTAGCCTCCGTTCTCGAACCGAATTGTATGAAAAAGTCAACATTTAGAAGAAGTAGAAAAATTAGCTCCAGGTAGAAATTTTTTCTAGCTACGCCACTGTCCAGATCCATCACTCCTTGATCCGTTTTATTCGCATTTGCTTCTCTTTCCAAGTTTTTTCTTTCTTTTTTTTCAGTTTTTTTTTTCCAGATTTATTTTTCATTTTTTTTTATCTTTTTTCCTTTTTTTATCCGGATCCAATTTTTTATTTTTTTCCTTTTTTATTTTCCTGAATTTTTTCCTTTTTCTATTTTTTTTTCAGATTTTTTTAAATTTTCAAATTTTTGTTTGTCTCTTTGTTTTTTTATTTGCCGCTTTTTCTTTGGCCAAGATTCGAGCGAGGGGAGCCGAAGGCCTTAGAGCAAGCCGAAGAATCTAAATTATTGTCCAACGATTATCCTTATATTAGTAATTAGAACCGAAGGCGGAGCCGCAAAATCGGAGCAGTATAACTTGAAATAATTGGAATATTCGTCCTAAGAGTACCATGTCATAACTTGAAATATCTGGATATATTTCGACAATTCATCCTAATTGTATCAGATCTGGAACAATTGACACTAATAAGGCTAAATTTGTATCAGATGAATTAGAACAATTGGTACCATAAGACTAAATTTGTACCAGATACCTTATATCCAGCCCGAACCGACCCTCGCCCACCCATGTCAGATCCGACCCGCTTTGCATTTCAATAAGGGTATTTTTGTCCCAAATTGAAAAAAATGGCCAAATTTTATATTTTCCAAAAAAGTGGGCCATAATTTATATTTTAATGGTCATTATGGCTATTTCAAAATTTATCACTTATATGTCTCTAAATTTGTTTACTTGGTACGCACTACGCATTTAGAAATGCGTACTACGTAGTTGAACACTACTTTGTTACTATATGTGAGTACGAATTGTTTAATGCGTACCGAGTTTGTTGTTTAATGGTACGCATATATAAATTTGTACCTTGTGTAACGAGTTTCTAAATGCGTACTGCATAACATAATATGTTTACTTGGTACGCAGTACGTATACGTACTGCGTACCTAAGGGTGGTTACTTGGTACGCAGTAAGTTAGAAATTCAATTGAAGAACGATAAGAGTATGTATGTTTATGTAAATGGTTTAGTTCAATCAACTGCTAATGAAACTATGAGAATGAAGATTATGTTTTAGCTTGTTTCTCTCTCTCTCTCTCTCTCTCTCTCTCTCTCTCTCTCTCTATTGTTCGTGTAATATTACGTTTAATTCATACTTGATATGAACCTCGGCACACGCACGCGGAAGACTCGAACAAAAATACAATTGATGGAAATCCTAAAACCTCTGTATCTGTTTCTCACAAGTGAATTAGGCGAAATAAATCCCTAAAACCCAACGATAGGACGATACAGCAACTCGGAGACGATGAATGACACACAACGAGGGATGATTGACTCGTTGATTCGCCGGATAATGAATTCGACTTGGCAAAACTAAGAAGAACTCGAAAACTCTCAAGAGAGAATAAAACTCACGTTATAATTAATCAAGGTCTAAATTTCGTTCATGACAAAAGCCCCTATATATAGGGTGCAAATCCTAACCCTACTAGGAAACTAAACATGGAAAATAACTCCTAACCCAATAAGGAAACAAAGCCCTAGTCTAAACAAGGCTTAAAACTCAAAACTGACTCAACTAAGGCCCAATTTCGGCCACCCTAATTAAACCCACGAAAATAATAATAAGTCTAACACTAATGGACTACACGAAAGTAAATAAATAACAAAACAAGTCTTCAAACTTAAGCCCACTCGCTCATGATAAGAGTAACATAACTTGGGTTGTCCAAAATGCCATCGCCAATGGGCTTCTTTAGCAACTCTTGATCCCAAACTTCTTGAACCAAGCCTGCCAAATCCTCCTTGAACTTTTTAGCTCGAGCTCGTGTAACTGGACCCACGGGAACACGAACTGGATCTTGCACCAACGATGATCCTTGGGTGTCATCATTCCCCTCCTCTTGAGAAGGATTTGTCCTCAAATCCACGGCGTCACCTACATCAAAAGGACTCAAATCAGTAACATTAAAAGTAGCACTCAAATTATACTCACCGGACAAGTCCAATTTGTAGGCATTATCATTGATGTGCTCCAAAACTTGAAATGGTCCATCGCCTCTAGGAAGTAACTTAGATCGCCGCTGCAATGAAAACCTCTCCTTGCGCATATGCAGCCACACCCAATCACCGGGTTCAAACACCACCTTGCGACGTCCTTTGTTTGCTTGCTTAGCATACTGCTCAGTGCGGCGCTCGATGTTCATCCTCGCCTTCTCATGAATTTGTTTCACAAAATCAGCCCTTTTTCGGCCATCAAGATCAGTGTAATCATGCGCAGGTAAATGAGATAAATCTAACGGAGTTAAAGAATTAAAACCATAGACAATCTCAAAAGGCGAAAACTGAGTAACAGAATGAACAGAACGATTATATGCAAACTCAACATGTGGCAAACATTCTGCCCAAGACTTAATATTCTTTTTAATTATAGCACGAAGTAAAGTAGACAAAGTCCTATTTACTACCTCGGTTTGACCATCAGTTTGTGGATGACAAGTAGTAGAAAACAAAAGCTTAGTACCTAACTTACACCACAAAGTCTTCCAAAAGTAGCTCAAGAACTTAGAATCTCTATCCGAAACAATAGTCCTAGGCATGCCATGCAATCTAACAATCTCTCTAAAGAACAAATCAGCTATATGAGATGCATCATCAGATTTATGGCATGGAATGAAATGTGCCATCTTAGAAAACCGATCAACCACAACAAAGATAGAATCACGACCACACTTAGTCCTAGGCAATCCTGACACAAAATCCATTGAAATATCAATCCAAGGTGCAGTAGGAATAGGCAATGGTGTATACAAACCATGGGAGTTAACTTTAGACTTAGCTTGCTTACATGTAACACAACGAGCACAAATTCTTTCAACATCACGTTTCATATGAGGCCAAAAGAAATGTTCTTGCAAAACAGCCAAAGTCTTAGCAATGCCAAAATGTCCCATTAAACTCCCACCATGATATTCAAGCAACAACAAATCACGTATAGAGCACTTAGGAACACACAACTTATTCTTCCTAAAAAGATAGTTATCATGCCTAAAATAATCTCCACTAGCAGATCGCTCACATGCTCGATAAATCTCACCAAACTCATCATCATGCTCATATAAACTCTTAAGACACTCAAAACCAAGCAACTTAGCATCTAAAGTAGAGATTAAGGCATACCTCCGAGAAAGTGCATCAGCCACAACATTCTCTTTTCCTTGCTTGTATTTGATGACGTAAGGAAACGTCTCAATGAACTCCATCCACCTCGCATGCCTCTTGTTCAGCTTGTTCTGCCCCTTCAAATGCTTCAAGGACTCATGGTCTGTGTGAATAACAAACTCCTTAGCCCACAGATAGTGTTGCCACGTTTTGAGGGCTCTCACCAACGCGTACAACTCCTTATCATACGTAGGGTAGCTCAACGTCGGTCCATTGAGCTTCTCACTGAAGTACGCGACATGCCTTCCTTCTTGCATCAAAACTGCACCAATACCAACATCGGAAGCATCACATTCAATCTCAAAAGACTAAGAAAAGTTAGGAAGAGATAGTACCGGGGAATGAGTCAATTTATGCTTCAAAAGCTGGAACGCATCTTCTTGCGCTTTACCCCACGTAAACTCCACACTCTTTTTGATAACTTCCGTCAAAGGTGCTGCCACACTGCTAAAGTGTGGTACAAAACGTAGATAGAAGCTAGCAAGTCCATGGAAACTTCTAACTTCCCTAACATTCTTTGGTGTAGGCCACTCCTGGATAGCTCGTATCTTCTCCTCATCAACCTGTACACCCTGTGCACTAACAACAAAACCAAGAAACACAAGCTTGTCCGTACAAAAGACACACTTCTTAAGGTTAGCATATAACTTTTCTTTTCTTAGTGCATCTAAAATAGCCTTTAAATGCTCAACATGCTCTTCATGACTCTTGCTATAAATGAGAATATCATCAAAATAAACCACAACAAATCGACCAATAAAAGCACGCAAGACATGATTCATAAGACGCATAAAAGTACTGAGTGCATTAGTCAAACCAAAAGGCATAACCAACCACTCAAACAAACCAAGTTTTGTCTTGAAAGCAGTTTTCCACTCATCACCCTCTTTAATCCTAATTTGATGATACCCACTACGCAAATCAATCTTAGAAAACACACAAGTACCATGCAACTCATCAAGCATATCATCTAAACGAGGAATAGGAAAGCGATACTTTACCGTGATATTGTTGATGGCTCTGCAATCACAACACATTCTCAAAGATGAGTCCTTCTTTGGAACGAGCAAAACCGGAATAGCATAGGGACTCATACTCTCGCGCACGCGTCCATTCGCCATCAAATCTCCGATTTGTCGATCCAACTTCTTCGTTTCCTCGGGGCTGGTCCTATAAACTGGTCGGTTTGGAAGGACAGCTCCGGGAACAAAATCAATTTGATGCTCAATCCCACGAATTGGTGGTAAGCCTGGTGGAATCTCATCGGGAAAGACATCATCATAGTCCTGCAAAACAGAACTAATAGAAGGGGGCAGAGAAGAGAAATAGTTATCACTATGCAAAATTTCCTTGTACAACAGCAAGTACATTGGTCTCTCTTCCCTCACGGCCCACTTCAAGTCTCTCGGCCTAGCCAGAAATGAATTATACGCCAATTGACACTCCTTTTTGGGCTCGACCGACTCCTTGGACTTCACCTTGTCCGCCTCTTTTTGCATCTGCATTTGATCCTCATAAATTTGTGTAGGAGTAAGAGGAACAGGAGATACCTTCTTCTGCTTATACTCAAAGGAATACTTGTTGGTGAAGCCATCATGAGTAACTCGCCTATCGAACTGCCACAGACGCCCCAACAATATGTGGCTTGCCTGCATTGGAATCACGTCGCACAACACTTCATCTTCATACCTCCCAATACGGAAAGGAACCTTCACTTGCTTCACCACTCTGATGACGCCGGTCTCATTCAACCACTGCAATCGATACGGCTTGGGATGCTTCACCGCAATCAACCCCAGTCTCTTAACCATGTCTGCGCTGGCCACATTTGTGCAACTTCCTCCGTCAATAATGACACTGCACACCTTATCTCGAACATGGCACCTCGTGTGAAAGAGGTTCTCTCGCTGCTCTCTCTCATCGGGTTGAGTTTGGGCACTCAAAACCCTCCTAGTCACGAACAGGTTCCCAACAGGAGGTAAAATCTCCTTATCTTCTTCATTGGACTCCTCCAAAGCTGGCATCTCAAGATCACGATCTTCATCATCTGTCACTACTTCACCATCATCTCTCAAGATCATGATTCTTCTATTCGGACACTCACTCGAGATGTGCCCAAATCCTTGGCACTTGAAACACTTCTTATCTCGATTTCGGTTGTCAGGGTTCGTTGGTTTGGCCTAATTTGCTGAATTCAAAGTCTCAACTCGGGGTTTAAAGAACGGTTTCTTCTCCCCTGTCGGTGGTGCCTCCTTTTTCCATTGGTTTCCTTTTGATGAGGAACCACTAGAAGATGACTGGAATTGCCTCCAACTGGCCGGGCTTTGTCTCTGATTACCCCTTCTCTTGAGCTGACTCTCTATCTTTATGGCCATGTGAACCATATCCTCCAACTCAACATAATGCTGCAACTCCACTCTATCTCGAATGTCCCACTGCAAACCTGTCAAAAATCTCGCCATGGTCGCCTCTCTTTCCTCCACAACATTGGCTCGGATCATGGCTATCTCCATCTCCTTGAAGTATTCATCCACACTTCTACTGCCTTGCTTCAAACTCTGCAACTTGTTGTAAAGCTCTCGGTAGTAATGATTTGGCACAAAACGCCTCCTCATCACAGCCTTCATCTCACGCCAAGTCTCAATAGGTGGCTAGTCGTTTCTCCTCCGACCCGTCACCAACTGATCCCACCAAACAAGTGCATAATCTGAAAACTCCACCGCTACCAACTTCACTTTCTTTATCTCTGAATAATTATGGCAGTCAAACATAAGCTCCACCTTTCTCTCCCATTCAAGGTACAACTCCGGATCATTCTTCCCTTGGAAGGAGGGAATGTTCATCTTGATGTTGCCCAGGTAGTCATCTTGGGCGTTTCTGCCGCCGCCTCTGTGCCAGCTACCCTCAGCATCTTCATCAAACTCAATATCCTCCACATAGTCATCATACTCAGGACGGTCTCTTCGATCTCCACGTCCTCTGCCACCTCGTCCTCCTCTGCCTCCGCGACCACGATTGGAATTGGTCTCTCTAGTCTGAGACTGCTCAACCTGGTACAGTCTTTCATATACCCCTTCCATCTTCGAATCTAGCATCTGCCCCAATTTTGATGTAAGTGCCTCCAAGATTAACCTCACCTTTGGATCACCAACAGCCTGATCCGCCTCATCTACAACCTGCTTATCATCTTTAGACATCTTGACAAAAAACAATGGTTAGTAAAACAGAATCCTCACCACCTCACAAGCACTTGTGTATCACTAAATAATGAATCACTCAGCACTCGTGTATCACTCAATTATGGCTTTTTTTTTCACTCTAATAATCTCACCACTCTTGCCTTTTTCCACTCAGATTCTCTCTCAAGTATTCGAATCCCCTCAATCTACCACTTGAATTCACCACCAACTAACAACGAAACAACCACAAACACAACAAGAACAGAAAGACACGAAGAAACGAAAACTAAAAACCCAAAAACACGTTACACAGAAACGTGCTCAACGACTCTACACGATCCCAGAAACTCGAAAAACACTACGACACGCAACCGAAAGTCGGAAAAAGTGCTCGCAGAAACTGCTCCAAAAGACTCTATACGGCCCAAGAAACCCAAAGGAAAAATTTGCCCACAATGAAATTTTTCGAAATTTTGTATATTTTTTTTAACCCTTTCGGAATGAGGATTTCAAAAACGCAAAGAACAAGACCAATTTCTTAACGAGTCGCCTTTGGCGACCACTTTTATGTCAAACTGAAATTTTGGCGTATGAGGCGTGTAAGACGATTATTATCGTCTCTTAGGACGTGGATTATGATAATAGTATGGGTCGGATGGAAGGTTTGAGCAGATAAGGTATAGCGTGTAGAATATGGGAGTAGGGCGTGTATATGGAAGGTATGGATATGGTTAGATATAGATATGGAAAGATATGTATGAAAGGTATGAAAAGATATTGATATGGTAAGATATGGTTGACTTTATATGGAAAGTTATGGAGACAATATAAGGAAACAAACAAGAAACTGGACACGGTAAGATTCAAAACAGACCTAACGATTTTTTTTTTTAATGACGAACAAGAACACGAAGAACACGATGAACAGAAACGATAAAGACGACGCAGAAGATGAAGACGAAACTGGACAGAAAAAAAATAAAAATAAAATAAAAACAAACGACGACACGAAGAACCTGGATACGAAACGTGGCTCCTGATGCCCAAATGATATGAACCTCGGCACACGCACGCGGAAGACTTGAACAAAAATACAATTGATAGAAATCCCAAAACCTTTGTATCTGTTTCTCACAAGTGAATTAGGCGAAATAAATCCCTAAAACCCAACGATAGGACGATACAGCAACTCGGGGACGATGAATGACACACAACGAGGGATGATTAACTCGTTGATTCGCCGTATAATGAATTCGACTTGGCAAAACCAAGAAGAACTCGAAAACTCTCAAGAGAGAATAAAACTCACGTTATAATTAATCAAGGTCTAAATTTCGTTCATGACAAAGGCCCCTATATATAGGGTGCAAATCCTAACCCTACTAGGAAACTAAACATGGAAAATAACTCCTAACCCAATAAGGAAACAAAGCCCTAGTCTAAACAAGGCTTAAAACTCAAAACTGACTCAACTAAGGCCTAATTTCGGCCACCCTAATTAAACCCAAGAAAATAATAATAAGTCTAACACTAATGGACTACACGAAAGTAAATAAATAACAAAACAAGTCTTCAAACTTGAGCCCACTCGCTCATGATAAGAGTAACATAACTTGGGTTGTCCAAAACGCCATCGCTAATGGGCTTCTTTAGCAACTCTTGATCCCAAACTTCTTGAACCAAGCCTGCCAAATCCTCCTTGAACTTTTTAGCTCGAGCTCGTGTAACTGGACCCACGGGAACACGAACTGGATCTTGCACCAACGACGATCCTTGGGTGTCATCAGTACTGCTGACCAATTCAACACTGAGTATGAATATGCAAATTCGTACTGCGTACCAATTCAAAATCCTGCTATTAGCGAGTACGAACATGCATATTCGTATCGCTTACTAGTTCAAAACACCGTATGAAGACAAAATATGGGTACTAATAATACTAATATTGTAGCAAATTATTTACAAATCATAAATTAAAGCAAATTATTAACAAATAATAACTAAAAATTCACTAATCTGTAATGTTGTTGTCAATGCTATTACACGTGTTCTTTTCATCAATGCTATTACTAGTAGTACGAGTTACTACTAGTATGAATATGATCATTTCGTAACGATAAGTTTTGACATCGAGCAGTAACCTCCTACATAAACAAAAATAAATTAGAAATCAACTCAAAAATTTCAAGTACACTAGGTACAAAATGCAAAATGCAAATAAAATAGGTACTCATACGTATTTGCAATTACGTACCAATTATCAAATATATTACTGGTACAATCGGTACGTATTTGCAAATGTGAACCAAGTGTACTTGTAAAATATGTACGTATTTGTAATTATGTAATAGTAAACAAAAATATTACTGGTACACTCGGTACACATTTAAAAATGCGCACCGCATGTACCTGTATTTTACTTGATAACTCAGTATGTATTTACAAAAACGTACCAAGTTTACCAGCATATACTTGTGAACTTTGTACGTATTTGTAAATGCGTACCAAGTGTACCACTAATATGCTTGGTAACTTTTTCGTATTTGCAAATGAGTACCTCGTTCAAACTTATATGCTTCGAAACTAGGTACACATTTATAAATTTGTACCAAATTTAATCATCCAATCGCATACACAAATGCCATATTCACAAAAAATCATACAAATGAGTACATTCAGATCAAGCAAATGCAAAAATTCACTATGCATAATATCAGAAAACCAATAATGAATCATTCTCAATAACAAACTAAAATGCCAGAAATCAAAGATGTGTGTGTACCAATACGTATTGCACAAAACATACAGATATACCTAATTCAAAATTTTTCAAATTAAGCAAGTCGTACCCTAATCGAAACACAAATTCATTGTACGCAACAAACTACGTACGCATTGGTAAATACATACTGCGTACCTTAATTTGTTTACTTGGTACACAGTACGCATTTATAAATGCGTACTGTGTGGTTACTTGGTATGCAGTACGCATTTACAAATACGTACTGCATACCGACGGATTTTTAACAGCAAAAACAGCAACTCTACTACAACATAAACAAACCGAAAATCTGCACAAATACATCAAAATGGCTCAGAATTTAACTCAAATACACTAGAAATCATTAAAAACTATACGAAAAACCTATAAATAACTAACAACAAGTCTAAAAAAATCATAAATTGAAAAAATTTCAAATAAACTCATTTACCCCAATGTTGCAGACGGCGGCAGAAATGAGCGGTCCCTTGCCGTCGACTGGTGCCTCCAGTTTTTTGCTTTTTGGCGTAGCAGCATTATCGATATGGTAGATGGCGTCGGGATGCGAGAGGAGAATGATACGGCTGGTACGCGGCAAAATCGAGGTGGTTGACGACGTCGTGATGGAGGCAGAGAATTAGAAGCGGCGGACAAGAGAGGATGAGAGAGGACGAGGGGAAGATGAATGAGAGGGAAGAGAGAGAAAGTGAAAGTGTAAGACAAATAACCTCTACTATCCACTAAGGGTATTTTCGTCCATTAGAGTACAATATTCCCCACTTTTTGTCAAAAATGCACTTTTGATAAAATTTGATTGGAACATTTACCCTAATGACATATGGGTATATTTCTCTATTCTTTTTACCTCATTGGCCCATTCTAAAAAAATTACAACTGTGACACAAATAATTTATTCTCAATGTCCTTTTAATAAAACAATTAAAATCTCAAACACATATTAAGACCACAACAAGAATAAAACAAAAAATAAAATAGAGATGAATAGTGAGGAAAATAACAGATAGAAGCATCTTTTCTGTTCCAAAACTCAAAATTGACATGGAAGATAAGAAAATAGATTATAAGTTTCACAATTTGCACGACATTGGTTCTCTTTCAATGAAATTTGTTGAAACATAGAGACATGTGACTTATCCTATTTTTAATCATCAAATTTGTAAATTTTTTCCATTTTATTTTGAAGTGTATTTACAGTGGAAGAATGTAGCAATTAATTAAACTCTAGTTTTAAGACTCTTAGTCACATTAGGAAAGATGTCTGGGCCTAAAAAACGGGCAGTACGATACCTCAAAATATTTGGCTCAAGGGCAAAGCCCCCGAACCCCCAAGCATGGGCGTCTCCCCCCTACAACCCTCCATACTCTTACCATTTCGCACCCTCAAATTCAAAATCCTGGATACGCTGGCTCCAATAATCTATCACTTCACTTAGCAAAGGATTTACATATACCTGTAGGATAGAATTTTTCTAAAAGAATAAAAAACAACAATTAAAATTATCTATTCCATTATTGATGGCTCACTCATGTTCCAATTTCAATTATTTTAATTTTTTATGCAGAGCCTTGTATGACATATGTGTAAGCAATTGCAGACCTTTATATGAAATAAATGGAAAACAATATTACAAAGATGCCACACAAAGTGACCAATAACAATAGAAAATCCGAAAACAATGGATCTCATCCAGATAAAGTATCAAATAGGCTTAATACAACTTCCAATTAATGTCCACACTAAGAATGGAGACACAAACCCCTTTTTTTTTTCCTCCCTCTTTTCTTTTTCCAAACTGAAATTGAAAATACAAACAAGGAAAACACAGTAAGATTTTCCAACAAATACAAACTATATCCCTTTCAAGTTGATTTTATCACTAATTATTTTCTCCAGCATAATGCAGAGTACTTATTCCTAATCAACTTGAGGTTCTGCTATCCCCTGATGGTGAGCTCCGGCGCGCCTACACCATTACATTGAGGGACAGAGTCGATGATCTTGGATGTCGACAAGTTTCCATTTGCCAGATGCTTGCCGTAGGCCGAAATATGAACACCAATGGCGGCCCTGCCAGAAGGATCTAGGTTCTTCGACCACGATGCATCCCACAGAACAGCTGTGGCTGTGCTGCATGCCACGCTCGCTCCACCTGGGACGGTGAGTCGGGCAGAATTCTGCATCACCAAACAGAATGATGTTCAACAACACTGAATCACCAGTTTCTGTCTGAATCAGTGTTATCTAGGAGGAAAGTATACCTGAGGAAAGAATCTCTCGAATATCATTCTGTAGTAGTACGCCTCCTTTGATGTGGGCGTGTTATGGGGGAAGATGTGATCGGCGTTAAGCATCATCCTATCAGTGACCTGTAAATCGATCAGAACAGCAAGTTTAGGCTTGCAAAGAAATGAGAATTATAATCTCTAATATCGTCTCCATTGTTACGTGAAAGTGATGATAAATCAATGATATTGGCCTTTGCAAGAAGATGAGATTTTTCTAAATAATTCAAGCACTAGTAATATATTCGTGGAAATGAAGTTACGACATACATGTTCTTCAGCGTGAGCTTTAAGGCCGTCAATCCAACTGTAACCCACTCCGTCACTGAATTGCTCCTTTTGCCTATAGAGGATATGCTGCAAAAATTTAAAGAGAGAATGTTAAGATGCGTGGCTCTGAATCAAAATTCCCAACTGATGAGATACTTGAGGGATTCATGATTTACTACCTTTGGAAGATATGGGCGTTCCTCGTCATCGAAGGCCCTCCTCATAATCCACTTCTCAATTCGCCCTTGGTCAGGCTTTATCTGCAAAGTTTGGAAATTACTATAAGAAATTATACAGTATGTGATATATAGTCCTACACATCAAGCTGTAAGCACTATGTGTAGATTTTCCGTTGAAAAATTATGAAAGACAGATATCTACTACGCTTGGCCTTACCAACTTCCATTCAGGGTCGATGCTCATCGCAACATTCAGAAATTCCTTATCCAGAAACGGGACACGGGCTTCTAAACCCCAAGCTGAAGTTGCCTTATTTGCTCTCAGACAATCATATTGGTGAAGGGCTTTTATCTGCAGATGCATAAACACCATCATTAGTTTGTCATGATCTAAGTTGTTCTCGATCTTTGGTCTAAGAAGATATCACATCCTGTGGTTGTACCTTACGGCAAGTTTCACGGTGGAACTCTTCCTTGTTCGGTGCCTTATGAAAATAAAGATAGCCGCCAAAAATCTCATCTGCGCCCTCACCTGACATGACCATTTTCACTCCAAGTGATTTGATTTTACGCGACATGAGGAACATAGGAGTGCTAGCTCTAATTGTAGTTACATCATAAGTCTCAATATGATAAATGACATCCTCAATTGCATCAATTCCGTCCTGCAATACAGTATAAAGATTTAATGGTATGAAGAAGATCGAGAAAGAGCAAACAGAAACATGCCGAGTAAACATAATTGACCTAACACAGATGGATGGAGCTTACCTGAACAGTGAAATGAAATTCATGGTGAACAGTACCCAGATAATCAGCAACTTCTTTAGCAGCTTTCAGATCAGGTGAGCCCTGGTCGAATTGAGGGTGGAATTTATTAGCATCAACTACTAAACGAAGCTGCTTAAAACTCAAATTACAAGCACACTAACAATTTACCTCAAGCCCAACACAGAAAGAATGAAGCTGTGCTCCCCAATTTTTTGCCGCTTTGGTGCCAGCCATGTAACGAGAAGTAATAGATGCAACTAGCGACGAATCAAGTCCTCCCGAAAGAAGAACTCCGAAAGGCACATCAGTCATTAGCCTCTTAATAACAGCCTGCATATGTAATAACCAAACATGCAACACTTAATAAGAATACACCTATAATAAATCAGAGTCGAGCAAATAGTTCTCATATATATACATTTAGATTAATTTGACTCACACTTTCAAAAGCACGCCTCAAAACTAAGGGGTCATAAGGAGTTGAAGGGATGGCCTCAGAGAACCAGGGAGGATTGTACCATCTTTTCAGCCCTCCGCTCTTGCTTGAGTACAAGTGACCGGGTGGGAAAGCTTCAAAGTGCTCGCATTCATCGTGCAGCCCCTTTAGCTCGGACGATATCCAGATAGAACCTAAAGATAAAACGAGAAATAGATTTGCATAAAATGCTCAAATATTCAATTCTCCTGTGCTTCTATTGCTATAAACAACATAGATAACAAAGAAGCAATACCATCAAGCCCCCAACCAATATACAGAGAAGTGATCCCAATTGCATCACGAGCTACAAGAAAGCTATTATCACGAGAATCCAGCAGCACAAATGAGAACATCCCATCTAACATGTCAAGAAAATTTTCTCCATACTCCTCATACTGAAAAATACAACATCAAGAAAAACCACACATTTTAAAATCAAGATTAACAAACTGCAGAAATCGATGGCGCTACAGCTCCATTCATGTTTACTTGATCAAAATATTGGCAATCGATCGATACTCACAAGATGCGCTATGACCTCACAGTCACTTCCAGTACGGAATTCGTGTTTAGGCAGAAGCCTACGCAGTTCCTCATGGTTGTAGATTTCTCCATTCACCTAAATACATCCGAAATATCACGTGAGAAAGCAATACTCTGTTCATCTCCCAATTCATCATGTGATTCAGTACACAGAACCAGTCATCAGTTTGAAGCAAGTTCACGATAATAAATTCCATGCAACATGTTAGTTAACATTTAATCTATGCCCTTTGTTTCTATCTTTATGGCTAGATTATTCACAAATAGTTCCATTTTACTCAGTATATGTATCTATATGTCTTTTATTCTCGTGTGTGTTTATTCATCTCACTCTATCTCACATTAAACACACGTACAAGAAAGCAATTGTCCAACAATCGACTGTTCGTTTGAGAAACGATGTCGTATAAGAAGCAAAATGGACCTACCGTGACCACAATTTTTTGGTCTTCATTATAAAGTGGCTGATCACCGGAGGCGGGATCAATAATTGCTAGCCTCTGATGAGCCAGATAAAAATCTCCATGCTGATACAATCCACTCCAATCGGGGCCACGATGCTTCAATCTATTAAATCACACAATAATCAACTAAAATCGACTTTTGCTTCAACTGAAAAGATTATTTCACACATTTTTGGAACATTGAAAGATATTTGGCCTTTCAATTCATCGATACTACGAAAATTATTAGTTTATAACTCGAAGTTACATCATCATTGGTACAATAATGTGCGGATAAATTATGACAAATATTCATAAAATCAGACTATTGAAATTTATTTCTCATACCTTCCCACCAAAATAACAATCTATGATCAAAATAATGAACGATACCAAAAAAAAGGAAATGTAATACATCAAGTCATCGACAACATTAATTTTTCTTCCATAATTGACAACGAAGCTGAAAGTAACAAATAACAGCAAAATTCCAACAATGATCTCGGAATTATAACTGGCATAACAAAGAAATGAATCGTCTCTGAAGAACTTTGCTCGTAAATCACGTAGTTTAAGCATACAGAAAAAAATTAACGTCAAATATATCAATGTAATGAAAATTAAAAACATGTTGCATAAAAACAACAGAATTGAAGAAAATTGCCTGCGGGAAAGCTCGAGAACGCGAACTCTCTTGGCCTGAGAGTCGTCGGAGCACCCCAAAACCGCTAGAATTCCACACATTTTTCAAATGCAAAACCTAAAATTAACGAGAGGAATTAATTTACGTGAGGTAATATTATTCGCAGTGAGAAACAAAAAAGAAAAGAAAAAGAAAAAAAGAAATGAGGAGGAGAGGAGAGAGAAAGCAGGTATAGGAAGAGTGAGAAAGGTGGGGCAATGTTGGGGGAGAAACCTACACGTCTTAACACTGGTATTGAATGAGAGCTATAGTTTACTACGTATGCAATGCAATGCAATGCAATGCACCGCTTACATGTACCACCTCCCTATTTATAGACGTTTTGGATATTGGGGTGGGGTCCAAATATTTTTCTTTTTTCTTTTCTTTTACTTGCAAGAAAAAATAATTTTATGAAGTATTTTGTGTGATAATATTTTAAGGATCATTGAACGTGCACAAAAAATAAAAGAGAAATGTTTATCTCAATATTCACACATAATATTGCTATATAGCGATTATGACACTATTCTATTGGTAGCTTGGTACTAAATATTTAGATATTGTATGTAAAATATTCTGGTCACAATTTATGAGATCAAAAATTTAATATGTTATGTCAAAATCATCTTATGAATCAAAGTTAAATGGCAAGTAGAGAAAAACACGTTGAACTAAGGGCCACGAGTTGATTTTCACCTCCAAATTGTGATTTATAACATTTTAGATACTGCGTCTAAAAGGTTGTGTTGTGTAAAAAGATAAAATAAAAAGAAGAGTTAAAGGAATGTAGGGGCACTATTTTTGTAGTTTGGATGTTGGTGATGTGTGAGAATAATTTTCCTTTCCTTGTAGATATACGTAAATATTGTTTAAATAATTGATGGTCAGATGTAAGCATTTACTAAAATGAAATTACTAATTATAGTAGGAGTATTGGTTTATCAATATTGGGTATAATTGGGTATATCCATATCTATCCACGTGTATATATATGTGCAAATACATATAATGACGGACATAAATGATACTTAGTTGAGATTGAGATTTGGTAGGACACAAAAAGTCATTGTTATTTACTTTCATGCGGCGACGCTTTGCTACTCAGTCGTCAATTATCCTAAAGTCGTAGTAATTTATTGACTGCGAACAATGGGACCAATTATTCCTCATTTCTTTATCAGTAGTTTATTTTAGAATAAATTTATGTAGCCATATTATGGCTAGCCATAATTTAGTTCAAATAAGAGAAAAAATTGATTTATTTATAATTTTAAGTTCTAAATGACTTTTAATAGTTTAAATATTCAGTTTATACAAATTTATGTTGATAGTATTTGAATTTTGAAGCAACGAAAATTTTGATATAGATAATAGAGTGAATACAAAGCTTTTTGTTGAAAGAATGAAAGAATTATATCTTTACACCACTTATGATAAAATTTAAGTCAAGAATATGATAATAACATAAAATATATATTTATACTTCTTATAATAAATCAAAAAATTATCTAAATTGATTTATTTTTATATAATTAATTAAATTATGGTTAGCCATATTATGACTAAATAGCATCACTCTTTATTTTATGTGTTACAAATAATTGAAGTAAGTTCTTATTTTGTATTAGTATAGTCTCTCTCTCTCTCTCTCTCTCTCTCTCTCTTAATTACAACTATAATAATTTTCTATTGGAATATGTTGTGGTGATTATCATGAAGTACTCTTGTTATTTTATTTGAGCATTACTTGTAATAACTAATAATATCTTACCAATAAAAGATTTGTCTCGTAAAATCAGCATGAATGACATTATGAAACACTACTAGCTGGATTTTATTTTCTAAAGTCAAGTTGGTTGCTTATATTAAAATCATATCATGTGTTAAGTCCCATTTGTAAAAACACTAATTCAAAATACATTTTTTTTGGACCTAAGTAAATCTATTGTAAATCCAAAAATGGAAGAAGATATTATTATAAGGGGGGCACACACTTTGGGTTTTATCCATTCCAAAATGTAGGTGCTGAGTCAGCATCGAAAGTAGTCAAAGTACTAGTACATATCCAAGACTTTAGGAGAATGCTGTCAAAATAGATATCCTCTCCTATTGGCTATCCAAATAAGAATACAAATTAATTAATAATTTTATTTTTCGATTTTCTTTTGAATATTTCACAAGATTGGAAGTTGGGATATTTATCCTCCCGATAATGTAGTTGAGGTTCAAATTCAATGCAGGACATACTTTTCCAGTTTGAATTTATTGTAATTTTTTACTATTATAATGGATAATTATATTTGTTCACATAAGTATTGCGTGTCAAATGAAAATGGATTTGATTGAACTCATAAGTTAAAAAAGAAAAAGAAAAAAGAACTGAAATGTTTACAAAATATCACTCACGGAAATAAAAAAAATTATAATAATCTAAAAGCTCTTAACATATGGTCTCAAAAGATATTTTTAGATTATGCATAGTATTTGTGTATTGATAAGATGATTAATCATCCACAATAAATCATAAACCACTTGGAAAGGATATATACAGTTGAAGGTTGTGGGAAACTTGGTTTAACTAAGTTTTATCATGATCGCAAATCAAAGCCCGAAGTAAATTAGTAGTAACAAGAGGTTAATATATAACCACCTCAATTTGGCCATCACTCTTTGAATGAATGTATAGACATCCTTTTAAGCTTTGTATTGGCCTGACGCCACAAAACTCCCCAGAGTGACTTAAGCAAGTGTCTCGATTGGACACAATAATAGATGTTAAATTACGTAAAAAAGTTGAACAATATTAAAGTATTACAAGTTCAAATTGTACGAAATGAAATGCATCTTTTTTAAAAACACCTAGCTACTCGACAATTACCAAATTAGACACAAAATCCATATTCATCTCACGCGGATATGTTATGTCATAATCTTGTGAACCAATAGTATAGATGGACAGGACACAAGATAAATGATTTGAGTGCTTTGTTAGCATCACTCGTCACTTGTGACCTCTTCCTCATATGAATAATTTATCATGAGTGACTGATTTTGAACTAGTAATCCGAGTTTTAAATTGTGAATATTACAACTAATTTCAACTACCAAATTCTCGGTAACGACATGCCCATTATGATCATTCATCCTTCCATTTGCTGCATGTCTGATATTTTTAATCTTATGTGATATGTCCTACAAAATATTTTGCCAACTATGTTTTCAGCTTATTTTTCTATCATAATTTGATTAAAATTTTAATTGTGTAGTTCGAACTTTGAACTTAGTGTTGTAGTTATGTATTAGTAAAAGTTTTGTTGTAACAAAAATCATTTATATCAGTGATCTTTAGGCAATTAACAGAAAATTAATTAAATATTTGTGCCGACGGCTCAAGATTATTGATAGACAATTTTCATATTCTAATCCAAATTTAGTAGTTAAAAAACAAATACTATTATATACTATTTACTATCAACCAGATAAATGCTCGTGGCTATCAAACAAAATTTCCCTAAAATAATTATATTTACCTTCTAGAATTGGAGACACCTGTTCCGTCATTTATATGATAATGTTTAAATTATTTCCCCCGTTACGCACGTGAAGTTTATTCTTCATTTAGGAAATTTCCCAATGAGACCAATTTGTAGCAATTAGCCATTCGATTGCATTAAACGACAATCATTTGGTAAATTAATTTAGAAAAATAATAAATATTATGTGTTTTTTTTTTTTTTTTTTTGACGTGAATGATCAATAGTATGTTAAACATTATGTCCTGTGACGGTGTCGTGTGACGGCATTTGATAATGTAAATAAGAGGCGATATAAATTTTATTAGTAATATACTAAGTGGGTGTTTGGTAGGTAAGAGGTAGCAAGATTAAATTATTTATCTAACTTTGTCTAGTGTATGGTAGGCCAGTTAAATAATCTTAAAAGCCCAATACTAACCTTAGGTCTTGTTCAAAAGCACTATTCTGATCAGTTAATTCATCTGCCCAATTTAGTGTGATAAATTTACTGGACTCAAAACGTAGCACTAAGACTATATATAGTGGCTGTCTCTATGAGTGCCTCGAGACATCCAATTCATGGAGATAGTCCAGTGTAGCACCCATTGTCTTGAGACATCTTGATCATTTTCTTGTTCTTTTTTTCTTCATTTTTTCAGTTTTTTTCTTTCATTTTTAAATTTTTTTCTTTTTTTCTTTTTCTTTTTCTTTTCTTTTTTTTCATTTTTAATATGTTTCTTAATAAAAAAGTATTAGTTTTTTATTTTCGGATTAATTCAAATTTTTATTTATATTTTAATTAATAAAAACTTCAAATTATGATTAAAATAAATGTACAATTAATAGTCAAATTAATAAACTAATTAGATGGAGACGTTCCATAAAGACGGCCCAACTACAGCTGACTGTTTCTATTTTCATCACACCCCATAGAGACACCTCATAGAGACACTACCACTACTGATAGTTTAAGAGAACCTATTATACCCTTTTTTTTTTTTTTTTGAATCTGTAACCATCGAGATCCCCTTTTCCTTCTCAAAATAATTACATCGACTACCAAAATCGAGGGTTTTCATCGCCTGCGTGTAAGAAGGCGATACAAACTCAACTGCGAGGAAATTCCGCAGATTTGTTGCATCTCTTCACCACCAAAGATAAAGGCCACGAAAATCCCGGGATTTCATTGGCGGCTTGTACGCAAGGCGATACATTACGCGTCGGCGAGGAAAATCTCGTCTGTATTTCTATTTTTGAGCAATACAGAAGGCGTCGGTATAGTGTGTGTTGTTTACCAATTAAAATCAATAAAATTGATATAGATGTTAATCAATTTGGCATCTTGTGTCTGGTATAGTGTTGATGAAAAGCTAGTAAAGGCCAGCCTTCATCCCTCTTCTTTGCTTCTTGTTTATTATCCCCTTTTTGTTGGAGATGAATTTCCATCAATGCTTATTGCAACATTGCAGAAATTAGAATATATAGGGGAATCTTATCTATAAATAGTGCTTCCTTTTTTGGGATATCTGTATCTTTTGAGTGATTTTGTACGAGACAGGCTTTTAGGTTACTAATGAAGGCAAAATTATAGTGTTATGATATGAGAAATTAGTACCTGACTGGGTTGATCATTGTAGTATAAATTGTATAATTGGAAGAGATTTATAACATCAAATGATGTGAACTTGGCTAGTGGTTCCTTCAAGTTGCTATTGTTATAAATGTTGTTCTGTTGTGATTCATGCATGGAAATGTTGTGGTCTGAGCTGATTTAGGAATTACAACACTTGAAACAAATGTTTATGAGATAAGTGCCCAAGCATTTGGGTGCTTGGGTACTTTCGGCTGGAATGTAGAAATATATATGTTAGGTAATTAATATTTGTAAAAAGTTTTATTCGCTTAGGAGTACATATGGTACATTCAAATTTAATTATGGATTTAATCTAACCTACCAAAATACAAACATTTATAATCTTACATTTTTATCTAATCTACCAAACACTTATATTAGTTTATTTATCTAACATCTTAAAATAAACTATCTCAAATTTATTTATTTAATCTTTACTTATCCTAACATGGCTACCGGATGTGTGCTAATATTTTAATAATGCATCATGCGTTACATGCGTTAACTGAAATAAAGTAAACGACGTCATATAGTTTGTTTTCAGAGCAAACGTGGAGTATTTGTATCGTGACATATACATGTGTGAGTATGACGTGTCTCTCTCTATTATACTCTCATAATGTAATTTTTTTTTTTCTCTAGTGAATGGTTTGTTTTAAATAAGCTATAGCTTTTAATTAATCGACGCAACTAGATTTCTTTATTTGAAGGAAAAGGTTACACAGATTTCTTGAAAACAATGAAACATAATAAAAGTCTATGTCTGTTTATGTTTTCATATAGTATTTTTTGTTCCTTTTAATTTTCTTCTATCTGTGAAATATGCAAACCACATACTGTCTTACTCTCGTTCTAATATTAACAATACCTCTTAACTACTTGTAACAATCTCATATCATCTTCCTAGAAAAACAATCTCGTATCCAATTAAATATTGATCTTCTTAAACTACAAACATACGTCATTTTATACCAGCTACATATTAAAATAATCATGCAATAATAAAATATTAAATAAATTTTAAGATTGAAAGCTAGAATTAAAAAAAAAAGCACAATTTTTTTTAAAGGCGGTGCACAAAGGAAGGGACACCCACCATTTACGGCCCAATCACACATTCTAAAAATAGGAAAATCAATCAGGCAAAATAAAATGTGAACAGCTTCAAGAATGATAGAATGAGATAGTAAGGTACAGCCTTTTCTTTATTATATATGATGAAATAAGCTATAAATAAAAGCATATAGCAGAGATGCCAATCCATGGCATGCAATTTCATGATCCTTTATTATATACAACATATTTCTTTCCAAAACATTTGATCTATACACAAATCTCTACATGTTCATATATGGATAAGATCAGCTTATGCTTACAAGCTTCTTTCGATTTTAAGACTCTTAGTTAGCCCACGAATGATCGAAAGCTTGAGTTTTCCTTACTACGAAGGTTATAATATCCGAGTAGCTCAAAGCATCTTGATGATCCAAAGCTTGTGTTTTCTCACATAAAGATAAACGAGAGTCGGTCCGATCAGGCTCGCATCAGAGAGTCGTTTGCACAGTGTGAGGTAGGCTTCGACGTTTCCGCCTTGCTGAATCCTCCGGCTCAGTCCCTGCAGCACAGCAACTCTGTCAAGGAACTCCGTATGCAGTCCCATGTCGAGCATCTTGATCACCGTCTCAGCCGCGCTCTTGAAATGGCCGCCTTTGATGTAACCTCTCAGTAACCACGACAGCGTCTTCTTCCTCTGGAACGAGCTCGCAACGTCCATCCGAGTAAGCAGTCGCCCGACTGAACTGCTCTCCTTCTGTGATGCGCAGATGGCTAAGACAATGTCGTACAGATCTGCATCAGCCTGCTTACCAGCAAGCTTCATTTGCCACAGCTGTCTCTCGGCCTCACTCCCTCGTCCAGCGCAGACATACATAGCCAGAAGTCGCTCGTGAACCACTCCATGAAGCGACGGCCCCCCCTCTTCAATTACCCAGTTAGAGAGTTGAAGCCCAGAAGTTAGAAGATCTTCTTGGTAGTTCTCTATGAGTCGAACATTATCTGCATCGAGTTCAGCAATAAGACCCGACCTGGTGAAGCCTTTTAACTTTCGTAATGCTTTTGCAAATTCATTGAGCTCTTTGACCACTGCCGTCATTGCGATTAAGTAGCTGTATACTTCCGGCTTCAACGAGCACTCCTTAAGGTGAATCACTAACTTGGCAGCATCTCTGTAGTTCCCTTCTTCCTAAAATGACAGAGCAACAACAATAGGATCAGAAATAGACGTCGCCTCAACAACCAAGATTATGTGTCGTGTGTGTGTCTGAATATATTGAATGAGAGAAATTAAAGACTACATCAACACCAGAATGAAGAAAACGTTATTAAGAGAACTCAGTAATTACTTCATCCTACTGTTGAATAGGCCATCCACGTCGTTCTGAATTTCTTCCATCTCACATTAAACACTCCAATTCAAATGTTACAAAACTCAACACTTATGAACAATAACATATCTCCACCTATCACAAATCTAATAGTAGACTTCCTGCAGAAATAAATTAGGCTAGCAAACATCCCATGTGATTTCATCACCAGCACAGAAAGTTCACACTCATTGACAGAATGGAAAAATAATATACTGATGCCTAGAAATGTATCAATATACCTATAATTACTGTAAAACCCCTAGACTGCTTGAAAAGTTCATATTCATTGACAGATAGGCAATCACATTGGTACCCAGAAATGTATCGACATACCAGATAAGTACTGTAGTGCCAGAAATGTCTGGACACCATGATGACAATGCTTTGCTTTCTAGGAGTAAAATCTCTTCAGTCAATTTTATATTCTCTGCCAATAGGCAGGGTACGCACAAAATCATGAACTACTCGTGGTATGGAGGACATATCGTTAATGCATACATATATTAGTTTGTTAATTTCACAACAGTCCACCAATAGAAGTCTCGTTGTAGATTCAGAAACTTACGAGTGCACCTCTTACATACACATCTAAATGTAATTCTCATGTAATATATTTTAAGTCACACATGCATTTATTCAGGGACTCATAAACTGTCTTGGTTAATATTGGGATCAACTTCTTCCGATGCTAACATATTAGTGAAAGATACGTGTCTAATCAGTAATAACAAAAGAATTATAGAGCACCTCATCAAAGTAAAACTCTCACTGAAGATGATAAAACAATCAATGAAAGATGATGAAACAATCAATGAAATATACAAAGGAAGCTAATAAAGATTTATACAGAGCAAGAACCCATGTTCCTCCTATGGAGGAGTTTCTTTCGACACAATGCATATAAATCCAAAGGCAAGGAATGGCTAAAACAAGATCTCCACCCTCATATTCATTCCCTTAATGGAACTACATGGTTTCATCTAAATACATAATACACAGAAGTTGATGTAGTCTCCTTCAAATACAGAACTAACTAACAAGCAATTGCATTCAAAATAGCAGGATGAGAGCCTACAGGGAATTCTTGAATGCAACCATCAACAATCAAGAACACAGAGACACACAACAATTAACACAAACACAATTCATTCATAAATGAAACTACCGGGCAATATGAAATAGGCGCTTACCATCATCTTCCACGCAAGATATCCAGCCGGACCACCCTTATTCCCCTCTTTATCTCCCTCCAGACTCGATATCCCTCTCCTCAAAACCTCTTTAACAAACAACACCGTCTCCTCCTTCTCCCCTGCCTCCCAATACAGTGAAATCACCTTTTCGATCATGCTAAAACTAGCCTTGAGACCAACGCAATCCATGTCCACCAAAAGATCAACCACATCCTCAACCTTACGCCTCTCCTCGATCAACTTCTTCACCCACGTGCACATTATCGACACCATCAACTCCATCGTCTCCTTATCGACTCTATTCTCCTTCTTCAGCCACTCAAACACCTCCAAAGCGCACCAAGAATCCCTCCCTTCCTGCGCAAAATACACCAACACCAACTGCAATTCGCGGGCCGACAATCTGTCGTTCAACTCCTCCAGCACATCGGAGGGCTCCCGAGCCATCCGCTCCAGCTCCTCGATCGCCTCGAAGAACCCTTCGCTCATCTCGTCCTCGTCGTCGCTCGTGATGTACACATCCAATTGAACCGATTTCAGCAACCCCAAATCATGAAAACTGCTTCTTCTCTTGAGCACCGATATTCTTGCACAGGATTGAAGCTTCAGCTTGTCGGGGCGATGAGTCGCCAGAAAAAAGCAATTCTTGGAAGAAGAACAGTGAGTCAATCGCAGGGTGCTCACAACGGCAATTCCACAAACAGATGCCATGTATTATATTATATTTCGACCCTCAGAAATTTGAGGGAAAGAGGAAAACTGCGGCGTTCTTGAAATAAAATTCTGATTTTCGACGAGAATTCAGATGGTCGGTTCCTATTTCCGTTCTGTTCAACCGCGGATTGAGGCCAAACGTGAATCATTTGGCCGGGAACATAGAGGAAAGGGGGGGACGAGGAAGCGAAACAAGTGATTCTGGTGATGATATTATTCTTGTTGTTATTGTCATAATTTGTTTATTTTGCAACGAAATCAGCCAAAAATGGAATTAAAGGATGAAATCTTGAGCTTAAAATTGTGTGTGTGAAGGAGTGAAGAGAAAGCGACGTCGGTGATGAATAAGTAGCTGATATCGGCAGCGTGCCTAAGTTTGAGACACGATTCAAGATTAGCAAATACAAAGTCCGACGGCTATGGATAAACTAAAACTACGGTTAGACAGACAACAGTATTCTTTTGTTTTTTCACCTATCCAGTGTGATTTGCATGTTAACATATGGGAAGAAGGTTTACTCAGTGTACTCTGAAAGTATCAGTTATGCATTCTCACGATATAAAAAAAAGATAATAATATTTTTTATACTTAAGATATTAAGAGTAAGAACAAATAATTAAAAATTAGAGAGTGAGTAAATCTCATCACATTTAAAAGTATTTTCTTTAAATGAAATATAATAATATAATGGATACCATAAATAAGAAAATAATGATAATATGATCGTACTGAGAAAATACAAAAAGCAGCAGGTTTTATGTATTATGGGATCTAGTAAATAGCCTGTCAAGACTCGATGGAAAATAATTTTATATTTTTATCTTATAAATATACTTTTAAAATAATTTTTTTTGATAAATAATATTTTATTTCACCAAAGTGAGCAAGGGAATAAATACAAACATCTTGCAAATGATAAAAAAATAAGCAACAAAAATCATACAATTATAACTTTGAAAAAACTTGTCTTTCTCTCTCAATGCTTCCCCCTCACTTTATCTCTAGAATTTCTCTCAAAGGACTGACTTATATTTAAAAATAATTTTATATCTTATTTAAAAGTTGTTAGGTTATTTGCGTTAATTATAAATCAAACTTAATAAATTAATTATATTTCACGTATCTAAACTTCTAATTATGAATGACAATAAATCAGATGCTCATTCATTATGTAATTTTTTCAAATCTAAATTTGTTTAGAATTTTTCTACTGTCACAAACCTCTAGGATAACAGTACTCAATAAAAATCGGAACACTACAAAGTTAATATTACTAAAATTAGTAAGAATTGTTCTTTTTATGTCTATTTGAATCGTCTCGTTGGTTTATGGTAAATTGATATCTATCTTAGCCAAAGGCCGAGAAAAATACATAATTACATTTGCAAGATTTTTTTTTTCATTTTTTTAGTTATCTATTCATACATTATATTCATATGATATGAGTAGTATTTTTTTCGCAGGCACTCATCGAATATTTTATAAAAATATGTTTCAAAGATAAAGAGAATTTCAAGTAGATATATTGATTAAATATATTTATTTAGTTTTCATAGAAATTTTTATTGCAAAATTTCTATTGCCCTCTTAAATTCTAATTTGCTTATTTTGTTATTTTAAAATTTAATTATTGGCGTTACTCGTAGACTAACTTAAAAAATAATTTTAATTTTCATAAAAATTAAACATATTAATAATGAAAAGGGGTTATATAATTTGTATTTAAAAATTGAGATTATATATCTATTAAGAATTAAGATATAATATATAATATTAATATCATGAATTAATAATACACAAAGCTTAAAAAAAGTGTGAATAATAGAAATAAAGGAAGTAATAAAAGATACATGAGGCATGAGAAATTATTATATGAATGTAATAAGTAATATATGTGTATTATTATAAATTAATAATGTCAAAAATACAATAATTTCTCTAAAATCAGAACGGAGCACCGATGAGGGAACACCGTTTACTTTCCGATTATTAATTTGATATGTTTGATTTAGATTTATTATACGTGTAAAAAATTAATATTCGTTTGGTATAAAGTATTAAATTATCTGCAAAAATAATAGAGAGGAATTTGAGACTAGCCATTCTTAACAAGTTTTTTAAAATTTTAGCCCTTGCCCTTTTTTTGAAATTTTAGTCATTCATGACTTTTTTACCCTTCATTCTTTTTAGAAATTATCAACTATACCAAGAATAAGGAATATTTTGTGACTTTATTACTCTAGTCAACTTTTGATATAGTCATATTGAGCAATGAAATACAAATTTTAGCTATTTTTTTTAATTTGGGACAAAAATATCCTTAATGAAGGATGCACGGGTCGAGTCAGGGCGCAGGTTGGGTCGGATTCGGGTACAAGGAGTCGGGAACTTTTGGCACTAATATGGTCATTAGTGCCAAAATACCATATTACTCATTTTTTTTTTTTTTTTTTTTTTTGCTTTCTGTTGGCACTTTTGGCACCAATATTGTCATTAGTGTCAAAGTACCAAATTACTAGTTTTCTTTTGTGCTTTATGTTGGTACTTTTGGCACTAATGTGGTGATTAGTGTCAAAGTACCAAATTTTTTACAATCATTACATTTTGTTACGACAATGTCTACTTTTGAACATGACAAGTTATACTGATCTGATTTTGCGGCTCCGCCTTCGGCTCTGATTTTACGGCATTTCTTTCGCTCCGATTACTAATATATTAAGGATAATCGTCGGGCAACAATTTGAATTTCTTCGGCTCACTCTGTAGCCTTCGGCTTCCATCGCTCGAATGTTGACCAAAGAAAAAGCGCAAACAAAAAAATGAAGAAGCAAAAGTTAAAAAAAATCTGAAAAATAAATTAAAAAATCTGGAAAAAAAACAGAAAAAAAGAAAAGAAAATTGGCAAATAAAAAATGAATTCTGAAAACTAAAAAATAAAAAAGAAAAGAAAAGAAATTTGAAAAGTAAAAAAAAAAAACAAAAAAAACAATGATTCTGTAGAAGTTAAGAACGTAAATTTATGTTCAACTAGTAGTAGTATTTAAAAGTATTAGTTGGAAGACAACACAAACTTTGTTCTGTTCGGAGGGATTCTCTTCTCACAAATTTTGAATGTATAAAATAGTATTGGTTTTGGTGTCTGTAGTCCAACAAGGCAACAATATGATTAAATTTATTATTACTATATGTTTAGTACTCCGTAATAGACTACGTTTTCACAAGGCAGCCAAATTGATTGATTAGATATAAACTGAGGTCCCTATAACTACACGCACACCCAATATTAATGTTTCTTTTTTTCAACTAAAAAACATACTAGTACAAATTTTTTAACATAAATGATAAACCAAACACTCTCAAGTGTCAAGGGGTTCGCAAAATCGCAATCACAATAATTACTAGGACCAAAATCTCATCTAACACAAATTATTTCCAATCCCATGTTGATACTTTACCACATTTAAAGGTGTTTAACAACTCTCAATTGCTAACATTGGAATTTCAAAATCCAAATTGCACAACTATTAACCTAAAATATTAAACCAAACCATCATAAATCACCGACCAACATCACATGCTGACAAAATATAATGAAGAAAAACAGAACAGAGACACACCAAAAAATAAAACAAAAAATAAAAAAAAATCAGAAAATCTACAAATCAAATGGTTAGACCATGGAAAAGATACCTGGCATATAAATCAGACAGTAGGATAACTGCATTCTTCACTACTAAAACCTTAATTTAGGATACTTCTAGAAGCAAATTATGTCACCATCATGTAGCTGAGTATATGTTGCGAGCCAAGAGGGAAAAGAAATCATGTCACAAGCGCATATGGAACCTAGTGAAAATTCGGAATCGTCCAAGGTGCGCCAGAAGCAATGCTTCAGCTTATTTGGATGGCTAGGATTAACTTAAGATATATAATTGTATTTTTATTACAATTTTGATTTAAATTTAAAGTCAAAAAGGTGATTTTTCAATTTTTTTTACTCTCTATTTGGAACCATGGTTTGCATACTTATTGAACAACCCAGTTTTTGGTCGAATTATTAATTAATGACGGCGTCAATATATGTTTTAATATAATATTAATTATTTTTTATAAATTCTTATTTGGATGTTGTATTATCCTTTATTTTTGTTAGTAAATTTATTTATTGATTTACAATAACTTTGTTTTAGTAATATCCAACTAATTAGTAATTTTGGTATTTTCATGACTGCTGTTAATATCTGTTAAGTTAATTATGTAAGTTATTAGTTTTTTTTTTGTATTTTTTTGGTCCATTAAAATTTTTATTACCATGGCTATATTAATGGCTCCAATATAAACACATTAAAGGACTAATTTTATCATGACCCATAAATGTATAGATTTAGTTATATTGCATTAAATTAATTGTGATTAAAGCTAAATGTTTGTAGTTTTATCAATTATAAATATAATTTAAGCATGATTCCTACAATTTAAAATTATTATATTTTCTTATGCACAAGTGATTTAATGCACATTCCATCCAGCAAAAAGTAAACAGTCTCTTTTGAAGCAATAGTTTCGATTTTAAAACAAAAGTATTCAATATTGTTGTACTTCATTTACTCCTTACGTGAAGCAATAGTCGTATCATTAATGTAGAGAGAGAAATCAATTTTTCTGAGATAGAGAGAGAGAGATATACTGCAGGGGAGAAGAAGGAAGAAGGGTTTTCCATTCGACGACGAAAACAATCTTACAATCGAGGATAAAAAGCTATGTAGAAACCAAAGAAACTTGATTTGAAGTTGTGGATTTTCCTCTATCGATGCAGACGACATGCCTTCGGAAGGTATTTTGTCTATTTAGTTTTGGATTTTTTCCTTTTTTTGTTCGTTTGTTTTTTCCTTTGTTTTTTCCTTTTTAGGTTGGTTGCAATATTTACTGTTCATTAACTTTTTTCGACACTGTTGTTTATTTTTTAAAATGACTTGGTGAAATGGTGTTTGATTTTTATTTGTATCGATGGTAGGGTTTAATGAAATTTAAATCTGTGCTCTTCTTGGTGAATATGTGGTCAGTCTGTGGTGTTCTTGTCGAGAGTTTGCTAAATCTGTGGTGAAGGTTGTTGGGCTTGTTAGTGAATTTAACAGATTTCGTAAAGGAGTTTTGATATGGTGTAAATCTGTGTTGTTGTTGTTGAAGCTTAATGATTTTGAATTTTTGTTAATCTGTGTTGTTCTTGAATTTGAAAGCACGTGAAATATGTGGGTATATTGTTGTTGATGCATGGTGAAAGTATTACTATTGTAGTGGTGTTTGCATGTGGATTATTGAGTATAAAAATTTTTGTATATATAGGTATTAATGTTTCAGCAAAGTGTCATTCACACACCGTAATTAAGCTGATAACAGATACGCTAGATGAGGAAAATCTCGAGCTTTTTAAGGATGGCCCGTTTGGTGATTTCTTCGCTTACAACATGCCCCACAAAATTTTCAATGTCAATTGTTCTATCACTGCATGAAGCTATTGAATCAATCCAAACGTTGGAAGGAAGATTGGTGTTCAACTTTAACAATTCTGAGGTTTGTTTTGGTCGTCGCGATTTCTACTTGATGTCAGGTTTGAAATTCGGTCACTTAGAAGCAAGTCCAGACACCTCGTCGTTGTGGATACATTCTTTTGGTTCCACCAAAACTCTGAACATGAGGAAGGTAAAAGAAGCTTTCAAAAATGCCAAGAATTTTAGTCTTAATGGTGTTGGGGGTGGGGAAGTATGTTTAAAACTTGCCCACGTGTTGTTTATATATGGTGTTTTGTTTCCTCGTGATAGTGAGTCAAAGAAATTGGATATTCAATATTTGCATGTTTGTGAATGCATGGACAGAATTATAAATTATCCTTGGGGATTGGTTGGCTATAATTACTTTGTTGATGAGTTTGTTAAGGCTGTTGATAGGATGAAGCGATTAGAGAGGAAAAATGGCAAAGCTAATTATGAAATCTTTGGATTTTTATTTGTGTTTCAATCTTAACTATACGAAATTTTTCCTTCTATTGGTGTGGATTGTGGTGAGATTATGCCGAACTGGGAGCATATATACCTGATGAGTCCATATTTTGTGTCTTTTTAGTGTATGTCTTAGGAAATTTAGATCGAGTCTTTGTGTGTGTTTTGTCTAGTTTTTGTATCTTGGAGGACATATTTTGGGCAGGAGGGTGTTTGCTGCCCTGCAGGTGGAAACTGGGCAATACAGTGGAAGAAAGCAATATTTTGGGAAGCAGGTCAGACAGAGCCATATTGGTCAAGACAGATAGGATGAGTGCTTTGGTCAACAGGCGAGTTTCTCTCATAAGTCTAGAAGGATAAGGATAAGATGATCTAACTTAAGTATCTTTCCTTATCCGACTAGATTTAGGATCCGTAAGGGATCTCTTAAAGATAGACGTGACTTACCTTATTGAGGGTCGAGCTTATCAAGTGTTACTTGCATCCCAAGATAGCTCGTGGATTCTTTCCATGTTAAGGACTAGGGGGCCCAAACCCTAACGCACTCACCTATAAATATCGATGCCTTGCTGCTGCGAAAAATGCCGTTCTTTATGCTTTGTTCCCTGTAATTTTCATTGAGAGTTTGTGAGAAGAAAAACAAGTCCTGCGGGCATACTTTCATTCGTACTTTGTTTTATCAGCACTTTTGGCCGGAATTTGCTTTAGCACGTATTTTGTAAGTTTTAATATAGTGTTTATGATTTCTTTCAACTCATATGTTCGTTACTTTATGATTATGTCTAGCTAAGCTTTTATACTTGGTCTGGGCAAGATAGTTAGGTGTTAACCTATGCTTGAGAGGTCTAAATTGTGCTAGATAGTTACATGCATGTGTTCCCATAATGTTAATGAACCTGTTCAAATATGAGATAATACGATTAAGAGGTTAATAGGCCGTTAATCACTTAGGACATATTAGATCACAAATCAATTGAGAAGTATGAGTGTTTTCCACATATTCTTGATTAAGATTGATTAACATTAGAGAAAGGTGTCTGCCTTATAGGTTAGACGAGATGATTCCTTGTTGGGCATTTCTAGAGATAAATGCTCGTTGGGCAAGAAACTGAACGATGACTCCGACAGAGGTATTGCCCAAGGTAGGGAGCTGGCGGTGCGTCGCCAAATAAGTAAGGATAGGTAAGGGAAGGGTTTGTTGAGAGCGTGACGAGTAAAAAAGAGATCTCAGCATTCAAGTCCCATAACTAACGATGCATGCATGTGATGAAAATATTTGCACCAATGACCAAGCTAGGGTTTTCACTTAACGACGTCTTAGTCCAGATCAAGTCCTTTTTATTATTGATCAAGTTGCTTGTTTACTTTTCAGTGTTTTATTGAGTTCTCGAATTGGGGCAAGAGAGCCCTAGTGATCAAGATAGCAAAACCAACTTTTCTGAACAGGTGGATGAGGTTTCAAGAGATAGTGACAATCAACTCCTTGTGGATCGACCTTGTACTTACTTGCTAACTATATAGCTGTGAGGATAGGCTACAAATTCATTTTTAGAGTGTGAACGATAGCCTCGTCAATACCCTAGAGTTCTCCTATGGAGGACGGCACCGGAACATAAGAGCTTCGAGCACTTGAAGGGCTTGCTTGCAGGGGCTACTGCTGTGGTAATATCCTGATTATGCTTGCAAATGTATTGTTTTTGAATGAACATATTTTTAAGTTTTTACAATGATCGGGTTTATATTTTTTGTTGCAGCACCCTCTTATAACCACTGAGTTTGAAGATTTGAGATTGTCTGAGATTCAAGAATATCTTGATGGAAATTTAGAGGTTAGAGGTAAGCAAGAGCAAGACCAAGAGCAGGAGAAGGAGCAGGAGAAGGAGCAGGAGCAGGAGAAGGAGCAGGAGAAAGAGCAAGAGCATGAGGAAGAGGAGAATCTGCAGCCAGAGCCTCGTTTGCACACAAATTTTCAGCGAAGCGCAAACTTAATTTAGAGATGGGGGAATGTTCGATGAAGGTTGAGACCAATCGTCGTCTGGGTTTGCTTTCTGGAAACATTGGAGTATGTTTAGTTCAGGATCCAATCGAAGAAGATCGTGTGGAGGGGTCCGAACAATCTTTTCCATCTATTTCAACACCCGATTGCAAGGTAAGATTGTTTTTTAATTTGTTGTATTTTTGTTTCCTGAATGCTGACCGATTCTTAGACTCATTCCTTTAACTGATCTTGTGCTTGTCATTTAATTGATTCAACAACTCATTCTTGACTCATTGTGAAAATACTGCACAGGAAAGGCAATATCTGCAAATATTGACGTCGAGGATTGAAAAATTTGGAAGCGGGGATGAATCAGAAATGGGCCTCGACGAATTCTTATGTGAAGCATATCAATGAAAAATTGGATGTTGTGTTGGAGTTCATGCGTTTAGTATGAATGCAAAAATGTCGCAAGAGAAGGAAATTCATGAAGATGTTGATATTGAGAAAGATGCTGATGTTGAGAGAGTTGTTAGAGAAATTGAAGAGGGAGATATACTTATAAACATTCTAGTTGTGAAGCTAGATTCCAACAACCCTCTTGATTTGGATGATCTGCGCAATTCATTCGGTGTTGATATTCGTGATGATTTGGATGATGAGTGTCTTAATGAAAATGGACAGATTAGGATGGTCCATCATGCTGATCCATCAGACCCTTATAGCATGAATCTGTTTAATGATGATACGGAATATTCGGTTGAAGGGTTTGAGATGCGCTTTCTGAACAGGTTTCCAGCCGCTAAGAATGAAGTTGGTGATGATTTATCTAAACAAATGAATGGTGAAGTTGTGGAAAAGGAGTGTGTTGTGGCTAAGAATGACTTGGTTGTGGAAGAAAAAGAAGAAGTTGAGGAGGAGGTTGAAATTGATATGGATAAGCTTGGTATTTTAGTGGATAGTATTGTTGTGGATAACCTGGGCATTGATATACAAGTTGAGGCGGCCACTGAAGCAGAAAGGAAGAAAGAGACAGTGGGTGGTGAAGAGCCTAAGGGAGATGAGCAGGTTGTTAGTTTCAGTGTTGAAGTTGGAGAGAATGAACAACTGATTCCTGGTGAAAAAGAGGGTGAAGACAAGTTTGAAAATGTTCAAGTGCAGCCTTAGAGTACTAGGTCTAACCCAGTCATCTTGTCCTCCAGCAGTGAAGCTTCTACATCTTTGAAGCCACCCATGATTCTTCGGAATCGACGCGGCATGGGAATGGTGGCCAGCCGCTTTGCTGCACCGGAGCAAAAGGATAGCAGCAGTACGATGTTTGATCCTCTCAAGCATTATGAAGAATGGTTTTTGAAACCCTTTTATGTTTGGTACAAGAATCCACCATGGAATGAGAGGTATATTCTTCTGTATTTCAGTAAATTCATTTTGTGTGTTGACATTTTTGACAAATTATTTTCCTAGATCAATCAAACTGCGTAGTTATTGCCCTCACAAGGTTGGACAGTGGTTCTTTGAACACATGACTGTGAAAAATAAATGGTTGTCCACCCAGGTACTTGTTTTATGTCCTAAAATCAGTTAAGGTAAATAGTAAATATTTTTTCATGGCTTATTCAGTAACTACACTTATTCGAAATTTCTGCAGAATTGTGATGCCATTTTGAACATGCTACTCTTCAAAGCTAATTCGAAACCACACTTATTCTTGAAGCGTTGGACTGTGGTGGAAAATTGGGTTTGGGTATAATTTCAAAAGCTTTCTGTTTGTTTGGTTTTCAATAATCTCTTATATCCTAAATTCGAATATAATCTATATTTTTTTTCAGTGTGTTATGTTTGAGAAACATCTGACACCGAGCAACAAGCATTTTCTGTTGAGATATGCGAATGGAGCATTACCTGAACTCTGTGGCAAACCGTGGGGAGAAGTCGATAATGTATTCGGCATTGGTATTATTTTTTAAAATCACTTCATTGCTTACCAGATTTGCATCCCAGAACAGAAGATTATTGTTTATGATTCTATGTGCAAAACCCTACGAAGGTGGGAGGATGTGAAGAAGCAATTTTATCGTATGTCGTTGAGGATGAGTTGATTGTGCCACGATGCCGGGGTTAGCCACTTCAAAGAGGCTGTGAAAGATGAATGGGTTGTGATACCCTGCGCCCAAACTCCGCAGCAGCCTAACGGACATGACTGTGGAATTTATTCTCTTAAAATCATCGAGTGTTTGGCGTCCGGGCGGCCCGTGTCGTACTTGGCTTCGGAATCATTTAGTGAGCGTTCGAGGGACTACTACTACGCCGACTTATATAACTCGAGGGTGAAAAAAACTGAATTGAACTGATGTGACTTGTAATTTGTGCATGAATAGTTTTTTTGACTGAATGTTGTGTTATGTCATTCATAAACACTCATTCACCTTTTGTCGTAGTTCCATTAAACTCTAGCTATCGAATATTGTAGCTGAATTCATTTTGTTTTCTAGAGGTATGGAACAGGTTGAAGATGTAATTACTAGGTTCTAATTTGGATTTCAGTTACTTGTGGTTTCGTTCGATTACAACTGCTCTGCCTTTAGAATCTGTAGACTTTAGAATGTAAAATGGTGATTGAGGTTTAAAAATGGTGAAAATGTGAATTGAGGATTTCTGTTTCATTATATTATGGATTGTTATGAAAATGGTTGAATGTGAATATGAAAATAATCATTGTATGTCATTGCATATTGTACTCCTTTGTGAATCTTTTAAATTTGTTAATTGTCGATCTTCAAATTATGTATACAGACGATGATTAGAAGGAAGCTTAATTTGTTCAGCTATTATACTCCTATGACAAATCAAAGGATATACATATCGAAGGTCAACTTTAATTGTGATAAATTGTCAAGACATTTCACAAACACCTCACATACATGATAATTTGCTTAAAAACATTACACACCAAAGTCGTGGACTTTCAACAAACAGCTTGCATACAAACAACTGAAGCTATGATTTTTAATTTGCGAGAGGACATTTCACAAAATCTCAGATGCTTGAAAAAATGGAGGCAAATTTGAAGAAAGAACCCATCAAAAAACACCTCGAATAGTTTTACATAGTATAATTAGAGGTCTGCACCTACATCAATTTACTCACTCCCATTGCACGGTGTACATAAACGTGGTCTCGTCTGGAGAAGTAGAGAATTGTAGCGAAGACAACAACAACAACAACCAAAAGCACATACACACACACCTTCAACCTCTTGCACAATTTTGCGAAATCAGCATGCTCCTTCATCAGATTAGCAACACATCTTCTCTAGTAGGGATGCATTTCCGGTTCTATGAATGTTTTGTAGCCACAAAACGGACAAGCAAGATACCGCCTAAAAGGATTTTTCGCTGTTTTTGACGTTTTCACGGTGAGTTCTACGTCGTGGGTGATGCACCTCGTCGGTGGTCCTCTTAAAGCTGAATTGATGCTCCGATAGCTCGTGGCAGAAGTAGAAGAAGACATGGTTGATTTTCGATTAAGAGTTTAGGAGCCTAGTTTCAATTGGGGCCTTTTTGTAGTATAAATAACAAAATATTGGCACATAGACCTTTTCAAAGTATTCAGATGAAATTTGCCGCTCAGTTTTTCGAGTGTGGCACCAAATTTTTTCCGTCAAAATAAACCAGTCTCACATCTTCTCAATTGTTAATGGGTTGCACTTTTTTTTTACATTATGTTATTTTTATATGAAATAATGTAGTATTAAAATATAACTAAAACTTATCAGATGCGGCTATACTTAATTATTTTGTAATCTACAAAGGCCAATGTCATCGAAAGCTAGTTTAAGAAAATAGAACGTGGCCCATGCCAATTCATAATCGGGTCACAATAGCGAATAATTTGTTTCATCACTAGATGAGATTTAAGGTTGCGTGTGTAAATTTTTTGATAGCCTTCATTACTGATCACATAATTAATAAAGGCCACGATATTAAGAATGTCATGAAAATGACAACAATGGTTTTAGCAAATGAAGTTGAAGCTTTTGATGGCCCTAGTGTATTGGTGAAATAATAAAGTGCATAAATTAGTATAGATATGTCATTATGCTTTAGTGAATGCATTGTAATAATATTGATGATTGTAGACGATGTTGTCAATGTAAGAGTAAAATTTTTAAACTTGACTACACTTGCTTTATGATAAAGTGTGGTAGTCCAATGATGATACAAAACTGCTGACTATGATGTTATGTTTAAAGATGTTAAAAAGCTTTTATACCTATAATTAGTGTGAATTATTAATTGCCATGGTACGCGGAAAAGCAATGGCCTCTAGCCAAATATTTTTTTTTTTTTTGTAATGCAATATATTATAATGGCCCAAATACTAGGCTACCAAATGACGTTGGCCATTTCAGAAGAGGTTCAAATATCACCTAGATATGTGTTAATCTACCTAAATTACATTGGATAATCTCTAATTCCTAAGTGAAACACTCACCAGTGAACAAATGCAACCGAATTCGTAGGGATTAATAAATAATAATAAATCTTACAAACAAAATAGAGACAAAAAATCAAATGTTATCGCGTCGTGTAAAAAATTATTTGCCATTGTCACCAGAGTACGAATTGGCATGGGCCAACATCATTTTTTGTAGATTGCTTAGTAGTACCATGGTCATAAGTTACACATTATTTCTGTAAATGGCCACCACATTTTTTATTTTCTAACATATCACCAATGTAAAATGATAGATTTAGTTGGTAGATGTTAATAAAGTATGCAGTCGTTGTGTAATACACGAGCTTCTCCAAATGTTGAAGCTCAACATTCAATCCTATGAGTCTCACTTCACTGAAAAGTGTCATGTTTGGATAGTTGTTTGCATGTTTGTTGTTGAAAACTTTAATGTAAGGCATAATAACCTTTAATTATAATCGAGGGACCTAAAAAATCAGCGGCCATTGTGAATGGGTTATCAATTCATATTGGCCAATGTATCGTACTCGATTTACCATTCAATCTTATTGGCTTTAACAAATTTCAGCGAAATTATAATGGCTCATAAGTATTACCTAATGTGAATGCTAATTAAGTAAGGAGCACGTGTAATTTTGCCGGTATGATAATAATATTCTGAAAAATGTCTTTCTTATGTGGGGCATAATTACAAACGGCCACGTTGCATGCGTGTGAGTATGCTTAGTAGAATAATGGCCTTAAGTTACAATTGCTTAGTAGAATAACTAAAAGAATGTATAAAATGAATCACTATTGTGATTAGGGTATGAATTGACATTGGCCACGTTCTATTTGCTTAATTAGTTTTCGATGACATTGACCTTGGTAGAATACAAAATACTTTTCATTGGCCACATCTTATAACTTTTATTATGAATTAGTAGTACAATTATTGCATATATAAATACCACAATGTAAGAGTAAAATTTTTAAACTTGACTACACTTGTTTTATGCCAAAGTGTGGTAGTCCAATGATTTATGTTTGAAGATGTTAAAAGGATTTTATATCTATAATTAGTGTGAATTATTAATTGCCATGGTAGTCCAATGATAATACAAAATTTAGGAAATTGTTTACCGAATATTTCCGGGTCACTAGAAAGCCGCTTGATTACTACATCTTCTTGTACGATGGGAGAAAGCTGACCGAATCGCAGACTCCGGCCTAGGTAAGAGTAAAATCTCTTTTAATCTTTGAAAACTTTCACATATCTTCAAATCCGTCCATTCCATACTATGATCTTGGCCATTTGTAGGTTGGAATGGAGGAGGATTATGCTTTATTTGACAATACGGATGATGACGCCGAAGACGGGTTGTTCATTCAGGCCTTGCATGAAGGGCTTGGTGGTGGTGATGGTCATTCGATTTAGGGTGATCAGTATCTATGTTTAGTATAGATGTGTAGTTAATTGTGGGATTGCCGTATTTATGTTTAGTTTGGATGTTTAGTTAATTATGGGATTACCGTATCTATGTCTAGAAAGCCAGTATGGACAATTTGTATTAAACTTTTTGGCATTATCATCTAATTTTCAATGGTTGCTTAGATGATAATGTAATGACTTTAATTATGTTATCTATCTTTTTTTGTTGCTTCCACTTTGTTTTCAAAGCATAATTAGACAAGTGCATGGCATTTCAAACAGTACGCCACTGGTGCATGGCATTTCAAATAGTACGTAAATAGTGAAGATTCCCCTAAATTTCTAGGAAGCACCTTACAAGAAATAGACAACTGCATGGAATGCAACTTGCAGTAGGCATGTTGCTTTGAACCATCTCATCATGTCAAATTATGTTTGGCATTTTGTGTTTGGAAAAGCATCAATTATTATTCCCAAGAATTCAACATTCTTACAACAACTTTCTTCATACAATTAAAGGAAATTATATAATGGCATGCCCACTTCTATCCAACAACACTTAATTTTGCCTTAAATTATGGAGAATGAATCTCTAGAGAATTTGGAAGGCATTTTCTTATGTACAAACCCCATCTCTCATGCTCCAACACCTACATTGAGCATGGGGTGTCCGCGACTTGATGAGATATATGCTGGAGGCATATCGTGTGGAAGCATCATAGAAATTGTGGGCGAAAGTGGTGTGCGGAAGACTCAACTGGCCTTGCAATTGTTAATCAATGTTCAGCTACCGGTCCATCTGGTGGGCTAGCAGGTCCATCCCTTTACATGCACTCAGAAATGTCTTTCCCATCCCAACGTGTAAAACAAATAGCCAGTGAACGGGACCATAATGTCGAGACGGTGTTTGATAGGATTTGTGTACAGCCGCTAACATCTATGGAGTGTCTTGAGGACATCTTGCCTCGACTCGAAGGTAATATTCCTACATCGAATATAAAGCTAATTATAATTGTTTCTGTGGCTTCTTTATTGAGAGGAGTTTTCGGCAACACCTCAAAGGATATGAAGGAAATAATTAATTTATTCTTCAAGATTTCGAAACTTAAGGCACTTGCTTACAAATATCAATTAGCGATAGTTGTTACAAATCAAGTCACGGACACGATTCCAAATTCAAACGTAATCTGCATAGGAGAATGGTTAATGACGTCAGGAAGAAATGTAACAATGGCATTGGACCTATCTTGGGCTAATTGCGTAAACACAAGGTTGTTCATGAGTTTTATCGAAAAAACTATTGTTGACCACAATCGGAAATCTGTACAGATCGGAAGAGGGCGACGCATACAAGTTGTGTTTGCACCGCATCTTGCAAGTGTTTATTTAGAATATTCGATTCATGCAAGCGGTGTCTGGGGTGAACCGTACCATACATGATCTTCCCTTCTAATCTGTAGTTGTAGTTGTATTGTATTATTACAATGACTATCATTGAGCCCTTAATATTTTATAGGTTTATTAGGCAAATATCACGTGTGTATGTTACTGTATTTTTCAACATGAAGTGCCATTTGGGCCATGCTATTTTACAACTCATGTATTTGGAATTTTATGTATGAGATGAGAATCAATTGTGTGAGGCGTTTTGAAAGTTTATGCCAATCTATAATGCCTCCAAGCTATAAATTGCCTATCTATCGAATACCTTCTACTATCCAAATAAAAAAAATATCACCCCTCAAAGCTATTAAGCAAGATGAGGTATTCTACACCGGTGTGTGGACACGGCGAGTAGAATGCGTCGTCCTTCATAATCTTGAATGGGAATGGCGAAGAGGTTGTTGTCGAGAAGCAATGATCCATCATGCAAAAAAACAAACTGATGATGTAGGCCAGTCATCCCCATCGAAGAATGGCGTCGTAAAGTTGGAGAGTGGGAAGAACGTTACAAAAACTTCAAGGGTCTTACTGAAAGACATGATGTGAGGTTCATTTCAAATGGAGTGGACTCGAAAGTGGAAGCCTTTGCAAGTACATGGCGTCGAATTGCAAGGGTAATGTAGAATATCATGTTCCTTTAATTTAGTGAAACTCCAAAACTAATTTTTTGTTAAATTAATATTGTTGTAGGAAAATTCAAATCTAGTGTGTTATCTTGAAGAAGGAGAGGAAAATTGGTGGTGCTTGAGCCGCATTTTCACGGAGAGGACACCGCCTGAAGAGAGAGATTTCGATGCCGAATTCGAAGAAGCATTGAATCCATCAAGTGATGAGGAGGGTATGAATTATTCAGATTAAGATATGCCAAGGTTAATGTGCGTTTAATCAGGTATTAATAAATATTAGGACACCAAGGATAATTGATGTGTTTAAAAATTTTATAACCTACTGTATTCAACTCTAGCTCTTTCAATAACAGGAGATATGTGCACTATGCAAGAAAGAATCTAATTTCAACAAGTATAATTTTGCAACTATTATAAATTTGCAACTATTATAAATTTGCAACAAGAATGAAAGTTAAAGATACAATCTCTTTTTTCTAGCACTATTTAACAATAAAGAGACTAATCACTACAATACAGAGACTAATCACTACAATACAGTCTCTTTTTTTAGCATGTAGCAATAAAATTCAACACATCAACAATCAAAGACGACAATCATATATAACCAAAATAATGACTACTAATTCATTTTTAAATTGTTATAACAGTACTCGAATTCAAGGCACTCCAAACATGTCGTACAACGATACAAAATTATTCATGTTATAAAATCAGAGCGACAACGGCCAAAATTTCTCAATATCATCAAGAATGGAATCACCATCATTATCTTTCTCGTGTTTATCCTCATTAGTTTGCATGAAATCTTGGGTCATGGGTGGTGATGTTGGATTCACTTTTTTTTTTATACTGCCATATCAAACAAACCATAAAGAAATTCAAATTCATGGGTTACACATACAAACGAAAGTGTTGTGTATAGAATGATTTACCTGGCGAAGACTTTGGAGCTGATTTTCGAGCCCTCTTGCGACCTTTAGATGGACAAGGATTGGAATTTCTAACATTTGCAAAACCACGGGGGCAAATCTTTCTCGGATCACGGAAAAGGGGAACTACTAAATTAGTAGTTTCCTTCACCGAAGCTTGGGAACCAACAAATTTCCAAATCAATTAGGAGAATTCTTCCCTCACTTCCTTCATTCGTTGCTCGAACATCACCCGTAGCGGCTCACTTCCTTCCATCGCGGTAGAAACCAAGTCAGACACGTGTCTCATAAACTCATTGCGAACGATCATGTTCATCATAATTGCACTCTCCTGACGAAGAATTTCAGACCCTTATATCTTAAAATCTTTCGCTCTTTTAGTCCACCACCTGTATATCATTTCATCAGGAAGGTCATTAACATTTTCAATGACAAATACCTCAAAATGTGCCGACATATCAAGCCTTCAGTTTCCCACTTCCTGCAATCACAGGTGGCAATGTGTGTCACGGTATTAATCACTACTTTCCGCTCAACAGCAGATAATTCTCGACCAATAGCGGTGTATTGGAAATTGTTGTCGCCTAAGCAAACAATGGCTTTCGAATCAACAATGAGGGTGAGGCAGTTGGCATAGTCGTGCTCAAATTGTTTGTAAATTGTACGAGTGAAAACTGTAGCAGCTCGTTGAAGAAGACCGTTGTTGGTGATGGACTGCCCCGGGTTCCAAAGGCTATATGTATCTTCCATACGCTCAGTGCTTATCCAAGTATTTAGAATAACGTCATATTGGTGAACAAACGTGCTAAAAGCGATAGTGGAGCGTACAACATCCTTCAAAACTTTAGTAGTTAACTCACTCCTTGAAATGGCGAGGAGACCAGCGGTAAAGGTGCCGCGTGAAAAATAGGAGGCCCACCGTTGACGAAGATTATGCATTCCGACAAACCAACTTTTGTTGGATATTATATAATTTTCCATCATCTCCTTCCAGGTCTTGTTGAAGTCTTCTTCACTCTCGACGATATTCATACATTTATACCATAAAGACTTGAATGATGAATCTCCGTGTAATTTACCAAAATTTGATGCACAATTCTTCAAAATATGCCACTGACACAAGCGGTGTTTAGAATTCGGAAAGACAACGTCAATGGCATTCATCATTGCCCTACACTGATCAGTGAAGATAACTGTCGGTTCTTTTCCATGCATGGACTGCAAAAATGATTCAAACAGCCACTTAAATGTTCTGGTGGTCTCGTCAGACAACAAAGCCATGCCAAACATCATGTTGCGTGTGTGATGGTTTATCCCAACAAACGGGGCACAAATCATATTATATCTATTGGTCCGGTATGTGGTATCCACAGAAAGGACGTTGCTGAAGGCATCATAGTCCACATCACATCGATTTATCCCTAAAGAAGATGTTCATCACACGACCATAATCATCCAACTGATACTTATAAAAAAAGAAGGGATCTGCAATTGATTTATTGCTAAAATATTCTAAGAGAAGCCTTGCATCTGCATCCTCAACCTTCGTTTGCAATCTGACACGGTCCATGTGATGATATACATCTTTCTTTATGAACCCAACATTCTCGACACCTCCACTTTCTTTCGCCATGAAATTGAATGCAACAGTAACCCCAATACTAGCAGAATTGAGAGCTTCCAGTACCACTACAAAAAATGCCTAATTATCGAGGGAAACTACCGTCGGTATTTTAATCAACGATGTCAGTAATTCTATTACCGACGGCATGAAACCGCCGTTGATCTCATCGTCGGTGATCACATTACCGACAACACCGACGACCCTCAGCAATTACCGACGACACCACCGTCGGTAAATTCGATCGGTAATCCGGGGTGGATCACTGGTTTTTTTTTTCCGGCGGAAATACCGACGGAACTGCCGTCGATAATTACCGAGGGGACAGTTGCCGTCGGTGATTCATCGGTTTTCTAAGAGAGGTCACCGACGGCAACGCCGTCGGTAATTACCGAAGGTAGTTTTGCCGTCGGTAATTTTATTTATTTTTTAATTTTTTTTAATCTTTTTTAATACCTGCTTCACGATTCAATTACACAATCCACAATATAACAAAGCAAATATCAAAACCGCAAATCACAATATCCCAAATCATATAAACAAATGTAATATACAAGTATAAATGTAAAATACGAGTGCAATGATGTACGAAGTGTATAAATAACTGCAGGATAAGACAAACGACCTAATCAACTAGAGGGAGGAGGAGGAGGTAGCTGAGCCGACTGCATAAATTGCTCAAACTGGGCCATGCGCTCCTCCAACGCTGCACGTGCTGCTCGTTCTGCAGCAATTTCCTCCTCCAACGTGGAGATTCAAGTCTCGTACATCTCCTGCGTCATGACTGAAGTGTCACTGCTACCAGTAAACCCCCTACTGATCTGGCTCACACCGGCACTTCCAGTGCCGTACCGCCGTGACCTCTCGGAATGTACGAGCTCCAAGTAGATCTCGTTGAGGTCCGTTCGTCGTGTCTCAGCAGCAATGCGGTGAATTTTCTCCTAATTGATACATAACATTGCATATTTGTTAGAAATTAAATACATTTCAATATATTTAACTAATATTTGAATAAACTTAAATACTTACATCAAGATGTTCATCCCTCTGTGTCCCATAAGTGTCATCCTCCTTTGTGTGGATTCTCAGGAAAGTTTCATAGTTCAAGGCAGTCACCGGCAGTCCACTCTGCAAGCTCTGTTAATACATGTATAGAAGATAAATAAATTATTAACAAAGATATAATATATATATATATATATATATATATATATATATATATATATATATACTTAACAAATGAATTGATAATTACTAACCAAACTCTGTTGCAGGATACGAGTGGACTGAGACCCTCCAACATGCTTTGCTATCCATGTATCTGGTCCGTCGGGCTCAGACAGGCGGTTTTGGCTGTGTCACTGGGAAACCGCCTCAACATCCTCCTGCTGCCAGTACGACTAGATCCTTGTCCAGTACTCGTCAGTGAAGCCATCGGGTTTGGCCATCGTCTCGCCCGCAACAGTCTTCTTCTTCCACTTCTTCTTCACGTCGCTCAAGTTGTCACTGAACCTGGTACGTGCCCTGGCATCCCACATCTTCTTTACATCGGTCTCAACCTCAGGCTCCCAACAATATTCTTTCTGTTGAACAAAAATGATTAAATCAGTAGATAACATTTGAACAATAATAATTATAAATTTTATTTGTAATAAAAATTCGATTACCCCAAATTCAGCCCAATATGTGTCCTTCACCTCTTTGGAAGTCAACTTCCAACTGTACCCCCTAGGATTAGGAATCCTCTTAAAAGCCTGAAAGACATTGCTTGCGATGCCCAGTGTCTCCATCAACTCTCTATAAACAATAATAACAACATTGATAATAATAATAATGAACAACAACAACAACAACAACAACAACAACAACAATAATAATAATAATAATAATAATAATAATAATAACAATAATAACAATAAATAACGTACCCATTAGGCATTCTCCGAAAGAGAAGCCTCTCATTGTTGCTCTTAGGCCATGACCGCTTCAGTTCGGCAACTGTGAAGCCTCTGGGCCTTTTCGGCAATGAAGAAGAAGACTCCGGAGGAGTCTCAGAAACGTGCGGTGAAGAGGGAGGAGTCGACTCCTGCTGTGAAGAGGGAGGAGTCTGCTGTGAAGAGGGAGGAGTCTGCTGTGAGGTAGCAAGACGAAAACCTCTACGAGTCGACATTGTACCTGTTATTGTATGACACATCATCCTCATCCATTCTAGTATGTTCTAGCCGCCTAGCCACTGGTGTTTCCCCATGATAAACCCATGTTGTGTAATTGTGGACAAACCCATGCCTAGTAACATGTTCTCTAACTGTAGGCACACATAAAAAGATCACGTGCTTGCACTTCTTATACGGACACCTAATGTTACCTACTCCATCTGTGTAAGCTATTTAATTTATCGCATACTCAAGGAAACCCTCAAGTCCAATTTCAAATGCATAACGATCATTGTATCTCGCATACATCCACTGACGATTATCATTCATTGTTGTAATTTCTATTTAAAAAAAGAAAGAACATCAGTCATAAATCAGACGAAATTTCGACAGCATAACCCCACTATATATCCTAACTACCAAGTGTTTGACTCTACCAGCTATGTTAACCAACACAAACATATTAAATTCACAAATTATGCATATTCATCTTAACTTCATATTCACAACTTCATCTCAACATGTTCAAGTTTCAATCAATTTCAAACACGAACACCAATACAAAAATATCAAATTCACAACTTATGGATATTCATCTTAATTCATATTCACAACTACAATTCGATCCAGATTCATAAGAAAACATGCATTCATATTTACTTTACGTACACTAACTCCAAACTTAATTACTCAATCATCATCATGCATTGTATACTAACTCAATCAATTATGTACATATGATCAAACAAACCGTTTACATATCCAACAAAATCAACGCAACACCTAAAATCAGCAATGCACGAAAATATGGAAGCAATACCTCGGCAGCAAGATACTCAAGCACGGCAGTGAGGGCAGCGGCGACAGCGGGGACGGTGGCAAACGACTGAGATCGAGAGATAAGAGTTAGAGAGAGAGAGGGAGAGAGAGAGATAGAGAGAAAGAACTGATCAAAGAGAGAGATAAGATGACTTACCGGCGGCGGACTGCAACAGAGCGGCGGCGGCAGCGGGCTGATGGAGAGAGAGATAAGAGTTAGAGAGAGAGAGAGAAAGAACTGAGAAGGAGAGAGAGGGAGAAAGACTACCGGCGGCAGATGGCGGCGAGCAGTGCGGCAGCGGCGAGCGGCGGCGAAAGATGGCTGATGGAGAGAGAGATAAGAGTTAGAAAGAGAGAGAGAGAGAACTGAGAAGGAGAGAGAGGGAGGAGGACTACCGGAGGCGGACGATGGCGAGCGCAACGGAGCAGCGAAGAGAGACAATGATGGAGAGATAGCAGAAATGGGGAATTAGGGCTAGAAGCCCCAATTTCATTCAAACGATTACCGACGGCACCCGCCCTCGGTAAATCGCCGACCTGTAAAAATCACCGACGGCGGCGTGTGCCCTCAGTAATCACCGACGGCAAGCACGCCCTCAATAATTATCGAGGGACAAAGCTGTCGGTAATTATATTTAGTATAATTCAATTTTTTATTTAATTTGTTACCGAGGGCTAGTTCCCTCGGTAATTTAACGAGGGCGGATTCTCTCGGTAATACCGTCGGTGATTTCAGCGGAAACCATCCCTCCAAAATGCCCTCGGTAATCGGTCGGTAACTTTGTCAAAACCGATCCGTATTTTTTGTCGTCGGTAAATGATCGGTAATTACCGAGGGTAGGCTTGCCCTCGGCAATTAAGCTAATTTTTGTAGTGTACGGACTTCTTTGCATAACTCATGTAACTACTAGATCACAACAGAAAGGTCTGATCACAATCTACAAGCACGTGATTGTGGTCCTTCTCAAACAAAGAGACAACAAATGAACTCATATCATCCCTTGAAACAGCTACCCTCGCTGTACAATTGGAACAGGTAATAAGCTTCTTGTAAACATCTATCTTGTATTTTGAGCTTCGATAATTAGGCATGCCTGTACATGAACACCTAAACTGCTTCCACCTAATGTTACTGGTCTTGCCGAAGTAACATTGCTCTCCTTTACGGACACTAAATCCTTTGTAACGGGCATACTCACAATATAACAAATAAACCTTCTCCAAATCTGCAAACTAGGTCCCAATAGTTAACTTCCTCTCAAGTTCAGAAGCAACAATTGTCGCAGTCCTTGGATCACTAGTCATCTTAAAATCACCATCACATTCTGATTTTGGTGCCTTTTTCTCTTCATCAACATCCTTGTTATCAACATCATTATCATCCTTTGTATCACAATCTTCCTTTTTCGGATCTGTCAATGGAATATCCTTGTCATCAAGGTCGCATTCTTCTAATTTTGGATCTTTCAATGCAACATCCTCCACCTTAAATGCATCATTATCAACCTTAATCGAGCTTGCATTATTCAAATTATCATTCTCAATATTGTCCACAATAACACAATCCGAATCACAGCCAACCTTTGCGTCAGACTCACTACCTCAACACCACAATCTCGGCCGACATCTAACTCGAAAGCACTATAGTCAAAACCTGGAGGAGGGTCTTCTAACCCCAAAGCCACATTCAAATCAACTTTCATAAACAAATCTGTCAATAATAATATCATTACTCCAACACTCTAATAATAATTTCAATTGGCAAATCAATTCACAAAATCAGATCAAGTATTCAAACTATAATGCAAATATTCTGCCAAATTATTTTCAACCATTCAATCAATTCACAGAAACATGTTCCTCAATCCAACAATTCAATTAACAAACAACGTTCAATCAAGTAATTTCAATCAAACTTACTTGGATTTCGAATCGACACTCTTTCAATTATAATCCAAAGACTTCATACAATCATGTCAATCTTCAAAAGTGCGGCTTCATTCATCAAACTTCAAAATAAACTGCAATCAATTTACAGCAACCTCATCAAATTACAGGAAAATCATCAACACCAAAAATGAAAATTGAAGAACTCATTCTCATGATTAAATTATTATACATACCCAACCACTAACTCATCTTCAAAATCTAATTTCACTTCAACCCAACCAGTAAATCGACGAGAAAATTCAAATTCCACTTCAACCCAGTCACTCTTCTTCAAACCAGACGCGACCAAACCACTAATTCCTCAATTAAACTAGGCCACCAAATAACGAGGAAGCCAAGCACGAAATTTTTGGCTGAGAGATTGCTTCGCGCTAAAGAGTCAAGTAGAATTCTTCTGTTTCTTCTGCTGAGAGTTGGCTTCTGATGTTGTATTTTGACGATAATACCAAAGTTTCAACATAAATATTCTTCTCGTTCTACTTCGACTACATACTTTGGAAAATAGAAAAATCGCCTTGGTGCATATTAGGGAGATTGCAACATTGAAATGTGGGTTGGATAATCGCCATTAATAAAATATAAACGTTCCAATGCATTCTGACAGTCGTCGCCGTTGACGGCCATGAACATGCAGATCTAGCCATGCTTCTCCAGGTGGGGACCACATCAAATTGACAAATCAGCCATTTTGACTGAAAACTAACTGCAGTATATTACATAACTCATGGTTAGAATAAAAAATTAATATAAATTAAGCTTTTTACATTATTTTTAAAAATAGGCATAAAGGACACTTGAACACGTGTCAGCAGATCCTTAGCTGAAGCATTGCTTCTGGAGCACATTGGACGATTCCGTGAAAATTCCATAGGACAACAATAACCAAACATAACATACAATGGTGTGCCACAACACATAATTAGCACAAATTTGAACTGGACAAATTAAGGAGCATACAAAATATAAGACGGACTGAACCTTCTAATGCACTTGAGAATCTAATCAGAATTTATTGGTTTCTCTATTAATTATGCTCATGTTCTCTCATTTGCAATCACACAAATCCCAACAACAAAATCTTTCTTCTTCTTCTCTTTCTTTTTTTTTTAAGTAGAACGCAATAAATTATGAAATATATAACAAAATCCTTTTTCTTTAGACTTAAAGAAATGACAATTGTTTTTGTACACCCGCCACATGCTATACACTCTCTTTTTGTCTTTAGTGTATTTTGTTTTATTGTGTTTTGTCTTTAGTGCTTTTGTCTTCTTGTGTTTTTTAGTGTTTTTTTTTTCCTTTTTTTAATTCCAATTTTTTTTAAATTTCCTTTTTTTTTAATTTCCAAATCTTTTTTGCCTCTTCATTTTCTGTTTGTCGCTTCTCTTCTCAAGAGATCGAGCAAGGGAAGCCGAAGGTCCGGAGTGAGCCGAACGATCCAAATTGTTGCCGTTAAAATTATCTTTATATTAGTAATCGGAGCGAAGACGGAGCCGTAAAATCAGAGCACAGGCTCCGCCGTAGAAAAAAGAACAATTTTTTAAAAACAAATATAATAATAATAATAATAATAATGATAAATCATGCGCATGTACAACACGTGTCGCGCGTGTGGTATTCGCGCCACGCGCACGTTGCATAGGTACGCCGCACAGAAACACGTCTCTAAAGAAATTTGGGTCATCGAATTGGGCTAACTTAACTTACCTCTTCAGCTCATTATAGATCATTTTTTCGATGATTACAATATTTAAACCATCCGGCTCAGTCCATTTTCATTGATAAAAGTTTATGAATCTGACCAGGCTCAACTAGTCGGGCTTAAAGTCGGCCTAAATATTGCAATATATAGGAGTAGACCAAGAATAAATTTAGTCAGGATTTTTTTTTAATAAAAGGCTAAGCAGCCTAAATTAATTGTATTAAATGATTAATAAAATAGCGACTTTAACATATACAGTATATGCTACAATTGTGATCTCTCCTCATACTGTCCCCATGCACTCACGGTCACTTTCATAGTACCGCTGTCTATATCCAATTAAATCCAACTAGTACATGATTTTTTCCACCAACAAATGCGCCCACACCCACACAAATGTATATATGTTTTTATTGTTCCTAAAAAATGGTTCGTATAAAAAGGATGATCCCAGTGTAACTTTTGGAAATTTTTGTATAATATACTGCCATCATAAATAAATTTATTATTGTAATGCATAAACAGTATATGATCGTAAACAAATATCATTCTAAAATATAAAGTATGATTTAAAAAACATCATTACATAATTTTAAGAAGTATGATTATATGTCCCTTTAGAATGATCTAGTGATAAAAGTGAGTGTCTAAAATTAAAAGATCTAAGGATCAAATATCATGAAACGTCTCTATTCTATAACATGTTTTTTATAGGGTTAATTTCATGAAAATACATAAACTTTGGATCAACTTTCATTTTTCCCACGAACTTTCAATTTTTTGTGATAATACACGAACTTTAAGTGAACTTTCAATTTCCCCACGAACTTTTAACTTTTTGTGACAATACACGAACTTTGAATCAACTTTCATTGTTCTCACGAACTTAAACTTTGGTCCAATTTCGATTTTTCCCACGATCATTTATTCGCCAAAATTGTGGCGATCGAGAGTATGTCTTTTCTCCAGTCAACTAAATTAAACTACTACCATATTTTTAAATTTTCAGACCCGATTGTTTAATCCTAAAATTAACAAACCTATTTTATTATCTTGCTAGAGTTTAGGGTGCTATATATTGGGATGAAAATTTCTCCATATTTGTCCTATAAAGACAAGAGTGTCATCTTCTTCAAAATTTTTCCATATTTCTTCTTAATTTTTTAATTTGTCATTAATCTTTTTGCCAAAATGAAATTCATAAGCTAATGTCTTTTTCTTCCCAAATGGCTTGATTGGATAAATAGGACAAATTATATCACCAAAAATCTTAGCAAGACAATTAAATAGGTAAGTAAATTAGAAATTAAATGACAGCGTACGAGATTAAAAGAAGAGATTGTTTAATTTAGTCGCCGGACGAAAAGACTGCACACTCTCGATTGACACATAACCTGACTCAAAGTTGGACTAAAGTTGAAGTTCGTGGGAATAATGAAAATTGACATAAAGTTCGTGTATTATCACAAAAAGTTGAAAGTTCGTGGGGAAATTGTAAATTAACTCAAAGTTCATGTATTGACACAGAAAATTGAAAGTTTGTGGAGAAAATAAAAATTAACTCAAAGTTCGTGTATTTTTATGATATTAACCCTTTTTTATATCAACTATTTATAGGAGGATATTAAGATCCTTCCATTAAAATAGCAATCCATCTTTAAGTTCAAATCTTCCGGAGTTCTTCATGAACAAATAAATTTTCGAAACTTACTTCTTTGTAATGATTTAAAAGTTCCATAAAAATAATACTCCCTCTGTCCCGCTCATTTTATCTTACTTTTCTGAAATAGATGTCTCACTCAATTTGCCACATACCAAATAAGGAAAGAAATTGCCTTTCAAAATCCTTCAAAAATAGTGGGACCTACCTACTTTCTATCTTTTTACCCTTATTCTTAATTTCCGTGCCGAACAGTAAGGAGACAAAATGAGCGGGACAAAGGGAGTAACACATAAAAAAAAAGGGAGGAGTGCAAATATAGCCAGGAAAGAAAAGTGCAAATATAGTCACTTTTTAAAAAACGATCAAATATGGTCATGCATACATGATTAGCATACACGACCTAAACTTGTCGTGTATGTTGACCATGCATATACAATTAGCATACACGACCATATCAATATACACAATAATGCATGTACGACTAGCATGCACAACTATATCAGCATACATGACATGTATACACGACTAGCATACACAACTATATTACCATATACGACATAATATATACATGATCGTGTATGCTGATCGTATATGCAGGTCATGTATGCATGATCATATTTGATCAGTTAAGAAAAAATGATTATAATTGTAAGGGTGGCTATATTTGACAAATTTCCTAAAAAAAACTAATATAATCAATTTCATCTAAAAATTATTAAACGTCACTCACCGCGTAATTAATGGACAATTTTGGGAAAGTGTAAATGAAAACAAGTTCAAATTCATAAAAGTGTCGCTAATCATTATGTATTGCACGATTTACCTCATTTACGAATTTAGAAATGAAATAGTGGAAGTTGATGGGATGGGTAACGGGTTCGACCATTTTTTCACATATAGAAAAAAGGATACCAATATTCACGTGATTATTCGTAGTATTGTATTGTTGTACAGTTATAGCTAAATTTCAGACTTTGATATAATTTTAAATGAAATTAATTTATTATTCATTAAATATAGCATGGTTAATTGGTTACATTCATGTCAGACCGAAAAGGAAAAATTGAAGAACCGCTTCAAATCTCTCATGCGTTTTACTACCATTAATCTGCGCCGCGATTCGAGCTAATCCGACTCTCCCTCTCTCTCTCCCCCTTCTCTCTCTCCTCCGCAAGCAGCCATGGCAGCAGCTCTAGAGTGCTGGTCGAGCCGAACAAGCACGGACGAGGACCTGGTGGAGCAAGTATTGATGCGCACGCACGACAGATCCGAATGCCTGCCGGAAAACAACTCCTCTTCCACCTCTTCCGCCTCCTCCTCGTCCTCTTCTTCCTCCGCCGCTTCCGCCGCCGCCGTACGAGATTCCTCCGCCTTCCAGAAGCGGTTCCAGAGGCTGAGCCGCAACGTCTCGGAGGCTATTGCATCGCTGAAGAACACTCTAAACCTCGACTCGGCTCGCGAGCCGCCGCCGAGCTGCCGGAGGCAAGTGTGGGGCAGCGTCGTGCGTAGCTTGACGCAGCTGTACCCCGGCAGCCAGCTCCCAGAGAAATTGGTATCGAATCTTCGGAAGCATTACGATTCACTACCGCTCAGGTGAAATTGATTCGCCTTTTGTTTATCTGTTCAATTTTCACCATCGAAAGTTGCTTTTTGCGGAAATAGGTTGAAATGAATTTGCGATTTCGTTTGATTGATAGCTACGCGCAAGCTGGTTTTGAAATGAAGGATGTGTTTCTGCACATAAAGTTGATTGAGCAGGCAGCGGCGGAAGACAATCCAGCTATTATCATTCAGGAGGTTTCTGATGAAGATGCGAGCGCTGATGCCTTCGCTTATAAGCTTACATTTGCATGTAATTCCGCAATTTCATGGCCGGCGATGTCGGGAGCGCTCGATAGTTCGTCGATTTGCTGTAAGATTTTGCAGATCTTTGAGAAGAAGGGTTGCACTTTGGGGATTGTTGTGTTGATAGTTCAGAAAGGACAGGAGAAAATGTTCAAAACTCGGATCGAGAATGCACTTAAATTGGCCTCAAAGAAGCCGAAAAATAACTCCATTAAGCTCCCTTTCGGGCTCTGTGGATGCCAAGAGGAGAGCACTAGGGGGAGGGAATTTGGAGAAATTGAGGAGGATTCTGGTGGTGATGGAAGTTACAGGAATGGAGGAGATAATTCAGACTCGAAACTTCACCTACCACTGCCTTTGCCCGATGATTCGATTGTGGTTTCTGTAGATGAATGGCAAACTGTGGTTTCTGGCCGTGACGAGATTGGGAAGTGGTTTCTGAATTACGATGCCGTTGAGATTACAGATCAGGTCGGTGCGGGTACATTCAAGGGGGTGTATAGGGGAAAGAAAGTTGGGATTGAGAAGCTCAAGGGGTGTGACAAAGGAAATGCCTATGAGTTTGAGTTGAGGAAAGATTTGTTGGAGTTGATGACTTGCGGGCACAAGAACATCCTGCAGTTTCATGGAGTTTGTGTTGATGAGAATCATGGTTTGTGTATCGTGACTAAATTGCTGGAAGGAGGATCTGTCCATGATTTGATTATGAAGAACAAAAAGATGCAGATCAAAGAGGTTCTACGTATTGTTAGTGATGTTGCAGAGGGAATGAAGTTCATGAATGATCATGGAATCGCGTATAGAGACTTGAATACGCAGAGGATCTTGCTAGATAAACGCGGGAATGCTTGCTTGGGCGATATGGGAATAGTTTCTGCCTGCAAGAGTGTTGGTGAGGCTATGGAGTACGAAACTGATGGTTATAGGTGGCTTGCTCCAGAGGTCTGTTTATTATTCTATTCTGTTTATGATAATGCATTTGCTTACATATTGAAGGCTTAAGATTGAATTATTGTGAGAATTTTTCTTGGTGAAACTGGTCTTTTCATTGAACCTATGACCTTTCACTAGTTATTAGAAGAATAGGCACCCTATATTTGCAAGATTAAGTAAATATAGCCTTTTAAGGATACTTTTTAGAAAGTGAAGTTTGATTGCCTATCATTTTTTGTATTATTACATGGCTAGATTTCTCATGATTTCACTAGCTATTATAATATGTTCTAAGAATTTAGTAGGGAAATCATATGCATGATCAGTATACATATATGCAATAACAGCTTTATGTTGTTTATTCTAAGGTTTCTTATGATCATTTATTACAGAATAAAATTGCATTTCTTGATAGGGTATACAGTTGGTAGCAGATTTTTGAGTTGCTTCCATTATGAGTTTATTAATTAAATGTTGGTGACCATTGTTGTACTAGATTTTACTCCCACTCTCACGAATAAGTGGATTTCTATTAATTATTTAGTTCTTTGTTTTTCCATGCAATAATTAGGGTTGATTAAATTTGTCAAGTTACTTGGTATATGAATTTTGACGGTAGGGACACTTATTCGAGGACTGAGGGAGTATTTCCTTGATGAAACTACTTTTGTTCATTTGCCTAATCACCAATGATGCATACTGAACTTGTTGAACCAACCTTTTTTGAAATCTGATATTGATTGATCATTTTCATACTTGCAACAGATAATTTCGGGTGATCCAGAAAACGTGACAGAAACTTGGATGAGTAATGTATATAGTTTTGGGATGATCATATGGGAGATGGTGACTGGTGAGATTGCATATTCTGCCTATTCACCGGTGCAGGCAGCAGTTGGGATAGCTGCGTGCGGGCTGAGGCCCGATATCCCCGACTCCTGCCCGCAGCTCCTCCGCTCACTGATGATCAAGTGCTGGAACAACTGCCCCTCAAAACGTCCGCAGTTCTCCGACATCATATCATCTTTATCGCGCTCCAACAGCACGAATACATCAAAGTAGTAAGTCTCATGTGATTCACCTTTTCCTAGTTTAGGTCATCCTAAATGTTCTTGTACTAATCAAAGCTCATGAACATTTCGAAATCAAAAAATTTCACACCAACATAAATGCAAAAAAGTTGAACAAAATCATCACACACTCTATGTGATGGCACAAAAAAAAGACCAAAAGTGATGATTGTAGAGATTGTGAACTACTTTATGGACCAGAATGCTTTGATGTTTTAAGTAATTATGTGATTAGGTTTTTCTTTATGTCTTGATTGTGGGTAGTTTTTGCCTCCTTTTAATTGTTTGTGTCTGCCAATATAGTTCTAACCTAACCCACCCACCCACCCCCATCCCTCCCCTTTAGGCTTTATGTCACATTCTGGTTTAGCTTTAAGCTTTTGATGTTTTCCTCCCCATATAATCCCGGTTACATGTACTTAATTATTGCATACTAGCGTCTCTCATTTCGTATTCCATCTCTCGTCGTGAGTAAATCAATGATGCCAGAATTATACACGTAACATGTATCGATGAAAGGTGATACTGGAAAGGAAGGGATAAAAGATTTCTTATACGTTCATTTCAGTCAAACCATTTGTTGGAGTTTTCAAAGATGGAACAAGTCCATTGCATCTTTACTAAAATAATTAAAAGCAATTCTCAAGGTTCGGTTGTAAAATAAATAAATGAAAATCAATAAAGTTTGAACGACAAGGTGTTGTATAAGAACAAAAGTGTTGGTCACACAAGATTGAGGACTCTGTTCACATTTGGCCAAGATTCTTTTAAGCAGCAGAATTAAATTTAAATTTAGGGGGAAAAAAGTGATTTAATTATAAGCATATGAATTGGTTCGGGGAAAAAAAACAAAAAAAGAAAAATTAAAAGTAAAAAGTGATTTAATTATAAGCATTAATCAGCTTAATCATGAGAGAGAGCACATGCCATCATTTGGGTTCTTTCATTATTATTTACTGCATATGCGGTTTGTTATTGAAATACTATTACATTTCTCAAATACTTGAATTAAAAATTAAATGAAGAAACCTCCAAACTAAGGAGACAGTGAAAAGTAATAGGAGAAAATCGAGTTTTTTTTTTCCCTTTTTGTAATATGCAAAACTGCTTCGACTTCATTCTTTTCAAAAACCAAGCCATCATCCATATCATTTTCTATTGAGATGGTCTCTCATGAGACCGGTCTTTAGTAAGAGACCGGGTTGACCCGGTCAAACCTGGGTCAAACCCGTTGACTTCCAGTTTTTTTTTTTAATCCGCTTTCGGCTCCGATTTTACGGTTCCGCCTTCGCTCCGATTACTAATATTAGGATAATCGGCGGACAACAATTTGGACTTTTTCGGCTCGCTTCGAGGCCTTCGGCTCTCCTCGCTCGAATCTTGACCAAAAAAGAAGCGGCAAACAAAAAAACGAAGAGGCAAAAGAAAAAGGAGAAGAAAAAAACTGAAAATAAAAAAAAATACTGAAAATTAAAAATAAAAAAGAATCGGAAAATTAAAAAAAAAAGAAAAAAAAAGGGCGTGTGGAGTGCACGCGCCACACATGGGCCCCACGCGCCTAATGCGCTGGTCTCTTACTAGAGACCGGTCTTTCCTGAGACTTTGCCTTTTCTATTTTATTAGAATTGAGAGTGATGATATTTTTCTTGTCTTTCCATCAATTATCAACCTTACTAAATTTCATTCTCGATTTATTTATTTATAGCTTATGGCCTTACCTTTCGGCTTTTGGTAAAAAATGGCCCAACCACTAAAATTATGCAAAAAAACAAAAAACAAAACAAAACAAAAATCTGATAATTACAAGGTAGGTGTGTAAAAATACATGTATCCTTCTCATAGTCGCTTATTAGTGAAAAATGTGAATTCAGAGGTGAGTTCAGCCTTATACCTCATGATTTCATAGTTAAAAAACTTTTCTAAAGTATGCTTCTCAATATTACTCTAATACACGTAGGCTCCCCATATTTGCCACATTCCTAAGGGGTCATAGTTTTCATAAAATAAAGCTCATGTTGTTTTTGCAACTCGTCCTAAAGTTACATCAGAAATTGTAATTACCTTATTAAGTCATACTATATGATTATTAGATGCTTGCATGTGACGAAAAAATGAATATATATATATATATATATATATATATATATATATATATTTAGGGTATATATATAAGTAAAGCAAAATACATAATGAATACATAAATATAAAAAAATAAAACAATTGTACGATTTAGAGGGTGTTTGACTAAGCTTTTAAGCTTTTTAAAAAAGCTTAAAAATTATTCATTACTAAGGAATTAGGAGCTTAAAAGTTGTTTTGAGGAGCTTTTAAACTAAGCCAAACACCCTCTTAATGACCCAACTTTTATATTCTTGTACTCTTTAAAATACGACAAGGAATTGTACTTGTTAATCCCCACTTACTTCCAAATGATTTGTATATATTATGAAGCATCATTATCGTATGGCCCATGACTTAGCACGTCGCTCATAAAGTGAGATTGTCCAAAACTTGAAACATCATCAATCCTAATGCAAATAGAAATAATATTCCATTCCATTGTTCACAAGCATTATTACAAATTTTATGAAAAAGTAATCCATTCTTCGTTGATTTCGTAAAAATGCTAACGTATTTATTCCCTCCATCTCATTAAATTTGTCTTACTCTCTATCTTTTTACACTTTCCACTAATAACTATGTCGAACAATAACTAGAAAAGTTTAATAGGCTGGAGAGTAGTATAACATTTACTTTTATTTACATATATATAATCAAACGCAACAAATGTATAACAAACAATGAGCTTTGCCCACTTTTATAAAACGAAATACATTGATCATGCACTTTTGAAACCTAATTGCGGATTTTCGAGTGGATCAGCATTATAGTGATATAAAAAATTAAAAAAATAATAATAACCACTCGTACCAATTCTGTTTTTTTTGCTGTGTGGCACAATTTTACAGAGCGTTATTGCATTCAAACTCATAATTTTTTAATCATGATGTTTTTCATTCTACCGATTGTCACCTAAAAGAACGTTTATGATTTAAATCATTAAATCATATAACTTAAATTCACATTTTTATCAAACTAAGTCGGAACATTAAGGTCAGTTATTATTTCTCAGCTATCATTTTACTCAATTCCATTTTTAAAATTAAATTGTTTTCAAATTAAAACATACTACCATGTTCTGAAGCCAATAAACTGCTCCAATATGTCAAAGATTAGATGGGCTTAACAGACCATGTTTTGAAGCCCATGTTTATTAAAAATAATTAAAATTGTAGTTAATGTACAATTTTATCCCTATAGCTCCAATTAAAAAAAGACCAATCTTTCAATCGCAAATGACAAAACATCAATCGAAAAAAGAAATCGACTAAATCCCAGTCCCTATAATCAATCAAACTAATATTACCTACATCAGATTTTGTATTTTTTCGCAATGCTAAAAAAGAAAGAAAGGAGGAATGCATATCGTGTGTCGAATTGAAACCCGAAAAAGAAAAAAAAAATCACACTCATGAAGAACTATTCTTTATTTTCATTATCTACGTCACCGCTATTCTTCATAATTCTGGGACTATGCGAGTTCTTATTTCTAGGGCTATCAAAATCGGCCCGAAAAGCCCGGCCCGACGGGCCGACTCAATTTTATTTGTTTTTTTTACCGGGTTGGGCTCATTTTTTAGAGGCCCGAAAAATGTCGGGCCTACCTGGCCCAACCCGCTTGGCCCATCGGACTGACCGGGCTGCGGGCCAAAAAGGTCCGCTGGGCTTCAGGCCAATTCGGCCCGATCATTTTATTACAAGTAAAATAAAAAATAGCAATTTATGCTTTTATTTTTAGAAACCCTACCCACGTTCAGAAATACATAATACTCAAAAGAAAGAAAACCCTACCCACACACCCCTTCCCCCGCCATCACCGATTCTGCGACTCACCATCTCAAATCCTCAATCCCCCGTCGGCCGCCGGGCTGCCACCGTCGGGCTCCACCATCTATCCGCCTCTACAAACCACATCTATACTCTACAATATATTCTTGCAAATGCAAGCATTGCCATAATTGGTATACTTGCAAAGCTAAGAATGGCACCACTCATTTAAGGCGTCACATTAAAACTTGTTTCAAAACTCCTAAGTATCAAAATGTGGGCAACATGTTTGATAATCGAGTTGCATTTTTGACAAAATGGAAATTTGATCCTAAGGTGTATAGGGAGAAGTTGGCTAGAGCTATCATTAAGCATGATCTTCCATTTTCTTTTGCAGAGTAAGAAGGTGTTAATGAAGTGAATAAATGCTTGAATCATGAATTCAAATCTATCACTAGAAACACAACAAGAGATGATTGTATTGAAAGTGAATAGAGTGAAAGATTTGTTGTATAAACTATTCGGTGAATATGACAAAGTTGATACCGCAGCGAGCTCATGTCCTACTATCTCTTCAAGCAACATTGTTTCTCAATCTCAATCACATACGGGCAGCAAAATTGGTGCCTCATTTATTGATGTAAGTTTAAGTATGCTTGATTATTAAGTATCTATTATTGAATTCATTGTAAAGATAGGCTGCATTTTATCTATATATTCTAATTTAACATTTGGTTATGCTTTGTTTGTCCTGTAGTTGTTTAATCAAGAGTTGAACGAAGAGGATTCAACTAATGGGCAAAGTGAGCTTGATTTATACTTGGAAGAGCGTTTCAAACCCTTTCCGAAGGTAAGTGATTTAGAATATTGGAAAGTGAATGCTAATCGGTTCCCTCGGCTTGCAAAGATGGCTAGTGATATTTTGAGCATTCCAATCACCACGGTTGCTTCGGAATCTACATTTAGCATTGGCAGTCGTATCTTGAATAAGTATAGAAATTGTTTGCTTCCCAACACCGTTGAAGCTCTCATTTTGTACTCGCAATTGGTTACATGATTTCAAAGAAGTCAAAACTTCGGGTAATGATATATTCATGTTATTTTTCACTTGCGATATTTATTAATTATTATATCTACTAACTTGGTTCTTTAACTTTTTTTTTATTTTTTATTATAGAAATGGAAGAGGAGGTGGAGCCGGAGGAAGTAAGTTTGTCCAAAGAAGAATCAAGTAACATGGAGAATATGGAATATGGAGGGTTGAAGACTAATGCTTTATTTATCTTCATTTTGGTTTGGAAATTGAGCAAAGACTTATTGTGATTTGCTCTTTTGCTGAATTTTATGGACTTGTTGTTTTGCTGTTTTGCTGAATTTGTGATTTTATGGATTGTTTTGTTGGTTTGTTTTGGTTGGATCAATTTATGGATTGTTTATTATTGATTGTATTATGAAAATTTAGACAGGTTCTGAAAATTTAGGATGGTTTCTACATTAATTGTAATTTAGACAGATTTTGAAAATTTACTGGGCGGGCCGGCCCAAAAAGCCCACTAGCCCGTGTAGAGCTGGACTGGGCATCAATTTTAGAGGCCCGATGAAATTTTGAGCCACGCCGGCCCAACCCAAAAATGTGTGTTTGTCCCGGTGGGCCGGCCGAGCTAGCCTGACCCGAAAGTTTTGACAGCCCTACTTATTTCTTCAGCTTTTTGGGTGTTGAATTCATTTATTTATTAGAATTAATTTAAGGGCTATGGAAAAGAAAAAGATGGAAGGGGAGAGGAGGGGCTATGCGTGTTTTTTAAAATCAATTAATTATAATTATTGGGGCTATAGGGATACAATTGTATACTCACTACAATTTTAATTAGTATTTTTTTTTTTATTAAAGGTGCCGTTGAGAGTAAAATAGGAGTTGGTTTAAAATTACCCTTTAAAATAATTGACTTTGTAGATAATCATTTTCTGAGTTGCTATAATTGTAACCATACGAAAGAAAGTGATTAGGAATATGATGCTAGAAGAAGAACGTCAACAAATGTATTTTAACAAATCTTAATATCAATCCCCACCAAAATACTTTTTGAAAGAAGTTTGAGATGAAAAGAAAGAAAGAAAAAAAAGAGTCGAGATTTAAAACTTAGGATTTAAAAAGTATCTACTGGAAAAATTATTACAACCAATTACAAATTTTGCAAGAAGTTTTTTAGAGAATTTTTGCAAGCAAAGTTACTCATAATGCTTTCCATCAAAAAGAAGGAAAAAAAAAAGGTATACTCCTCCATACCCTCATTGCCTCCACCAGGAAGCCCCTAATATTCACATTCATTGACCATCTATAACTCTTCATATTAATTCCCTAAATGGCATTGAAGATTCATTGCTTCGGCTTACCAGTTTAGCACCTCAAAGGTGGTGAGCAATAAAAGAGTACACGAGTCGAGTCGAGTCGAGTCAAACATTGTTGATAACCTGCCCGCATCTAGCCTACGCGAAATAGCATCCACCCTCGATCAACAGATTCAACCATCAACCATGTACCAATTTAATCAAAATAGCATATTGCATGTGATGCATTCTCCCTTGTCAAATTAGGGAATGAAGCAATAGGGTTGATCCAAATCCAAATTCCCGTACAACTGTGCTTGAATATCTCCAACGTTTTAAATGAAAAAGCAAAACTTAATTTAAGCACAACTAAATTGTACAAGAAACTACATCCAAGTCGAATATTTGCCCAACTTGGCTCAAAAAGCAGAAGAGCAATTCAATTCATTTACAGCCCAAGGTATAACATAGTCATTTTTCTCAACAACGCTTTAATTCAAACTCATATCAAAATTCACAACCAACTCTCACCTCTTCCTTCAAGAATCATAACTCAAAGAAGTAAGGGGAAAAGCGAGAGATGGAGAGTAGATTCTCATGCATGCAGATGCGGTGTGGGACTGTGGGAGGCAACCGTTTCATTTTTAATTCAAAAACCAAATCCATCCTTTCCAAATTAAGATGATTGTTAAAGAAGGACAATATCATATATGATCAGAACGCTTACAACCAAATTTATATGCAATGATTTGGTTTTTGCAATAATATCATAAATTTCAAATCAGGTGTCAAATATTCTATTATTCGTTGACGCGAAGGGAAAAAAAATATATCCGTTGATAATTCGCATCACGTGGCCACCAATAAACTTACATGCACACATTCTTGTTGTCAATCAAAGAGAAGTTTCATTATCTTATTGTAAAATCAATCAAACATTATGACAATATACTCAGAAAGAACTCCTAATCCCTAGTTCTTCATGAAAGCGAATTATACGAAAAAGGTAGAGTAAAGACGAAAAGGGAAACAAAGAAATTAAATAGAAGGGCAGCTGATTAACCTATCGCAACCAAGAAAAAAATAGAGAATTTTTATTTATCTGCCGCCTCGATGAAAAGTTATGTAGATAGTAGGTTACAAACATGAATCATTCTTGATTAAATAAAGGGGGACAAGAAAAATTATTTTAAACTTGGAAATAAACACACACTACAAAGTACCTTTTTTCTTTTTCTTTTTTTACGATGTTGTGTCATCAAAAATCCATTTGGAGAATAAAACTACATCAAAATCAACTAAAATTAGGACAAACAAACGCAACAAAACCCATAAACCTAAAGTGGAACACTAATTAAAAAAATACACAAATCAAATTGAACGTGAATTAAATGATGTTCAATCAATGTCATAAACATTCGTTTCTAGTATTAAATTATGAAACGTGTTTTATTGAAGGCGACAAAAGGGGTGATAATGATATAGTAGCAGTTGCAGTTGCAGTTGCAGTTGCAGGGGAACAAGAAGGGCACCTGATGAGACCATTCTCATTGCACGAGGTACAACTCTTGAAGCCAGCTTTCCCCCTATAGCACTTATGGCTCCCACTGCATTCTTGGCACAGCACAAAACTATAACCCCCACACGCCTCGCACGTGCCTGGCTCCACCGGCGGCAGCCCCTCCAAATACTTCTTCAGTTCGCCGCTCTCATGCAGGCGGCGGACCTCCTCCGCCCCGCCGAGGTACCTCCCGCCGCTGAACACCCTCGGCAGGGTCAATTTCGACTTTTCCGGCTCGCCGAGAATCCTCTGCAGCTCGTCCATGAACCCCGAGTCCATCGACAGATCCCGCTCGTCGATCGGCACGCGGAACGCCCGCAGTATCGATCGGACGGCGCTGCAGTCGTCGAACGTGCGGCGGATCACCCGCAGGCTCGTGAAGTACACCACCACCGATTTCTCGGCGGCGCCACGGATCCGGATCTCCCGCTCCGCCTCCGCCTCCGCGTCGTGGCGCGGGAACGCAGGGTGGGATAGGGAGCGGAGGAGCGCCTTCGCGCTGCGGTTGCGGTGGTAGATCGACGGCGACGAGGGGGAGTCGGGAGTGTCGCTGTCGCCGAGGCTGTGGACGTCCTTGAAGGACGAGCATGCAAATTTGAGCGTCGGCGCGTTGTGGACACGGCTCCTCGTTTTGGTGCGTCTCAGCCACATGGATTCCGGAAATGGATCCAACAACGCAATGCCGGTGCTCGCAATCGATCAACCAAAGAAAATTAAGAATGCAGATTTTGAGACGGATGGATCGGTTCGCGGATTGAGTGCGTGGTTTTGGGGGAATTGAAGAAATTTGGGCAATGTAGATGTAGTGTAGATGAAAAAGGAGATGTGGGAATGGCGGGTGACGGTGGGGTGTGTGTGTGTGACTAGTGAGTGCAGGGCCTGCACAGACACAGAGAGAGAGAGAGAGAGAGAGATTCACAGTTTTTTTATCTCCCACGGCTGTTTTTCAGTTTTATATGTGCTTTATTTACACTCTTTCCACTTTTTTTTTTTTGTTTTTTAAGAAATTTATTTGTAAAGGTGTTTTTACTTTGATTTAATTATTCTATTGAAAAATAATGGATAAGAAAATATAAGAACATACTACCTCCGATCCTCAAATTTCTTCGTATCTTTCCTTTTTGGGATGGTTCCCAAGTTTTTTCCTAGCTACTTTTGGACACTACCCTACAATAAATTATTACTCCTTCTAAGTTAGAATGTAGAGGTAGTAAAATAATGACAAAAAAACAGTGGTAATGACAAAAAGATAGTGGTAAAGTGGAAATAAAGTTGTTGTGATGGTCAAAAAGTAAGAATAAAGTTGTTGTGAGGTGGGACCATCAATGACAAAGGATAGTAAATACAGAAAAAGTATGAGGGTATGGTTGTATAAAAAGGTAAGTATGGATTTGATTCATAGACAAATAAAAGTGGGTAAGTAGAGATTTGATTCGTGGACAGAGGGAGTACTCCTACCCTTACTTTATCAACTTATTTATCTAAAATACTACGTATGGCCCACTATTATCTCAATTAATTAATATATCACTACCCTCAATGTGGGATCCTTTCTCTATTCACAACAAATTCAATCATTTTTTCTCTACTTACAACTAACTCAACAACTTTTTCCTTATTACCCGTGTCACTCCCCCTTAGGAAAAGATTTGAGGATCGGAGGTAGTATTAATATTTTCATCTTTTTTTTGTTGTATGTTTACTAATATGGAAAAGATATTATCACATGATCGTCCATCCTATTCCTATTTTTATGTCGTTTATCCATTAGAAAATGTTATCGCTCGTCTTTCCATGTTAATATTTTCCGCAATTCGTAACAAATAGGTAGAAAAAGAGCTACCCGAAAAGGTTATTCATATTGCCCGAGAAAAATTAACCAACATACTAAACGTGTGAAATAATGAAAATATTCTTTTTCACATTTTTCCATCAAAGTAAATGCATCCTAAATGTAAACGTGGTAACGAGCGGTTGCATAAATATATTCAACGGCATAGATGTTGATGGTGAAAATTTTCGATCATCGACATCATGTATGTTGAAGTCGAAATCCAATGGAACACCAAGTATAGTTTAAAATTTAACTCCGCATGTTGTACCTGGTGTTGGTGGGATTCAAACCTCGATCTTTCTAGTACTAATATTGTAATTGCACTTACTAATCTAGTGCAAACGGGGATCAACTAAAGTGGTGCTTCATGACTTCGTCCATCCCTATCTAAATATATATGCTAAGCTCATGTTTGGTTAGACTTTTTCGAGATTTGAAAATTGATGCAATAAATTGAATCAATTATTTTTTGTTTGTTTGGGACAGTGAGGTTAATTATACTTCTATTTGAAGATAATTCAAATCTCAAATGTTGGGGGAAGAATCTAGACTAGAGTTAGGCCAGGCTCAGATCCAAAATTAACTTATATATTATGCATCTTAACACTACATATGATCGAGCTAGCCCAATGATAAATAGTTTAGCCACTGCGCAGTAGCCCGCGATCGGTTCCAAATCATAACACACTTGTACTTTTTATTCTTTATTCTAGGAAATCTTTTAGCCACGTACATATTCCTATGTGAATCTCATTTTTATTTTTATTTTACTCTCTAACAAATCTCAATGCCAGCAATGACTTTCCTCTAATATTTCAAAAAATTTACCCCATGAACTAGTTCGAAAAAATAAATGCTTCTAACTAAAATAATTTTATTTGATCTAATATTCTAAATTCAATAATAAAGTAGTATTTAATTTTTTAATCTATAAGTTTAATATTTTTGAAAAAAATTTATTAACAAATTTGATTTATTTGGAAAACCAAAAGTGCTAGTAGACTCTTTAAACATATAATTAAGTTAATAGTAACCTTTTTCCTTGACCATCGATGATTTTATAAAAAGAAAATTCATAATAACATTTTAGAACAGTAATTTAAAATACGATTTTCTTCAAATATTCTACAAACACATCATGAGATATATTTTCCCATGCAATAATCAATTATTTTATTAAATTTCGTAAACGTACCCCCACTTCTCATTCTAGGTCGATAGTTTTGTTATTGGAAAATTATATTTTTTGAAAAATATTAAATTCTTTTCACTCAATGTGTTTCATCACAGGACCATATTATGTAGGTTCGGCACTGCTAAAGATAAATTTGTTCCTTTTGCTTTTATGCAGCAAAATGTTTCATCTAATAATAAAAAAAAATGTCAAAATGTTTACTTATCAGTCCATCCCATTAACAAATCCTGGATCAGCCCATGGTTACCATCCAAACTAGAGGATTAACAGAATCATTTTCTTTCTTGAAAAAAAAATTCTTACAGATAATTCTTTTCTGTTGTTGAACCAACATCCAATGTATTGTTACCAATTATCATCTCTACTTAATTTTATTTCCTCTTTATTCCTATATTTGAACCAAACAAGCACTAAGAGACTTTCCATATGTATTATGAGAATTTTATAAACAACATGATACCGATTCAGCCGTTAGAGTAGAACATGAGATGTCATTTTACACTTCTCACTTCTCAGTTTTCTCTTCAGTCACATCTTTTTAACAAGGGAAAACACCATTTAATTTCCCAACGTTTGAAGTTTTTTACGATAGCCTCCCAACATAAGTATAATAACAAATTAGTACCCAATGTTTCAATTTTTTTAACAATAGTGTCCCACGATCACTTTCCGGCCACTTTCTGTCAGCTGACTCGCCGGATAGTTCACGTCATATTTACACGTGGATTTTCAAAAAAAAAAAATAACATCTCCATGTTGATGTTGCCATGATTTAATGACACTTACTCCTTTTGTTATGAGTTTATGAATTTGTGGTACTTTGATCTTTGCGCATATTCATATTGATGAATTTAAATGGCTAAGGAATTTAATCTTTGCGCATACTCACATAAATTAATAGACATTTTGCAATAATATTATGATTTATTAAAATTGAGAAAGAAAATAGTTGTGTTGTGATGTGAAGGTAAGTGGGGTGAGGACCGTGGGGTAGAAATAAAGAGTAAGTTTTTTTCTTTCTAAAATCCACGTGTAAATATGACGTGGACTATCCGGCGAGCTAGCTGAAAGTGGTCGGAACGTGATCGTGGGACACTATTGTTAAAAAAAATTGAAACGTTGGGTACTAATTTGTTATTATGCTTACGTTGGGACGCTATGGTAAAAAACTTCAAACGTTGGGACATTTAATAGTATTTTCCCTTTTAACAAAACCATTTATTCTATTATCTTGTTTCGTCTAACATCTTATTAACATGAAAATATGACTATACACATTGTCGATGAAAAAAAAAAAAAAAAAAACTTAGTACCTAACAAATATCACCCGAATAAAAAAAAATGGGCGTACTCATTGTTTTTGTATGGGCACGTGCATAGGTTGTTAATAGGGGTTTTGCGCTTATAAGCTTTGCCTTTCAAATAGCTTTGATTGACGAATCACTGGGATAAATCACCAATCCCTAAGGGCTTTCAATTGGGTGGGAGAGATGACTGAGTGGACTAAAGCGTCCGATACCTAGCAGGAAAGGCATCGACGGACATAACCTGTTGGGTTGATGTCTTGGTTCCGCAATTCATGAGTAAACCGACAAAGAATCGGACTAATGGCGTATACAATACTTGAATTTTCGATGTAGATGCTACATAGTTGGTTCTCATCTATCAGAGACCAGAGTGTAAGGGGGAAGTCCACAGGAACAGGAAGACACTTCACTCATCTATCTATGTATGTAATCACATCATGTGATATATTTTGACTCATTCAAGTACGGGGGACATATTTCTTTTTTTTTGTCATTATTTAATGAAAACTGCAATCGTCACCTTTATCAATATGATTCTTGTTTTGAATACACTGTAAATGAAATAGGGCTGAGAGATCAACTCATCCATATTATAGAAGTTAAAGTACAAATTGTTTTCTAAGGGTCGGTCTCTAGTTCACGACACCATATCTTTACTCATAACCAACGCTAAATTTCTTTTAGTACACCTTTTCTATTTCTTTTTCTTTTTTTCGATTTGGGGGAGGAGCAGTGAGGCTTGACCCAAGGAAATTTTGTTATGAACATAATAGGGCTTTAATTAAATTATACTATTATATTATATTATATCCCGACTGGATTGGATTTTAATTCAAAATAAAATTACAGAATATATCTAAGTATGCAAAACCTAAATAAAAGAATGAACGAGAATAAAATTTGTAACGACACCAAAAGCCTACTAATTTTTGAGCTGTTCATAGAGAAAGCAAATGAGCACACAAACACGAGAGAGTATAAAAAAACATGTAGAAAATCAGATAAATAACAAGAACACAAATACTCAAGTGCTCAACTCACTCCAATTTATGATTAGAGTCTAAATCATCTTAATATACGTCTCTCATAGAACTGAAATTGGAATGCAAGGGTAAAAGGATTCTTGTAACTCCCAACACTAAGAGGTGAATGTTCAGCGGAAGTAAATAGATACTTGAGGAATATCAACATCGTTGTCATCTTCATCCTCACATGCTACAACGACGTCCACATGGTTGCGGTATGGGGGGAGCTCTACCTTGGCTACATCCTTAACGAGGTCCACGATCTTCTTGTCCATACGGTCCTTGTGTCGAGGGAACATGCTATTGAACAGCAGGCAACTTCCAAAAGATATGCTGTACGCGTTTAGTCCTTTGTCGGAAAGCCATTTGAGCAGTTCCCTCAAGGTTGGATTGTTCCTTATTATCCATCTGTCCCATACAGTCCAGCTCAAGTTCTGGTGCTTGACGACCTTAGGAGCCAGTGGTTCAGCTATGGAGAATAGCGGGAGAGCGAGGTTGGCAAACGTGTTGCGATAATCTTCAACTTTGTGGGACCCGTCCATTACTTTATAAAGCTCGAGGCAAACCAAGCCAGTCGCCATTGCTGTGGAAGTTGCAATGGCTGGAATGATTCTCCCAGCAATGAATTTGGCTCTCAGCTTGTCCACTTCAGGAATGCTGTAATTTCTTGCCCTCATGTTTGCAAGTGCTGCAATCAGGTCCATGTGGTAGTTGGTGTCATCGTCCTGCACATTACACACCAACATTGAAGAGAAACTACGACACACAATATCATACAGTTAAGTAACTTGATACTCCAGGAAAAAGGAGAAATTTTGTTCACCAACACCACCAGAAATAAATCTCATGGGCAACAAGTTACTGTGGCATGTTAAATTTGTAAGAGACGAGAGGCAAACCTTCTCAAACTGGATTGGTTTCATCCTGAAGTCTGGTGGTAAATTCTTGCGACATTGCTCAAGCTTCAGAATCAATTGATCAATAACAGCAGCATCATCCACGGAAGCAGTAGCAAGACTAGTAGCATTCTCATCAGTCACAATTCTCGCATCCTTTCTCGGTTGGAAATCAGGGACAATGACCTTATCAACAGCCTCTGTCAGTTTCTTTGGGTTCTTGACCCAATCAGGTATAGGGATGCCATATGTCTCAGCTCGTAGTATGGATGCAGACATAATATAGTGAAGATGGCTGGGATCGGAGGTAGAGAACTGCAGAGGCCGTGGGAATCTCTTTGGGGCTGACCAGAAAAGTGCACCGTTGCTTGTTGTAGCATCTTCAGGAAAGGTGAAAGCTAACTGCTTCACCCTGTTTGCAAAGTAGTCTTCAAACCTGCCGATGAACAGAAAAATTGTAATGCATAGCAACAAAGAAGCAAACATCATAAATCCAACACAAAAAAAGTAGATAGACTTACTTTAGACGAGCCCACAAAATACAATCTTGGAATGATTCACATCGCTCCTTGTCAAGACACTCAATTACGCGCTCCAGGTTGTCCCTTGCTTGAGCATCCCCAGCATTTCTCATTGCAGATGCATACTCACTAGGGTTCGAAAGATAGGCATTTGCTTCAGCAGGTGTCTTTTCGAGCAAGCCTTCAAATTCTGACCGGGCCCACGTCAAACAATGATCAATATTGTGGGGAAACGAGTGTACGGTACACATTGGTGCCTGTTTCTCTGGGGGATCACGAGAAGCACCATAATTTTCCGTCAGATGAGGAATGACCATTTGAGTATTGCATTTGGCACCCAAAGTTCCGGACTCGAGAAGTGGTTTCTGGAAATATAAGCATCTCTGGTCAACATAAAGCCGGGCATTTACATTGTCAAGGGCATTAATCACAACACTGAGATTCTCCCAGAAAGCATCATCAAAAACATTCTCTGTCTCCCCACCAACGCGATTCTGTAAAGCTTCTATGTGAAGCTGGGGATTAATTGCTGAAGCAGCAGAAGCAGCAACAGTGGACTTTGGCTGTCCAATGTTCCAATCTCGGAAGAGGAATTGTCTGCTTAGGTTACTCTTCTCTATCACATCATCATCAGTAATAGTCAATTTTCCATGTGAACCACACGAAACTCCCATAAGAGCCAAATTCTTCAGAAACTCACAGCCTAGAGCACCAGATCCAACAACAAAAGTTTTTGATTCCTCTAGTTTCTTTTGAAGCTTAGACCCAAATACTGAAATTTGGGCATCATAACGGCAATTTAATGGTCTGAAGTCACTGGGATCTATTGGCTCAGTAGGAAGTGATTCTACAGAGTCAAAGTAAAAGAACTGCAAAGACATCACAATAGAAAAGTTCAGTTGCGTTCTACAACTTTTACCATCTCTTATGACAATACAAATACAGCAGAAATGAGTGAAGGTTAAAAAATCATATAATTTTGATATAGTAAATTATCAGTTACGTAGATGACAGAGACCAGGAGAGCGTAACAATAGAAGAAGCAAAAAAAAACCTCAAACCACACCATACATTCAACAGTAGGGGAATGGTGTGGTTTTAGCCTACATAGTGGCCATGTCATGATTTATTTACACAATAAGCAAGACAGATATTTTACCCAAAAAAAAAAAAAAAAAAACTGCCTTCTCTAAGCCACAGGGAGCAAAGTGTGTGACTATAAGTCTTCTGCACTTTTTATAGTTTCTAAACACCTCAAATGGGGGACTGATTTACATACCTAAGTAGCAAGTAATAGTTCCATCACCCAGGAAAATAGAGGAAGAAAATTGATGAAAAACAAGTCAAGAAAGGCTTTTAGCCAGAGAGAAATTAATAACCTGAAAAAGAGGATGAAACTTCCCAGAGCATGCCTTCATAACCTCCTGCCCGACAATGCCACCGAACATGGCAGCCATAGGATTCAGGACAGCTCTAGAACCAAAGGCAAAGTGTCTCAGAAGCTTAGGATTAATATCATCCAGTTTTCCATCACCTAGGCTTTCGTTCATGTTACTGGTTATAGATATCAACTTTTGGGCATCCTCTTCAGAGCCAGCAACTGGGTAGCGCCCCAATTCAGACACAAATTTATCCAATGCTTGGAATGCCAAATGGAGAAGTGGTGGCCTGTCAAACTTGGAGAAATCAGAAAGAAGGAAATCACCAGTATCCTTTAATGCCTCCTTCAGCGGCTTGAAGTTCAAAACCTTAGGCTGTTTCACTTGAGTGACAATACCACCTCTCTCATATCCTCCATAGTTAGTTGTATCTTCTTCAAGGAAGAAAGAGTAGGGCCGGGCATTTTTTACTTTTCTTGGCTTTCCATCATTCAGCTCTGTCATTCCTCGGACTTCTGAGAACAAAACCAAATCCCCATCCTGAAACTCAAGCCTTTCATCATCCACACATGCCACAAGAGCAGGATTGTCATTACTGATAGATGCAACGATTCCTGTATGAGGTTCCTCTCCATCGACATCGACTACAGTGAATGCAGGTCCAAAATCACAAAAAGTACTACCAAAAAGACCTCTAACTTCTGTCTTTATGAAAGCAATAGGTGGCTGATGATTGTGACAGTATTCATCAAACTCGATTGCACTATCTAAATTGATGTCAGTAAAAACCACAGCCTGCATAGATTATACTTATCCTCATTAGAAATAAGTAACTAAAACAAATAAATAAACAGTATATCATACAAGTTCTTATTCCAGAATTCATAAAATGCCTAGAATATAGCAAATGCTCGACACACAGTAGCCGGCCTGTCATGACATGGTTAGGGCCCTTCCTGACGCCATAGCAGGGAGTGATTTGACCAATTGAAAATTAAACTCGGAGATTAGCAGAACTAACTGCAGAACGAATGTGGGATAGGAAGAAAGGGATCAAACCTTCAGTTTTTGTGAATGTTGGGCTAATTGTTATCAACATACAGAACCCTTATTGTGTTATGATAGTAGGATAGACAAAACTAAGAATTTTAATAATACACTGGCATAAAACAATGCATTCTATAACATCACAGCTATTTGGGTCAAATAAGTTACAGTGTCAAATAAGTAGGAGAAGAGCAACCGGACAGAAAAAATATGTAGGCAATTGAATCCACAATTCACAAATAGATATACATAAAGAGTGCTATTGTCGAGAAAACAAAAGTAACACTGAATGTTTGCAGGTATCGAATACAATATCATGTACTCCCTCACTCCACAATATGGTTGCCACATTGTGGACGGCACAAGGTTATAAGAAATTGTGAGTAGTAGTGGATAATAGTGGGTATTGTTATGAGTGAAATAAGGATCACACAATAAATGTGAGTGTAGTAATGAGAAATATAAGGTTAAATATAATGTATTATGTTGGCCCTATTACTATAAATAGAAGTGGCAAACATTTCATCGACGGACTTAAATGACAAAAGTGACAACCATATCGTGGACAGAGAGAAGAGAGAGTACATGAACAAACAATTCCGCCACGGCAGATTAATTTCAGATTTTAACAAAGGATAGCATCACCAGCACATGAAATTTTCTGAAAAAGTAGTACTAACATGGCTACAAGGTATTTTAGCTTATCCTACACAAACCTCGAGATAAAGTGACACATGCAATAACTCACATCAATGAATACATCATCTTATGCATATTAAAACTTGCATAGGCAAAACACTACTTAAGTTTGCAGAAGATGTAGAAAGAAGCAAAAAAATACTAAAAGCAGCAAAGATAGGGATGGGGAACTAGGGAAGCACAGAGTCAATGATGAAAAGCATGTGCAATACAATAAGAATGAAAATTAAAAGGGTTACCTGGAAATCGGAAAGTTGCTCTTTAGTCAATTTTGTAGTCAAAGTCAAGACAGTAACGGCATTATTTAGTTCCTGTAGCTTCTGAACTGAAGCCAGTGCCCTGTTCTTACCCACATCTTTTTCTGAGAAAACAAAGTTACTAGACATATCCCACAACTCCACTGTTCCTTCATCATGCAATGTCACAGACTTCACACCAGCAAGAATAAGGTTCTTAGCTGAAAGTGTTAAAAAAGTTGAGTTACAATCCCTGAACCCCAAAAGTCACTTCCACATTATTCATTAAGAGGGTGTTTAGCTGAGCTTATAAGCAAATGTGCTTCCAAACTCGATTCAATACAAGTATTTTCTAGAATAATCACTTTCATGATCCACAAATAATAAAACGGAGCAGAATAAACAAAAACCATTAGTTAAGTGCTAACATGAGTATCATCTAAATAACTGACATGAACTCTCTAGAAATTGTTCTTTCACATCTTCTCCCAGGTCATTCAGATTCCAGAATATGAGATCAACCACAATGAGCTCTCTAGTAGTAATAACTAAATCAAAAGTTATAAAGGCAAAACCAAAGGCAAGAGTCCCTAACAGGAATGAGTATAGACGGTAACAGAGACACATGTCATCCTCTTGCATCACTAAGTACAGCTTGAGTGGCACTCACAGTTAGTGTTGATTCGCAGATCAAATACATTTAATTTGCACGAAAACAAAAAAGTTTGCAACAGGAACACGCATCAAACAAACACTAAAAATATAGCACAAAGTGTATAGGAAACAGTTAAAAAAATCATACCAATCTCAACTCCGAGGCCCTGCATCCCAGACACGAGAACATTAGAAGCAAAGAGCCGCCTCATAGTCTCTCGCCCATAGACGGCAAGCTGCCGGCTGTGGAGATCCTCGTCAATATCGCGCGGAGTTCCATCATCGAATGCCATTTCTGTGACTGTTGGCTCGCTGCTGTAGCTGTTCCCTACACAGTCGTTGCTGGCTCCGCTACCGTTCTTCTCCTGAGTGTTGTTAGGGTTTCCGGTGGATGAAACGACGCGCTGTCTTTTGATGCTTTCGGAATCACTTGCGTTAACAGCCTCGCCTTCCCCTGCTCTCTTTCTAGGAAGCATATAGTGCGACAAGCTGCTAAAAATACGCCAAATTCCCATCGAAACCACCAAAATCAGCACAGAGTATATAATATTGTTTGGAAATTCAGGATCGAGATGAATCTCCAAATATAATAACAATCTGGCAGAGATCGGAGATTGTAGCACTACCGCAATGGTAAAGGAAATTACAGAAAAAATAAAAAGCCCTCGTCCGAGGAATTGTGAAGCCATCCGCAATCGATTGAAGAATATAAACAGTAAATCGATTCGAAACACAATAGATTAAGAAAAGAATGAATTTACCGATTACAGCTGCGGAGAGGAAAGAATGAAAACCACAGACGGAATGTTCCCGAGAGAGAGGGGGTGAATGATTCGAGATACAACAGTGGGTTTTCTCTTAAGAGACTTGGAATTTTCTCACACTAATTAAATAATTTTAGAATTTGGTTTTAGGGTACTGGCGCTTACAAATTTTGAGAGAAATGAATTTATACTTGTCAAATAGGTTGGCCGGCCCGGTAAGCCCACCACCCTTTAGACCAGCTCGGTCCAGATTCATGAGTGAAACAGGCTGGGCTTTTACAGATAATTAGGCCCATTCAATGTCTATATAGTCTAAAGTCTGGAGTGGGCCAGGTTTTGGACCTTCAAAATAGGCCCACATTGGGCACGTTTCAGAGTGGAAGCCCAGACCCACCCTAAAGCCCAGCCCAGACTTTATAGGCATGATGTTTCTCAGACTTCTCTGAACCCAACTTGACTCAAATTTTGAGTACCTGCACTAACGTGGTTTGCAGATTATTGTACATGGGACGGGGTTTATCCAGTGCGCATTGAAAATAGCGATTGTGGATTCTTACGATATAAAAAAAAAAGAAAAAATTGTCAGTTCTAATTAAAATTTAATACTTTCTTAAAAGTGATTCAACTCACCATCAGAAAAATTAGTAATTAAAAAATTACATTAAAATTGAGTACGCATCATTTTCTCGGAAACTTACTAGTAGTAGTATATTATGAATTTATTTTATCACCAAACATAAATGTAGCGAAATTGAGACTATTAGATTTTTTTCAGTAAAAGAAAAAGGAGAGGACTTGGACATTTGTTAGTTCAGTCATACGTCCGGACAACATTGTTCAATATGGAAAATCTTTGTCCTAAAAAAAAGTAACCTCTAATTTATTGCTCTCAATCTCAAACATCAAACAGGTAGCGCGCAACACCTAGCAAACACCGGCAGCAGCGGCGGCGGAACTCTCCCACCGCCGAAATGCCTCCACTAAACTCCAATCCATCGCTCATTGTTCTCTCTCTCTTCCTACTACTGTCCCTCCCCTCAAACGTCAAATGCATCGGCGTCAACTGGGGCACGGCGGCGTCCCACCCTCTGCCGCCGCCCAAGGTGGTGGAGCTTCTGAAAGCTAACAGCATCAGTAAAGTGAGGCTACTCGACGCCGACCCGCTCGTTCTCGAATCTCTGTCCGGCTCCAAAATCCGCGTGACCGTCGGCATTCCAAATTCTATGCTTCGCAGCCTCAACTCTTCCTTAAAGGCCGCCGATAGCTGGGTGCACGATAATCTCACCCGCTTCGTCTCCGACGGCGCCTCTAGGGTTCTCATTGAGTGCGTATCTTATTATTTCATTCTTTTCTTGCTTTTCTGCTTCTGGCTTCTGATTTGGATATGATGATCATATTTCACTTGGTTGCTTCATTATTAGTATCAGTGAATCGCACTTGTTTTTCGGAATTAAACCTAATTGCTAGATGTTTGATGAGAGAGAGAGAGAGAGCATAGTTTTCCGTTTGAGAATATCTGAAAGATTGGTTAGAGCTGGATTTTGATAGATGAAAATGTAGAATCAATACAGAAAAATCAAGCTAGCTACTTGATGATATGCAATTTACTTGTGTTGATCTTGGTTAAAGCTCAAAGCTTGTTTAAACTTGCTTAGTAATTAACATTAGTTTGCCTACAATTTAATGAAACTTGAACAAATAGATTCATACATACCCTTACCATGCATAACTAAGTTCACGAATCGAGAAGAGGGCATTGATTGATTGAATGATATAGTGCATTTGGCATGACTCATGAGATTGTTGCATTGGTGTAAATGGGAAATCTATGCTTCTTATAGATGTTCAGTTTTTATTATCTGTTCTTTTGAGGCCCCGTTTACTTTGGTTGATAGCTTGGATATATATATGTACATACTTTGTCAAATTCAATAATTTGGAGCTTGTTTGTCAATCTAGTCTATTGTTGATTGCACAAAGTAAACGCTCCCTCAGTCTTGTTATTTCGTCGGTTCATCTCAGTTATATTTTGTTCGTTAACCTTTCTTCTACTTCTCACGGATTGTCTTATGCACCCCGGACTCCTTTTGTGGTATTTGCTGATGTCGTCTTTAATGTTCATAGTTATGTTGCTGTGGGGGATGAGCCTTTCCTTCAAAGTTATGGCGATCAGTTTTACCCTTTTGTCGTTGGAGCAGCTGCCAATATCCAAACAGCATTGCTCAAGGCTAATTTGGCTGAAAAGGTGAAAGTTGTGGGAACCTGCAGTTTCGATGCTTTTATATCAGACACCGGTCTGCCATCTAAGGTGCGAATCAGACCCGACATCAATAAAACCATGATCGAGCTTCTCACATTCTTGAACAGACGCAGATCTCCATTTTTCGTATCTATAACCCCCTTCCAGACCTACCTTGGTAACAAGAACATTTCGCTCGACTTTTCTCTTTTCAGAGAAAAAGCACGTGCCCGAAATGATAGTCACAAGGCCTACAAGAACAGCTTCGACTTGAGCTACGACACCATCATTTCAGCACTATCAGGTGCTGGATTTTCTCAGACAGACGTGGTTATTGGAAGAATCGGCTGGCCTACTGACGGGGCTCCAAACGCTGCCTCATCTCTAGCCGAAGAATTCACTAAGGGCTTGATCAACCACCTCCAGAGCAGCTCAGCAAAATCTTCCAAGCGCCAAGACTTGCCTACGGAAATATACATTTCCAGCCTTCTAGACGAAGATAGGAGAAGCATAGCCACCGGAAGCTTCGAGAGGCACTGGGGGGTGTTCACATTCGACGGCCAAGCTAAGTACCAGGTCGACTTTGGGCAGGGTTCGACAAAGCTAGTCAATGCTGAAGGTGTGCAGTACCTCTCTTCCAAATGGTGCGTGGTGAACAACAACAAAGACTTGTCAAACGCGACTGCACTTGCCTCCGAGGGGTGTGCTGCCGCTGCCGACTGTACTGCAGCGTCGCCGGGTGGCTCGTGTTTCAACCTGAGCTGGCCCGGCAATATCTCTTACGCTTTCAACAGTTACTATCAGCAACACGATCAAAATGCAGACAGTTGTGGTTTCTCTGGCCTGGGTTTGATCACTACCGTTGATCCATCCGTCGGTGCCTGCAGGTTTTCCATTGGACTTAAGATATCGATTTCGATCTCCTTAACAGAATCTGCAATTTTATTATGTAGGTTTATATCTCCAACAGTAACTGTGTTGGTGTGGTTGCTAACGGAAATATGGTCATAAGATGAAGGAGGTTGATGGTTTTCAATGGTTCAACCAATTTTTCAGTAGCGGGATTGTCATTCAGAAAACGATGCATAATCAATCATTCTCCTTTCGTGTATCTATCTATAGTTTCCACGTAATATTTTCAACGTGTTAAGGATTTTGAGTACAACGTTGGTCTAGTCCAAGGCCTTGTCCGAATTTTGTGCAGTAGGACGGTGCAATTACTGGATTATATATACATACTGTAACAGGATTTTAGTTATTTTTTGTTTATTCATTTTGTAGACTGACTGGTATTACTTAAACTTAGTTCTGAAATAGGATATCGGATGGAAGTATTTGAACGCGCCTAATTGCTTATACATTTCGTCTTGTTCATCTTTGAGTAGCAGTATTTGAGTAGTCAGGCCTCTATGCATTTCTCTTTTTCATCATACATGTCGATCTCTCCAATGAAGCTTGGCCCCTATAAATAAAAGTGTTCGATTAAACAAATCGGATTTCCTATTCTCATTTCGTGTTTTCATTCTCTACTAGGATTTATTCCACTCAAGTACGGTATATAATTATTTTCAAATCGCTAAATGTCAAAAATCTGACGAATGAAATAGAGGATGAAACATCATATAGAGTAGATAATCCGAATTGTCGATTAAATGGACTTAACCCTATAAACATTCTCAAAATATTGACAATTTATCTTAACCGATCTCATTTCCATTAATCTTGGCTTCCCCATGTGACAAAATTAACCCTGGGCCAATAACCCTTTCCAATCTTTGTTTGTCTCATACCATTATAGTTCTTATAATCAAAAATTAGTACCACTCCGACCCACTCATATTGTCATCATTTTTTCTTATTTAAGTATCTCACTCATATTATCATCTTCCAAATAAGAAAAATTTTAACCCTTTAAAATCTTTCAAAAGTGACCTACTCACTTTCTATCTTTTTACACTTATTCTTAATCTCAACAATAACTTTTTAACTTTATTCTTAATCTCCATACCGAACAATAACATGACAATGAAAGAATAACATGACAATATCAATGAATCAGAAGGAGTAACACCTTGTAGTGGTAGCCTGAACTCGAGGTTGAGCATACTACATTAGATATTATAATTTGCAGATCAAGTTGTAGCGACAGATTTGCTTTGATAATTCGTTGATTTAGGGAGAAATATTTGAACGAAAAAATTGACCAAATTGTACACTACAATTTACCCACTTCGCGAATTTATAGTTTGGCGATCATATCATACATACAGTTACTATACATAGATCAGTAATCAACATAGTCTTGCACTAGGTTAACAACGCATCTTTATTGAAACTTCCATTCAAACAAATACTAAATCACTTCTTAAACACAGAACTAAAGTTCATAAAAGCAAAACCATCGAACAGGAATAGAAGAAGAAAACTCAGAAGAACTCCATCACCATTGTTTACACATTAATATTTTCCAACTCAATCCAACTACGACAAATCATAACTGAATCCTAGAAGAAGAAAAACAATACCCCATAGACAACTCAGGATAAAAAGAAGGGCAACCAACCACAAAAAGGAAATCTTCATGGATCTTTTTTCACAACTCAGAACGAGGCAAAATCATTTTATATAGAACGCAGTTTCAACCAGTCAAAGAAACCCAAGGGAGGAAAATCAACCATCGAACACTGGAAAGGGTATGTTTTTGACGAACAGGGCACTGCAGCTCCCTTCAAGCAAAGTTTGCACAAACTGGATCTTGGGTGCATCAAACAGTCCTGACCATGTTCGTGCCACTTCATAAGCTCCAGAGACACCACTAGCCCAGTTTGACTAAATCGGAAGCAGCCCAGATAGCATTTAACTGAGGGTACCACATTACATAGTAGCCCAATTTTCTGCTACTTGCAGACACTTCCATCACTATGAAGATAGACTTAAGAGAGGCAGGGTACCATTCATACTATGCCACGAAACACCTATATTACCCTAGAATACATCTAAATTCATGACCGTTGAAATAGAATATAGAACTGAAATGACCAGAAAACTCGAAACGAGGCAGATCCAAGACAAAGAGACTAAGGATAAGAAGACCAGCTTCAACCGAACAAGCTTTATACTTGAGTGGTAAAGCACATTCTGAGTTCTGATATCATCCCACACAAGCTAACCATGCACTTGATATGTCGATATAATAAACTAGCAAAATTGCTAGCTATTTCCATGCGAGTGTTGCTTGATAATCCCATAATGTCCCATAAATCGCAAACATGGACAATGGTCTAAACGCACGAGGCAACACTAAAGAAAGTAATATGGACAAGTAAATAGTAGCTCGAAATCATTTTTATGCAGAACTCTCAAGAGACACGTGTTTTGATCAAAGATGCAGATATGTGAAAACAAGGCAACAAATTGCACAAAAGCATCAGAACAAAGGAAAATGCAACTTCAGTAAGCAACACTCACCTGATAATCTCAACCTACCTTTAGCAGCAATTTGGAGAATATCCACTTCCCTCTATAAAAACATTCACACAGCTCAAATCAATCCTTACTCCCCGCCAAGGTGCTAACAAAAGATGTAGAATGGAGAAAAAGTATATTGCACAGAGCAATGAACAACCTACCTCTGATCTCCAGTTAGAGAACAAATCCGCTTACGGAATATAAAAATAAAAAAAACCCTCCCACAATTAAGAGTACTACATTAATATCCCTTCCAAAATGTCTAGTATGGACGCTGACGATTTCCGCCATGAGAATGTCTATCTGGACCAGATGAACCACCATCTCGATAGTTGTCCTTCCGTCTATCACCTCCATAGTTGCCTCTACCACCGCCACTGTAAGAAATAAAATTCATCAAATACAAGAAACATCCTAAATGCACATCAACGCATTCATTCAAAGCTTAAAGTTCAATGAAACACATTAAATCAGCACACACAAAAATAGTGTATTGTATCTGAACAAAATAGAAACAGGAAACGGACAGAATTGAACCATAACTAACGAGCAGATGAACTGTGGAGCTTAACAATTCAAAATTCAGATAAGAAAGAAACCCTTAAAAAAATTGGTGAACTGAAAACCCTATGATGTAGCTTTGGAACTAAAAACATAGTTTACGGAACATATTTTAGGAAACATTTACTTACCCAGAACCATATGATGTAGCTTTTGGAGCAGATTTCTCTGCCATTGTGACGCTTATTTTGTGTCCTCTCATTTCATGCACTGTAAATAGAAAAATCATTGCAAGTAAATACCAAAAAAAACGGAAATACATGCAATTTGTAACCTCTTATTACCACACGCAAAAAAAAAATAATAATAAATAAATAAATAAATAAAGAACTCACACACACACACACACGCACACACACATTTGACTATGTACAGAAAATAAATACTATGCTAGTCATTCTAGACAAATTTAAGTGATGTAACATACTGTTGAAGAAACCTCCAGCTGAGTGAGCTGCAGATGGATCTTCATAAGATAAAACTCCATCCCCTTTATTCTTTCCTTGTTCATCTGTGTATAGTTTGATGCTCCAGGGCCATTGATCTTTGTAGCCTCGCTTTTGCTTGATTCTTGCAACCTGGAAGTATGAGAAAAAACAACTAAGTTAATCTAACTCGAGAAAACCTAAAGACTCATCCATCACTGAGAACCAATTTTATAATAAATTTATGTCATTCCAATATATCCCCAATACATGAATATTGTTATTATATTCTCAACCATAATCAAAACATCCAAATCCTAATGCAGCAAATAGGGCAAAATTCATAAGATATCATAGATGGCCAGACACAAAAACTACATGAACTATTCAAAACTATTCTGCTAAAATTTACGCAACTAGTTTTTCATAAATGAAAATAAGACATAAAATTTGCATTTACTTGGCCAATACTTCCAAACAGTTCTCTGAGCTCATCAGTGGTCACATCTGGAGGCAAATTTGATATGTAAATTCTTGAGTTATCACAGGAATCCCCACAATTTTCATCACACTGCTTGACCTTCTCAGAAACCTCTGCTGCTGGAGCACTGCCGTAACCTCCTGTGTTTCGAGGGCCACCACCATATCCACCAGATGAACCCCCACGTCCACCACCACGGTTTCCACCGTAACTATCACCACCATAACCAACAGGGGCACCATATGATGGAGGGTGCGAATTAGGTCCCCCTGTGTAACTTGTAGGTGGAGGGACTGCATCAGGAGCATAACTAGGGTTCCCACCATATGCATTAGGAGGTGCATAACCACCAGCACCCCCATAAGAAGGGGGAGCAACAGGAGGAACCTGTCCATAACCACCATCATCCCTTCCTTGACTACCACCATCATAGCCGTTGCCACTGCGACCACTGCCACCATCATAACCATTGCCACTGCGACCACTTCCACCATCATAACCTCTTCCACCTCTGTTGTTTTCATAACCTCCACCTCTTCCACCTCTATTTTGACCACCACCACCACTTCTACCCCCACGATCATCACCGCCAGCTGGAGACTCGGTACCACATTTGTTACACTCAGTTCTTCGGGCAAAGTTCAAATTCCCGCAGCTACATCCATAGATGTCATTATCAATTACCACCAACAGACAAACGAAACTCAGATATCATATCCACTTGTTGATGTCAGAAATCTAATCAAACCCAAAAATCTTTAAACTAAATTCCACTCAATAGTGGACATTGATATTACAAGTTTACATATAATAAACAGATGCACCCTACCAAAGCAACACAACCAGGATATAGAAAGGAAAAAAAAGGATCTTTGGGAAGTTCCCACCAAAAAAACATACACATCATGAACTTTCACTTTTAATAATTGGGTCAACCTGATTCAAGGTTTATACAGTCAAACAACATCCAAATTCAAAAACTGGCAAGTCAGAGGTTTTGGAAGTAAAAGAAGTCATGATTAATCATATAACAAAGTATCAACAAACTAGAGATGCAAGAGACTATGTATGCAGGAAAGACACCACCTTACCACCGGTAATGAATCCAGAACCTGTTATTAGCACTACATGATTCACGATATTGAATTTCACATCCACCCAAAGGATGATAGGCCAATCTCATGCATAAATGTAATAAGATACTGATAATGAACTTCATAATGGTTAAAAAAACGGTTGCTTCTGGTAAACTCTACTTCATCATAAAACCCGTTGCCAGAACCTAATGATATTTTCAAAAGAATTAATTGAAAGATTCGAGATATACAAACTTCTCCGTTACCTTGGATTGGGACAACGCCAATCACCTTCCCTGCCGCTTCCACCACCACGACCAGCTCCTCTACCGCCAGCACCACCACCGCTGCCGCCGCCGCGTCCGCCACGATCCCCTTGGTATCCACCGCCACGATCCCCCTGATATCCACCGCCACGATCCCCCTGATATCCACCGCCGCCACCTCCTGCAATCAAATTAACAGATCTCTTATCACAAAATGTTAAAACCAACAATATAAATAGCAACCAGCCCAGACTTTATACAAGTAAACCAAAGGCGGATAAAACAAGTAACCGATTACCTCTATTACCACCATATCCCCCGCCACCGCCTCTTCCACCGTAGCCTCCACCACCGCTTCCACGATTCCCGTATCCTCCACCACCACCACCGCCACCGCCACCGCCATACCCTCCGTAGCCTCCACCACCTTCAGAGCCGCCATATCCACCACCGCCATAAGCTCCGGGCGGCGCGCCAGATCCGTCGCCTTCTTGACCGTACATGCCAGACATCTTTCTAGGTTAACTGAGAAACTCAATCAAAATTTCTCCTAAAAGTAACAGATGGTTATTCCTCGCGAGAGAACGCAGAAAAAAGAAGAGGGGTGGAAGAAGATGAGCTAGGGTTAAGGGTATCACACTCAGAAGACTCTCTATAAAGGTAAATAGATATATTTGCCCTCAAAAGAAGAAAAAAAGAAAAAAAGGAGTATGTAGATATTTTTGTTTTTGGATTAGAGCGTGCGATCCACTGCGGCCAGACGACGCTATATCATACTATATGTGATGTTACAGCCAATCACGGCGGTTTATTTTTTATTTTACTTTCACTATACTATTTTCTGTATCATAAGTAGCAACTTATACTTGATAGTTGATCCCATTAAATAAGTCCGAAATAAATACTGTATTGTCTTAGGAGAGGTGTGTAATAAAGGTAAAATCAAACAAAATTAATTGTACGTGTTTCACATAAAATTTTAGACAAACCAATAACAATAGTACTAAGTAAAACTTCTATAAAATAATACCCATGAAACCATAAAAATTTATTAATTTAGAGAGGTATTAATATATCGATAAATTAATATTTTATTAATTAAAAGAGTGATTTTTTAAATTCAAAAAATTAACTATATTTAGTATTCTTGTGTATTGAAAATAAATAAATTCATATATGTTTCATTGAATATATTCATACATCATCCAATTCGTTGTAACAAATACATATATTCATATACAAATGAAGCAATTTCAAGCGACTTAAGTAAGACAAGCTTTGAAGAAGGCCTTCATAAGCTTGAGAATATTATTAAGGATATTGGTTATCACAATCAAATGGACATCAACAACTTATTAGACTATCCGGATGAAAATGATGAATGTTCACAAGTTCAAAATTTAAAGGAAATTGTGGTTGACATTATTGATGATCCTATTAATGATGAAGTTCACCATGATTCAACACTGTTGGAACCAGTTACGCGAAACGAAGCTTTGAATGCGGCAACATACAACTCTTCACAATTTTTTTATTTCAGTTAGAGAACACGAAACCAGAATTTTTTAGTGCAATTAGAAAAGTGAGGGATGAAAACCAATTAGATTTAAATGTTAAGAAAAAACAAATAACAACAGATTCATATTTTAGTAAATTACCATGATATCAATAAATATTTAAGAATTATTAATTTATAGTATTAATGGGACCTATACATTTATAAAGGGACTTTTCAAAAAATTATTATCTTATTATCTTATCAACTTTGATGATATTTTACAAGGACCCGAGTCGGGACTGGAGAAATTTATTATATTAGAGAGTTTATTAATTTATAAAGTATTAAATTACAGAGGTTTTACTGTAGTATGTTTTTGTTTCCAACAATATCAATATATATATATATAGTTTTCAAGTTAATTGAAAGTCAAATTTTAATTATTTCTTAAAAAAATAAATTCATATTTTAAGTCGCTAATGAATGCTTAAATTCATAATTATAACATGTAGTAGTATAAATTCCAAAAAAAGACTTAGATTAAATAGATAAAGAAGATCAGGTCATAAAATGAACATTTTAAAAATCATTAAGTTGTTTGGAAAAGCCATTAACGATTATTTTATAATGATGAACTTATCTTCTTCTTTTTTTTTTGTTTCTTTTTTCTTTTTTTGAGAACAACGATGAACTTATCTTAAACAATATAATTCTGAAAAGCATAAAATCTAAAATTGTTTGTTTCGTCATGTATATATGGCCCGACAACATCTACAGGTGTAAAGTCCGTACTGTTGTTACTTACCAAATTAAGTAGTTAGCAATATTTGTTCTTTTAAGATAATTTTTAGTTAGGTTAAAGGAAAAATACCTAAACTATGTAGAGCATTATCTTACCTGTATGGGCCGTTTGGTTTATTGATATAACATGATAAAGCTTAATTGATAAAATAATTTAACTCAATCACGTATTGAAAAAATATAACATGTGATCCTATCCACCTATATGTATAGATAATATAGCTCAAAATAATTTATTTCGAATTTAAATTAAAGGGTGTATTGGATTGGAAGTTTGGTGGATTTTAATGGAGTTGAACTCCATGGAATTGGATGAAGTTCATAAAATTTGAGTGTGGAGTTTGGAGGAGTTTGGGATGGATTTTTAAAGAGTTCAGTCGACTTCAAATCCACATCCCCGCGATCACGTGTCTTTCTCGGTCGCTGATGGACTCCCACGATCGCGGGACATACATGATCGCTGGTACCAAAGATTACATGTAACAGAAAAATACAAAATACAATCAAACATGAAGCAAATCCTTTAAGCTCCATTTCTTCTGCCCTTTGCTCGACCGTTTCGACGCCGCCGTGTATTTATTCAATGGCCGTCCCTCCGATGCGCTCCGGAACAAGAAGAAATCCTTTAAGCTCCATTTCTTCTACCCTTTGCTCGACACCGCCGTCAGCGCCGAACAACCGCCGTTGGATCCCTTCTGACGCCGCTCTTCTTCCTCTTCCTCCCACAAATATTGGAAATCCCTAAGCGGAGAAAGCGACTGCGCCGTCCTCCGGCTCGACGGCTTGGACAAAGACACACCTCTTTCTCTTCCTCGTTGCGGCGAAAGGGTCGTCCGTTTCTCGATCTTTTGCTCTTTCCCCGCGGCGAGAAGGCGCCTTGGATTATCTTTCTAGCCTGCGACTGCTGTTTCCTCACCGGAGGAAGTCGCGGACGTCGAAACGGTCGAGTTATGGACAGTTCCGGGATTCAAACAAATATACTAAGAAATTTCCACACAATTTCGCACAAATAGTCTTTCTTTTAGTTGGAGCCAACGACCAAGGGCAGGCCAGTGACCGCGGCTCTTGACCATTCCTCGCATTCACGTGTCATCAACGCCCGCTGATACCAATTCCATCGAATTCCGAGGTCCAGAGGTCAGATTTCATCCTTTGTATTTTTCATCACCAAATCCGTCGAAATTCATAAGTTTCACAAATCCAGCAAAATCAGGTTGAAGTTGAATACCATGAGAATTTGATGGAGTGTGAAATTCATCGATTGAATACTGCTAGAATTTGACATATTTTAAACTCCTTCAAACTCCGTGAATCTAATACCCCAGGATTTCAGACTCCTTTAAATTCCTTCAAACTCTACCATCCAATACACCCCTAAGTTTCAGATCAATTAGGGCCTCCAAAAATGAGGCAAAATCCTTAAGACTCGGCCCGACTTTTTAAACTACGAATGATATTTCAAGTTAAATTTTGAAGTCTCCAAGCTTTTGTCATCTTTAATTAAAAATCGTATACCAAGATCCTAATTATACCAAAACAATATAAGTGTCACGAGCTGTAAAAAAACATATGTCAAGATGTACGCCAATGACAATTTTACTCTTAATTATTGCATCAAAATCTGAAAAAATTAACCTTTTTTCCTTGAGTCAAGGGGGAATTGTGACAATTTAACTAAAACTTACATTGAAAATTACAACAGGTATTTATTTTAAGAAATAAAATGTTGGCGGTCGAAAGTCGAAACACTTATTCGGGGCTGATGAAGTAAAGCTGGTTGATGATTGATGATGACTGTAGTGAAGGTGAATTGAGAAACAAAGTATGGCAAAATAAAGTGTGAAAAAGTACCTTTCATTTACGAGTGATTTGAAAATATAATACGAACGGATTGATTTGGATTGTATGGAAGTTATATTCAATTTATTTTGTTAAAAGTATAAAGTACTCACTCCGACCGACTCATATTATTGTTTTTCTTTTCTGATTTAGGTGTCTCACTTATATTGTCATATTCTAAATAAAGAAAATTTTAACCCTTCAAAAATGATGGTACCTATCCACTTTATATCTTTTTGCCCTTATTTTAATTTCGTTGAACAATAACATGACAATTTAAATGATTCTAGAGGAGTCAAATATATTTGATACATACCTAGCTCAAATTAAAATCTCAAGTTGCTAAATAGGAGTATAATTTATGATAAAGTTTAGTAAAACATACTGTAAGAACAACTTAACTAGTATTATGTTCTGCGCGTCGCATGACATCACTTTATTATGTCTTTATCTCCAAAACTCTAATTCAAAACTTCTTACGAACAATCAATGATATATGCTTGAAGATGAGCTTCAAAATTAATTCCTAATCAATATCTCTAGAACACCCAATGTTATGCATATTCTTACTCAATAATTAAGAGAGCGGATGCGTGACACCGTCAAAATCAAGGTAACTGAATGTAAGCAAGGTATGGGCACTAAGTGCTAGTTTTTCACAAAATAGACGAAGAAAATGAAAATACATATGCTACATTAATATCCATTGTGTATATATATTTTAAGTTTACTTATAGTATATAACAAAAAAGTAGTACGGTTCTCACTTCTCACCTAAAAAAAAAGGTATGGTTCTATTATGTTAAAAATATCAAAATTTTGTGGTAATCATTATGCTCCGATACGTTGCTTTTCTGCGGTGTTGTTTGACAAAAGGGTCAAAAGGGTCAAGAGGGTCAGCCTGATGAAAGGACATATGCAAATATGTCTTCTCAAATAATTGGTTTAAAGATAACATTAGGAAGGAGATAGGGATGTGAAACAAGACTAGTTTCTGGCAGGAGAATTGGACATGAGAAAGAAGCTTGGCAATTAGCTTCACAAGGTTGTTCAAAGTGGCAACGGATAGAGATGTTAGTATTAAAGATAAAGGAGTTTGGGATGGAAATAATTGGGTATTGTTTAGTCGTATTTTGTTATTATTTTTCATTCTTTTTAGTGTCGTATTTGTTCGTCGTTAGAGTGTTTTATTATTGTTTTGGTTCAAGTAGTGCTAATGTGTGTCAAGTTAGTTTGTTTAGTGTGTGTTAGATTTTGTTGCTGAAAAATGGAGTGATCGGTGCCGTTGATCAATGAAAGGGAATCAAGGGAATCAATGAGAGCGAAAAAGAGAAGTTAAGAGTGAAGTTAAGTAGCTAAGAAGAATCAAAATTGGATGGAATCACCTTGGCTATTTCTCTAGAGTAATATTGAAGCCAAACTCGGTTGGAACCCAACACCGGTTGTCTATCTATTTCAGAATTGAAGCCCAACCCCAATTGACTCTCAACCGAGGTTGGCTTGCTGTAACTGCTAGTTTAGCGTGGATTAAAATAGAAAATGAGCAGTTTCATTCACTTATCTTTTATTACACATTTGGGGAACGAGAGAAGAAAACTTTTATGTACTTTTCATTGGAGAATTTCAATTTCTAGAAGGTTAATTCGTACGAAGAATCTGTAATAATTCTATTTCTCTTTTTATCTTTGCAAATTGAATGCTTGTTACTTTCAGATTACTTTGTGTGGTTTACTTTTACAGTATGAACTAAATTTCCCAATCTAGGGTTCGTGATATTCAAATCGAGATCAATTATCGATTATTGTATATATGTGCTCGTTTGATTGAATTGATATGTTTGTGATTAAGCATTTGGCCAATGTTTGATCTGTGCTAAATAGTGAATGAGATCGATAGATGAATTCATTATTCGACCTTGGTTCAATCAAAGTTAGATTTAATCGGAGACGTATAATCTAACCATCGGATTAATTCTTATTATCTCTTTTGTTAGGATTTGAGTTATGAATACGAAAGTTAGTTTTTCCATTCCTATGCATTAGATGGTTAAATGAATAGATTCGATTGCACGTTGCATAATATTTGGTTTATTGTTATCTTGACGACAAGAAACCCGCATCCTAGATATATTTTATATAACTTTTATATTCGCAATTTAATACCGTTTTTGTTTCTTACTATTGTTCATCAAAACTTAACTTGTTTAGAATGTGTAGGATATTTTTATTAACTTGTGTAAAGCATGAATCCATCGCCCTGTTAAGTCTTCCTTGAGATTCGACTAGGGTCAGCTTATTCCACTGCGATTGACCTCGTACGATTGCGAGCAATTCAAAGGTGTTTTAAGTTGAAACAGGCATGGGTGTGGAAGTGGAGGAGGAATTTATTTGATTGGGGAAAAAATATTTTCTCTTGTCTACTCACTCTTATTAGGGCTGTACACGAGCCGAGCCGAGCCAAATACTAGCTTGCTCGAGCTCGGCTCGTTTGAAAAATTATAGGCTCGAGCTCGGCTCGAGCTCGATTCGAGCTTTGCATTTAGAGCTCGAGCTCGGCTCGTTGAGTAATAATAATGCTCGAGTTCGGTTCGAGTTCGGCTCGCTAAATATTCGTTTAGTCGAGCTCGAGCTCGAATGCTCGAGCTCGGCTCGGAAAAAACTTCCAAATTAATTAACAAGTAACTAATAATATAGTCTACTGTCAAACACAAGCCATGACAATATCATCCATCAAAATATATATAATAACCTAATAATATATCAATTTATCAATATATATGTTGGTATTAAAAAGTCTAATATAAATGTAATATTTATTAAAAGTATTAAAATTTTCGAACGTGTTCGCGAACATGTTCGTTTAGGTGATTCGCGAACATGTTCGCGAGTTAGCTCGTTTACTATCAAACTCGAACGTGTTCGCGAGCATTTCGAGCCGAACATAGATAAGCTCGAGCTCGGCTCGAAAAATTTGTCGAGCTCGATTTGAGGCTCGAGCTCGGCTCATTTAGTTAACGAATGAACTTCGAACGAGCTTTTTTCGAGCCGAACTCTGAATAGCTCGCGAACCGTTTGGCTCGTTTACAGCCCTGACTCTTATTGACAGGTTCAAGCCCACTCTTGATAAAAGAGGATGTTTGGAGATGGATGGCGGACTCAAACGAAACCTACTCCTCAAAATCTGGATACATGGAGATTGAAAAGAGAGTAATTCAGGAAACCTCGACCCATAGAATTTTGAAGCACATTTGGTGTAAGTCTGCTCCAAGCAAAGCTTTCGTTTTTTGTTGGAAGCTCATCTTGAATAGGATCCCGACTTGGCATAATCTTTTACAAAGAGATATTCGATTGGAAGATGACACATGCACTTTTTGCTCGACAAATTGTGAAACTATGGAACATCCGATTTTTATTGTCCGTTTGCTCATAGAATTTGGGCTTGTTGTTATAATTGGTTTGGGTTCATGTACGTGGGTCATGTCAATCCTATCTCTCACTTTGAGCAACATTTGGGGATAATAAGAAAAAGAAAAACTGTAGAAATGTGGAAGGCCTTATGAATTTGTGTGGCATGGAATATTTGAAATCATAGAAATGGAGTGGTTTTTAAGGATCTCCCAAGGAGCAAGGAGGAGTTGATCGAGTTAATTAAAGTGAGGTTTTGGTTTTGAATTTAAAATCTTTATCCTAACTCTTACTGTTATAGTTTAGGAGATTGAATGAGTTATCATTCTCATTGTTTTGATTTGTTGGGATAATGTTTTGTGTTTTTGTTGTTTTGAAGAGTGTTTCTCTTCTCGGGTTGCACCCTCGTGCGTAGTTTAAATAAATTTTTACTTACAAAAAAACACATTAAAACACAATATTTGACCAACTCTCTTCATAATTTCAAATTATGACTAATATTTGCACTTTGAGATAGATTTATCCTTAATGAAGTCGCGGGTCGGTTCAGATCAATCTGACACAAATGGCACACATGGCACGAATGATGTGTCGTTTGTACCGCCTGCTATAATTATTATTTTTTTTTTGCTATAATATTAATAAAGTAAAGACTAACGTAAAAACTCCCTCCCAGATCAACCCCTAATAAACCATTCATTCATTCTCTCTCTCTCTCTCTCTCTCTCTCTCTCTTCCATTAGATATGTCGTTCCTCTCTGACCACCACAAGAACTCCCTTACACACACACCACCGTGATCTCCCTTCCGGTTGTCTTCCGTCACCATCGCGGCCCTTTCGCCACCATCGATGTCTCCATTGCCGCTGGATAGATCTATTCTCCATCCATGATTCTCTCCTCTCTCCCTTGCACCTCTATCTTTCTCTCTCTATTGCTTCATCTATTTGATCAGGGAATGACGGTCCTTTCGCATGAAATATTTTATTTACTTTTTCTTAAAATCTGTGCACCGCCTCCATACCATACCAAATATTTATCTATTTTTTTCTTAAAATCTATGCATGGCCTCCGCACCATACTAAGGCCTCGTTTGGTAGAAATATTAATAATATTGAGATAAATAATACATAGATAAATAATATGGAGATTGTAGGATAGATTATTAAATTTTGTGTGTTTGGTAGAAAATATAACAATTTGTTTTATCAAAGTTTGTTGTTTGGTAGAAGATGTTAAAATCAATATTAACTTTGATTTTCCCTTCCTAACCCTCATTATCCCTACACTTCCTTACCCTTCTCCTCCAGCACCCTCTCTCTCCCCCCTTCTCTCTTCCTTCTCTAAATCAATTATTGTATGAAGAAGATCAAGAAAAGGAGCAAGGAGAGATCGGGTTGGGCCCGAGTTACGACGACTCACTCCCCAACTCAACTCGAGCTGCCTCGCCCAAGCTTAATTCCCCCGTCGACTCAGCGCCGCGGCCGTCGGTCTTAAATTGAGGTCGCAGATGAGTGGCTGCAGTGGCTGATGGCGGCGTTTGCAGGCTGTGATGAATTTAATGAATACAAACAATTCAATTCCTTCTTCAATCCAACATCTTATATTTATAGCAACTCAGACCTTGTCTAATTGCTTTCTCTCTCTTCCTTAACCTAAAAAATTCCTTAATTTCCATACCCCAAAAGCCTGCTCCTGCTCCTACTCCCTCCTGCTTACAAACCCCAGAACGAGTGCCTGAAGAACCACGCCGTCGGCATCTGCGGGCACGCCGTCGACGACGGCGGCGCATTCTTCCCCTTCCCCCAGCAGCAGCTGTTCCTGACCCACCACGGCCATTTCAAGTACCGTGCTCCCGGTGGGTACGTCCACGTGGCGGCGCCGCAGTAGCTAAGGGTGGCGCTTCTGGCTCTGCCATCGAGCTCTGGCGGCGGAGGGTCGCGATAGGAATGAAGACGAGAGATTTGAGGGTAATGAAATCTTTCAACAAATAGTGAAACCTGCTGCTGCAAAGGGTGAGAAGAGGCCTGCTGCTGCAGCGCCGGAACAGTAGTGGCGGAGGAAGTGGTGGCAGTGGCGGAGGAACCTGTGATGGTGGTGGAAAGACAGCGGTGGGTGATGAAGAAGATAATAAGGGGAGGGTAATATTGTCTTTTTAATGTTTAGTACGAGTTACTGTTGAAGCCGTATAAATAATACACCTAGGTGGTCGAATTATTTATATGTCATTCTTTGTATTATAATACCGGGCTTTCCTCTATTAACGCGCTCTTCGTATTAATAATTTTTTCTACCAAACAATGTATTAACTTATATTAATAATATAGTATGACTTAATATGGCCTACCAAACACACCCTAAGTGGACATGAAGGGAGTAAAATTCATTAACATAAAAATATCATCACAAAATCAACCTAAATATCATTAAACAAAAAAAAAAAAAAACCTTTTTTTTAAAAGATGATAAATTTGAAAATTTTCACCATTTTGTACAAATGGTATGAACAAGACTTAAAATGCCACATGTGCCAAATCCAGCTGCGGACTGACCCGACCCCGCCTACAAACTAACCCAACACACACAGCTTTTCGTCAAGGCAATTTTTTTTTCCAAATTGCAAATAATACCCAGAATTTATAATTATAAATAGAATCAAATATTATATTTTAATGTCCATTATGTTATACGAATATATATTCTCTTTGGAATATTATGAAACAGTGATTTAGCACTTGACCGTTTAATACACATTATATAGAATTCGAAACGATGAAAAATTATGCATAACAGAAGTAGATAAAAATTATATGAAAGCTGAGAAGTAGTTGGGTCGATTCTTTTCCAGCTTTGGCATGCACACATTATGAAATTAACCAGCAACCAAAGAAAAGTATTTATACGCTGATAAAGCCAACTATTGGTAAAGATTTTTGGCAAATTTAGTCCTAAGAATCTTGTTCTCACTCTTTGAGATTTTTTCCACAGACATCTCACTTTTTGATAGAGCTTTAGCTACAGCCTTCATCTTCCTAACACTCTTGGATCTCTTCATGGGTCTCCCGTTCTTCACTTTTCTGCACAATATTAATTACTAAGATATTGGATATTCAAGTCAACAACAAATAACTTCTTCCATCCGGATGCCAACACACCCAAGTTACCATCTGTATCACCAATTTGCAACAATTATTGGTCAATGTATTTTTCGGAACAAATTTGCTAAAATTCTACTAGTTTCTTTTGTATTCCATGATAAATTTACAATCATAGAGAACGACAACGAGGCATAAACAAGAAAAACATTACAACAACAACGACCTAAGTTAACAAAATCAAACAAGTGCTTCATCTCATTATACCCACTCCTCCCCAACCAGTGCTTTTTAACATAATAATCTCCGATCATTTTAGTTAATTAGTCACAATGTATGAGTAACTTTATCTTGGTGTACACTATTCAATAAATATTCATGTAAACTTATCAAATATTACTAGATTAATATCAATAACCCCCTTTCTTTAGCAGCAAATATCCAGCCCAAAAAGTGGCAGAAAGTGATGAGCAACAAATAAAGCTTAGATATGCTGGCTGATTTGGAATTTCAGTAAATTTTTGACTCTGTGTGCTTGATTTAAGGTGTCAAAACACTTGGTACAAAATGTTTAGAACAAGAGAAGATTCCTCATTTTTCATTATTTACTTACATCACTTGTCACTGTGATTATCCCCTCGATCAAACCAGTTGACAGTTATAATAATTGACAAACAAAGCAATCCTGAAGCTAGGTGATAAATCTTTTTAAAAACAGAGCAAACTTCAGATATAGAAAGTAATTAGAAGAAAATGAGCCGACCTGAGGGTTCCTCCGCCAACAGAAACGCTTGTAGTAGCTACTGTATCAGCTACATCCATGGCTGAAAAAGTATGAGTCGCGGAAACAGTCAGTACCGATTGCGCAGAGAGAGAGAGAGAGAGAGAGAGAGAGAGAGAGAGAGAGAGAGAGAGAGAGAGTCGTGACCTTCAGCTTTGTCCGCGATCGAATTATTGGCGGTCAAACCATTTTTCCTCTTGTTTCTATTCTTCGCCATTGTTGTCTGTCTCTAGCTGGTTTTGAGTTTGTTTTAGTATCAGACGAAAATCGAAAACCCTAAAATAAGAGCGGAAGGAAATGTTATATACCGCCTTGCCTTTTATGTGGAATTGTATGGGCTGCGCACAATATGGACTCTAATTGGGCTTTAATTGTTTCTGCAAACCGACCCGGCCTAAATGTCAGTTAATATGAATTATGAAAATCACTTGTCTATATAAATCGATGCCCTTTAAATTTTTGACCGCCAAAATGCCGCGCCCAACTTCAGTCGCTCAGGAAATTTCACTCTTTCGCTCCCGGATTCAAAATCGATGGTTAGCATTCGTATATTTTTCGCATTATATACGGTGTAATTCCTTATCCTGAATCTAAATGGAGATGGCGCTTCACATTTGATTTTTCTCTCAGGGTTGATGATGTAACCATTCGAGTTCTCGAGTCCATTTTAGTTTCCAAAGATGTGAAGTCGTCGATTGAAGTCAGATCGGTTTTGAAACGGTTCATGAGAGACGAATCTCTTCTTATATTTGGTGAAATCGCGGAAGAATCAGTTGAGATCAAGCTTATATGTACTGAGTTTCTGATTCGTGTTTTTGCCATGATTGGCGACGTCGAGGTATTAGATCTAATTGCGGTTTCTATAATTTTCGCATGAAAAATAAAAAATTATTTGCTTCTGGTTAATTGCAGTAGATTGAGCATTTTGTCGAAGAAATTAGTAATATCTACTCTATCTGTTTTCGTATTTCAGTATGATGTCATTTTGAAGTACTTGGTAAACGCATCGATAACTAGGAAATCTAGATAGTGGTTGGCAACAAGATCTATGATTCTTTTTCATCCAAAGAGAGTTTTATGTTTTACATGTCATTCTCATTGTTCCCTTCATTTACTAAAATTTGCTGTCAGTAATAGGTTGTTCTGATAAAACGATAATTACAATTACAAAGATATTAATTTGGATTATCCTCCTTTGAGATTGAGCAATTGGATATTTGGCAGAGTTGCTTGGCCTTGAGATACGAAGCACTGGTTATGCGAGATGAGAGGGCTACTGTACACCCTGAGCTTCAGGTTTATTGTAAAGAATGGCTCACATTCGCTGAGCAATCACTTGAAAATGGATTCCACTCCGTTGCAAACCAGGTAAATTCTGAACTTCCAAGTGATGATCGATGTTTGGATGCTCCAAATGTACCATGTGTGTTGTCTTTATATCTCCTAGGAAGATATGGATGAAACAATAACTCAGCCATCCTTAAATTAGAAATTTCAACGGTTGACTTTGAACCAGTTCAGCTATTAAGATGGACTGGTGATGTGCTTCTGTTCTGCAGTTATGCCTTATAATTTATATATAAGTTTGAAGCGAGCGCTGTACTTATTGGAGTTCATATCTCAAAGGAGTTGATAACATGGACATCTTATACAGCTGAAATTTTGGGTTAGCTAATCGTGTTCATCTGAATTGATGCCAAGCAACTGTTCACACGAGTATTAGTTACATTTCACCAGAGGATAATGTTTCAATTTTAGTGTTCTGTTTGCACTAAAATTTAACACAACAAAGATTAAGGTTTTCAATTCCAAAAACTTGAATCAATCTTTTATAGGAGAAGGTCGATGTTGTAATGTAGTCTGTACTCTTTATCTTTACGTAAACCCAATTATTGAAGATGATGGTTGCGGTTTGAGGGTTGCTGATTGCATCTGCTACTTCTGGCTGGATATTTTTTGTGCAGTGATCATGTATCCTTTTCTCCTGTGATTTTGCATTGATTGTGTGGATCGACACTGGTCTAGCCGGGACTGAAAGATACTAATAGTAGTTTCTGATAACTTTCTTATTGAAGGCATGTGAAAAGGCACTTAACTCGGGTGCAATTGACTTGGAATCAGAGGACTTGTTCCATGATGTGCGTGCTAGGGAAAAAATCGATAGGTTGAAGAATACTGCTTTGCTCAATATTTCTTCTCAGTCTGGTATGTATGTATATTGAACCCCTGTTTCCTGAAAACTTAACTTTTTTTCTTCTTTTCTTTCAAGCTCGTTTGCTAGTGATTTGATGCACGATCATGGTAAAATAACAAGCAGTAACATGAATGACTATTGCACTCCAGTTTATGCATGTCAAATATAAGGTCCGACATTGATGGTTACATGTCTGTTTTAAACCTTAAAAGATACCTGACAGAGTTGCAATATTGTACGATAGCATGTAGGACGAGACGTTGGAGCATGATGTTGGTCCAGAAAGAATTACTACTGAAAAAGTTAGCGGAAGAAGATTAGAATGCACATATCCTGGTAGGCTCCTGTCAATTGAGTAAAAATGTTGAATTGTGGGATCAAAAGTACATCACTGCAGTCATTTATTTCGTAAGCAGAAAAAGATACCAAAGATGCCAAACAGATTGAAATGAAAATCTTCAAGTCTTAGAATGCTGTTTCCATTCCTTAATAAAAGAATGTTGTTATATTATGCGAAAGTTTCTCAAAATTCAAAATACATTGTTGAGGTTGACATCAGTCTTGGAGCTAACATGAAGCATTTGACTTATTCTTTCATTTTGGATTGGGCTGAACTAGATTGAAATTCACATTAAAATCATAGAGATGGGCCGCATTTACAGTTTCTCACAGTTTGACACTAGTCCACTTCTATAAGATTAGTGTGCATAGATTTGTTGTATCAAAATTCAAGATGTTACCGAATTTTACACTTCTCTACCTCGATAAAATTAGTCTGTTTTGATTCTGCTGTGTAGATACTTCTCTCAAAATACAATGTAGTTGACTATTTAGCTGGGAGGTACCTGACATATTTTTAAACTTCTCTGCATGTTGATGTTTGTAAATGAGCAGTCCAGTCAAAGGCGGAAGCATACTTGAAGAGGAAAAAAGTTAAGCAGAGTATAGAAGAGTTAGCCATCTCAACTGAAGCACAAAACGGAAGCTCTCGGTTTAGAAGTGGGATCAAAAAGCATAATTTGCAGAAATTGCATGACTATCAACGTGTTCGAATGTTATCCGGATGAAGGCAAGTTGGACCTGAGGCCCCCCTTATACCCTTTCCTCTTCTCATTTGGTCATTTATTTCTTGATTTGGAGTATGCATAAGCAATATTGATTATTGAACCTTAAGAAAATTAAAACCCTAATGAAACATGGTTATACGATTGATCAGTACTTACAATTATTCTCATCACAAGGCTTTTTCCCAACACACATAAAATTCTCCAACTGAAATTTAGATTAGACCATTGTCGTCAGTTAAGTCGAACATGCCATTTAAGTAGTTATTAACAGACAAGAAAATATAGAGAATCAAGAAAATCTCAGATCATAACATAACCTAATTAGCTCAAGACTTTTGTCCACATTTATAAATCAGGGTGCCTATGATAAGTAGCTGTCTAGATTCTTAAAAAAACAATCGGTTTGCAATTTCCATTGATTATTAATTATCCTACGGGCTGCAACTTGCAAACTTCAACTACTTTGCAGAATATAGGCAGGGTGGATATTTTATCCTACAATTCGAACCTAGCAGACCACTCTGTCTCTGTCATAATGCACCAACTTTTTTATAATATTCTGTTTCTAAAGGGAATCTGCAATTAATTCTGAGTTAGTAATGTCACAGTGCAGCTGAGCATTAGCTTGTGATGAAGTCCACTCGGTCACGTGACTCACGTGCCTATGCTATTCTGCTCAACTAGCTAGTTAGTTTCCCTTCTTCAACTTGGGATTGTAGGTTGATATTGATTCCTACGTATTTCTCTACGGTAGCGTGGAATCAAGAATGACTTATAGGAGTTATTTTACTCTGTTAGACTACCTGCAGTGTTAGTATCTCTAAGGGGTGTCTTTAAGAATTTTTTGGAGATAGAGACAATGAGCTGCAGTGGGGCTGTCTCTAAGGATTTTTTGCATTATTTTTAATAAGAAAAATTGAAATTTTCATTAATTTAAACAGATAACTAGTACAATACATTAATTGAAATAAAACAAATAAAAACATTACATTAATTGAAATAAAAAAAATAAAAATATCCTACTCGTCAACTGCTCCAAATCGGCTCCAAAGATGCTCGATCAAATCATTTGTGAGCCGATGGTGCCTCCTCACATCTCTTAATGCGTCGTCCCGTTTGATGAAATTTTTCCATGATTGCGGGTAGGGGACATGAGTAACATTACTACTCGAACTAGTTTCTGTGTCCTCTCTCCAGTTCTCGGCATCCCCCCTCTCGTCTTCAATGATCATGTTGTGCAAAATAATGCACGCAAACATGATGTTGCGGAGGTGCGGTACGTACCAGCCCCGCGCCGGGTTCCGGATAATTCCCCAACGGGCCTGAAGAACACCAAAGGCCTGTTCGATATCTTTCCTCGCCGCTTCCTGCATCTTCTTGAAGCGCGCCGCCTTGTCATCAACTGCAATCGGAGGAGCCTTGATCAGGGCAGCCCATTTCGGGTAGATCCCATCGGTTAAGTAGTAACCGCCTTTGTAGGACCTTCCGTTCACTGTATACTTGCACGGCGGAGTACGTTCCTCAAGCACGTCCGAAAATATGGGAGACTGATTGAGGACGTTGATATCGTTGTTGGAGCCGGCTACTCCAAAGAAGGCGTGCCAGATCCATAAGTCTTGAGACGCCACCGCCTCAAGAATCAAGGAAGGCGCGCCTATATCTCCTCGAGTGTAGGCAGCCGACCACGCCTTCGGGCAATTCCTCCATACCCAGTGCATGCAGTCCAGGCTACCGAGCATCCCTGGAAAGTCGTGCCTCTCCTCGTGCATTTGCAGCAGCCGAGTCGTGTCTTGTGCATTTGGCCTCCTCAAATACATGTCACCGAATAGGTCGATGACACCTCGGCAGAACTTCCGGAGGCAAAGATGGTCGGTGCTATCGCCGATCTTCAAGTATTCGTCGAAAACATGTGGCGCTCCACCGGTGGCTAGTTGGCGAATGGCCATTGTGCACTTTTGCACCGACGTGAGGCCCCATTTGCCGATTGCATCTTGCCTGTGCTGGAAATATCTCACATTCTGCTCCAACGCCTCGCAAATCCTCAAGAACAGATGCTTGTGCATCCGAAAACGCCGGCGAAAAAAAGTTGGCCCGTACGTCGGGTTGTCGTTGAAATAGTCGGCCATCAACTGCTGCAGGGCCGCCTCCCGATCGCGGTTTACGACCGACCTCTTCGCCTTCTTTTTTTTCTTTTTGGCGATGAGCTGAGCCGCAGCAGCTTGGAGGTTGGTCACCATCGACATAACCTCGTTGTCGGTGCCATGGGAAGAGTAGCCGGTTGAGAAGTCGGACGACGAAGACATTTTTTTTTTGCAAGAAATTTGAGCGAAAACTAGAGAGAAAAAGAGGAGGAAGATGAATTTGGTGTGGAATAATTTGTGGTATGGAGGTTGGTATTTACAGGAATGAATTGCAAAAAAAAAAAAAATGAAAAATTGGCTGTATAGCCGTTGAGAATTTGTAGCCGTTGGATTAATGCCGTTGTCCAGATTTTTTTTTTTTTTTTTTTTGGCGCATTGCACGCGCCTGTTCAAAAATAAAAAATAAAAAATCGGAAACGCGTGAAGGCCACGCTCCGTATCGAGACTGTCTCGTCGCGGCGAGACGGTCTCGAGCTCCTCCTACCTGCATCAGGGTGTCTCGCCGGCCGGGGTGTCTCGAGACAGCCGACGAGACACCCACTGTGGGAAGTCTTAGGGGGGAAATAGTTAACTTCAACGGAACCCATTAAGAACTACGAGAGCCTTTAGGTTTAGCTGGACCTGCCCACGACTATTAATTTAATTAGATCAAACATGATTTTAATAGATATGAAGTGGGTAAATTTTTATTGAGAATGAGATTTAGAAAATTGAAGATATCAAAACTCTGCTCCTCAACCCTATACATATGATGATAATATTAAAATTTAAAGCAATATTATTATCGAACATAAGAAAAATTGACACTTCAAGTATATCATCTCGCTCCCCTATTAAGAGTCTACTGTGACCACGGAAAATTTTGTGTTTACACAATACGAGAAAAATACAAGTTAAGACTGTGTTTACTTGTTAAATTTATTATGTGAGAATGAGTGATAAAGAAATTCTCAACCTCTAAATCCTTTGTTTCTTCTATCACCCTCTTTCCTTCCTCATTTACGACTCTGGGAAATATTATCACGAAATATTGGTGTGATAATATTTTCTCTCCTTGAAATGAAAAGAAAAGAGAGATGTTCAAATTCTTTTACAAAGAAAATGATGGAAAAGATTGGAGAGATTTTAAGGATGAGAATTTACTTTTCCCTCAATTTTCATATGTTAATTTAACAATCAAAGTAAAAAACACACTAAGAAAAATAGTATGTTATTATTATAGTGCTATTGATTATTATATAATAATATAATATAATACTTACTAATTGGGTAAAGTTATTTGATTCCACTGTGGTCGCTCACATAAGTTAAAAATGGAAATATTGATTTTAAAAATGGATATATACCCTAATTTAGGAAGCATAAACTCTAGAGGAAAATGTGATTATTTTCATTTTTACAGTCAACTTTCTTTTTTCTTACGTGTGTGGTCGGCCACCGTATGACCGAATATCATTACCCATGTACAATAATACTAATAATAAAACCCACCAAAACCTATACACTTGTATCATAAATATTTACAATAAATCTATTCGGTTTCACAAATATTTAATACTATTATTATTGTATCGCGTCGATGACATAACAAGAAGATGATACTTTTGTTTCATCAAGATAATCTCCAACATCATAAATCTAAATTCTAATCCATTATTGTGGTGTAAAAAAGTATCAATGTCATCATCCCTACAAGGAAGTATGCAGTTATATCATAATACGAACCGTTAGATCAGATTTCTCACCCAGATCGTGCGGTGGTTGATGGTCCTTAAAGCATCTAAAAATAACATGTGGCTGGAATTCGTAGCCTCAAGACAAGACAATACTAGTTTGGTGGTAAAAAATTAGTTTGAAATTTGTTGCACCGTTTCAAGTGTTTGAAAAACATCCACATCCCGAAAATGGAATCTTCCATATCACAAAGCGCGCATTAAATGGGTGTCGCATCGAAGGTCGCACGTTTTTATTTTCTCAAAGACGGTGGAAGATGTCTGTTTTTTTCCATACTTAATTCATTATCTTAATCGAAACAAAACAAGGGAAACACGGTTCCACACGCATTAAACTAAGTTTACAAGCTTCTTCTCATATCCCCTCTCGCTCCTCCCTAAGACAAAGAAAGAGCCTTGTAGGCGTTGCTTGAAACTTGAATTTCTTTCTTTGACACCCAAAATGCGCGTTTCAAGAGGTAAATAGTGTACGTGCGTGTGTGTGTGTAAATGTAAATATGTAATTTTTTCAACATATTTGCCCCATATTTCCTTCTACTAATTAGTCTAATGTTTGACGAGTCTTTAATTTTTGCTCTTTCATTATACTACAATCATGATGATGATTGATGAGGACGACAGTTCATTTTTATGGGCAATATCACCAAAAAATAGAATATATCACCTAAAATAGAATATATCACCAAAAAATTGTCTAAATTCATCTCGTGGATAAAGAATATATTTATATTCAGGTCCATCCATATATTTTGTAATTTTCTTCATATTTACGACACATGAGATAGAAACTTTACACTACTCATTTTTGTGTTAGTCTTAACTACGTTTTTATGCTATACTATCTATTTTTCTAAATAGAATTTGCCTTGCCAAGAATTAAATTGAATAAAGACAAAAGGGAGAAGAAAACGAAATTATCCTTGTTAAACGAATTGAACAAGTTTTTGACTTATAATATTAGTCGCTGAGATTAATTAATCAAAGTTGCAGTTCAATATCTTTTTATATGTATTTTTGAAATACCCTCGTACTACGCTAATTACATTTCTTTCAACTATCAATAAATGTCGAGGGGGTGTCATAGAGAATGAATAAATTAGAATTGAGGTTCTGGGCATAGGTCAATAATTTATGTATACTTTAATTTTGTAATGTAGAGATTATATATAGAATTGTTAAGAAGAGAGGTGGGGAAGGAGAGATGTTTTCCTCGGAATCGCAGATTAGAAGCTTGGAATCATGTGGTGTGCATTAAATACGAGGCTGAGGGAATCCATTTTAAGTTTTTGTAATTTTAGAAGTAGAGTTTCAGAAACCTCCCCTCGTGATCATACACTATCACAAGATGATGACAATTTCAATTAATGATCACCAACATGTTAATTATTTACATTATTATATATTATCATTTTCATATACCAAACAATTTTTTTATGTTCTAGGAGTGTTTTTGAATCGATTATTAAATAATCTTATATTAAGACTATATTGTTAGGGATTGTTGTAGCTAGCTGCCTAGCGGACAGGGACGGACCCAAAAATATAGCTTGGTGGGGGCTTCATCACCCTTAATTTCAGTTGTTTCAGACTTTATAGACATTTGAACTATGTGGATTGGACTTAAAATGTGACGATTTTAGAATTTTTTTAACTAGGAAAAAGAAGAAAAACAGATCTTGGTAGGTTATCCGTATCAACATGGTCTGTATAGATCATCCATACCCACTCGACTCTAAATATAAAAAGTCATGAATTTGAATCATAGCAATGTCTTATAGCTAGGTTTAGTAACAGCTTCAGATTTCTCTCGTCATAATAATAATTAAAAAAAATCGATGATATTATTAGTTGCTTTTTAATAGATTAATCCATGTGATCATTCGCTTGTTTATTACTAGTAATTTTCTTCATTAATTTATAGCTTTTTTGGTGTTTGAAAGTTTGTACTCCTCTTACATTTCAGTCTCAGTGTCGGATCTAATAAATTTCTCATTTATGTGAGTGCTAATTTATTATGCCTTTCAGAATAAATTCATGTGTATATTCCTCATATGTTCTCATATTTACTTTCAGAATAAATTCATGTGATAGTACTATCCATCATATTCTAGGTTTAAGATCGAAATTTGACAATAAAGTAAAATTGATAGCATAACTTACAGTAGCAGACTAGCAGTCGGAGTGATTTTTAACAAAGTTAACCATTCATGAAAATAAATAATCTCATGTAGTCCCTTGGGATGGTTGGTAGTAGAGTGAGCCGCATGAGGCCTAAAAGTCTCAAGTTCAATCCCCACTAACGTCTTTATAGATCAAGTCTGTGACACATATACTTGGAAAATGTAATTTATCTGCCATAAATGGGTTTACTTAGTAGGCAATAAAGATAAGGGTTGCTCGGATTCCCATGACATAAAAGAAAATCATCTCATGTAGAGATCTTTCCATAATTATCTTACAAGTCTAGAGATTTGTTGAATGAAAATGAAAATTATTTCTTTCTTTCTGAGTAATATAGTCATTTTGAAAGAGGCAAAGGAAAACAAACAAAAGCCAAAATTCAGGAAAAGGAGTAGGATGTTTAAATAAAAGATAACTATACAATATACTTGGGTATACCCAAGGGATAATAGGTGTTGCACGAGGCAAAGACGGGGGAGGGGTGAGGAAAATCAAATTCACCCCGAGTGAGGTTAATTGTGAAACCGTACATCATAAAGTGTTACAAGCAACACAAACAACATTAACACTCCGATCTATCCTAAATGAACTATTAGTTTGAAATAATCATATCCCAAACCCAACTACATAAAACTATTCCAGTGTATCCCCCAAACGAAAATTTCGATACCTGAAAACTGACTAGCTAGACTGCCCAGGAACTTGACGTGATGTGGCATGAAAACACATCTGTAGAAAGAAAAATAAAACACAAATACTTGAATGCCACCTGTTGCATAGCATAAGACCGCGCACGCGCAACGCGTGTTGTGCACGCGTCCGCATTTTTTTTTTCCGATTTTTTTTTAAATTGTCAGTTTTCTTTAATTTTCGATTTTTTTAATTTTTCAGAGTTTATTTATTTATTTGAATTTCAGTTTTTTTTTTTCAATTTTTTTTTTAATTCCACATTTTCTTACCATCTTTTCTTTTTGCCGCTTCTTCTTTGGTCAAGATTCGAGCGAGGGGAGCCGAAAGCTTTGGAGCGTGCCGAAAAAGTCCAAATTGTTGCCCGACGATTATCCTTATATTAGTAATTGGAGCGAAGGCGGAGCCGAAAAAAAACTGAAATTAAAAAAAAATCGAAGAAAAGTCGACCGGGTTGACCAGTTAAACCCGACCCGGATATGGTGGCTGCCCAGGCAGCAGGTCACACACAAGTGCTTCTCAAAATAAAATTATGCCACATAAATACAAAACAATCTTAGACGATATTCAAACGGTGCATGGTCTAATGACTTTAGTCTACAAGCAGATAGGTCTACTAGGTTCAAAACCCATCGTTCCCTGGCCTTTTCAATAAAAAAAATCTAAAATAACGAAAAAGACACATTTATTAACAAATAGAAACCGACTAAAAAATGTTTTTGATAAGTAATAAAAGTAAATATATAATTTATATATCTATAAGTAGTATATTTATGTTTGATAAATCCATGTGAATTGAATGCCCTCCCAACAAACATTCACGTCGAACCCATATTTTTCCCTCGGTCCGGTGACTGGTCTTCTCTCTACGCGTGGTTTCATGCTGCTACTGCTACATAATTTCCAATTTTATGCCAAACCCTAACCCTAGTTCTTCTCACCAATTAATTGCTTTTGTCTTTCCCTAATCTTTAAACAATTCATTATTTTTCCCACTTCCCATTGATTTTTGTTTTTCTTTGCTCTCCTCATCAAGCTACTGACTAATGCATGTCTATTACTTACTTACTATATATAAGTAAATAATTAAAATGCAAAAGAGAAAAGAGCAAGAAAAAGTCAATTTAGGGCAAAGTGAAAATAATTAATTAACAAAGCGAATTACTACTTCTGCATGGATGGCTAAATTTTCTCATGGCGGTGGTCAACCTCTCATGATTTAGCCGATATCCCAATCTTTAAATTGACAGTTATGCCCATGATTGAGATATCATGTTATCTCTAGATCTAAACTAGTAGTATCAATTATTCCTTCCGTCCCCAAAAACTTGCACTCTTTTTTTTCTATATATATTTCTCTATACAATTTTTTACCAGGTTTTTTTAAAACTCATGCATTTTACTTGCCACAAGTTGTTTGAGGACGGATAGATATTTTTACCCATATATATAAATATACATGCTATGGGATAAAATTGTAAAATTAAGTCATTTTCTTCGAAGCTCGTGTACATTACTTGAATTGAACCATGCGAATAGTTGAGTTAATCTCACTTATATAATATCCTTGCTACGTTTGAATTTCGTATTTATTGTTAATAATGCACGTAACGTGTAAAATATTGCATCATCTATGTGTAAGTGGTATGGAGGGGTCATGAAATGAACGAGCTAGATTGACAATTATATAAAATACTAGATAATTTCGTACTATATATAAAATCAATAATTTTATTCGGCACACTGTGGTCGGTCACGCGTAAAAAGGAAAAATTAATTATAAAAATAAAAATAATAATATTTTTCCTTAGGGTTTAAATTCCCCAATTAGGATGTATTTTCTTTTTCAAAACCTATATTATTATTTCTTTTTTTGAACAACATTGCAAGGAAATTTAAATACCGCGTGACGGAGGACTCGAACACATGACCTTTGGCCCGGGCATTAACTTCACTACCACTAGGCTAACACACACACACCTATATTATTATTTTTTAGCCATAATGTGTCCAAATAGCACTATTAAATTGTTTGATTTATATTAACTAGCAATATCATTGAGCCCCCATGTATATATGCTAGCTAGCTCTCAAGTCAAATTAAGGACAAATTCTGCTTGTAAATAAACCAAGTTGCTAGCTATATCTAATCTTGTAATTTTATATGTTATAGAGGTGTGACATTCAATGATCTTCCTAACATGTCATATTGTACTCAACCAATTTTATATTTTGAAAAATTCCCATAGATTTGAAAAGATAAACACACATATATTTTAATCATGGATGCATTCCCATGTTGGACTTGAACATCACCACCATTATAAATACCTTTCTCCCATCTCACAACCTTCCTTACTATACTACTTATAATTTCTTTATCAAGAAAAACCTTCTGCTTGGAACCATCAAATTCTACTACCACAAAACTTCAAAAATAAAAAACAAAAGCAAAAAATGGGAGGAGGAACTTCACCTTGTGCCTCCTGCAAATTACTGAGACGACGCTGCGCAAAAGACTGTGTTTTCTCCCCTTATTTCCCTCCAGATGATCCCCATAAGTTCGCCATTGTTCACAAAGTTTTTGGTGCTAGCAATGTGAGCAAGATGTTGCAGGTTCAGTTTTCTTGATTTCTCACACTTGTTTTGAATCCTTCATCAGCTATTTTTAGGGTTTAATTTTAATTTTTGTATATATATATGCAGGAGCTGCCATTGCATCAAAGAGGAGACGCAGTTAGTAGCTTAGTATATGAAGCAAATGCAAGGATGAGGGACCCTGTGTACGGCTGCGTCGGGGCGATTTCGTATTTGCAGAATCAAGTTTCCCAGCTGCAGATGCAGCTTGCTGTGGCTCAAGCAGAGATACTTTGCATTCAGATGCAGCAAGAGCAGCAGCAGCAGCAGCAGCAGCAGCCTCCATTGATGCCTAATAATGATCATATTCAAGATGAGAAATCTCTTCTTTTGGCCACTAATAATTTCACTAATCTCCAACACTATCTCGCCTTTGCTAATTCTTCTAGTTCTACCAATAATGTGATGCAAGATCCTCTCAAGAGAGAGTCGCTTTGGACTTGAGGCCTTCTTGAGGGTTTAATTAGCTAGCTAGGGTAATGGTTTTGTTAATCTGGGTAGATGAATCACGTACGGTCTATTTCCGACTGTCTCGTATTTCATTTCACCACTATGTATCTATGTTGCGTTCTAGTACTTACGGATGAAATGATTAAGAGAGTACTTGGTTGAGCTTATAAGCTCCTTAAACAGCTTATAAACTCTTAAATCCTAAACAGTAAACAACTTATAAGTTGTTTTTAGGAGCTTATAAGTTCAACTAAACACCCTCTAAATCGTCGTGAAGAGGAGATAGATGGGGACCTAGCTAGCTAGTGTGTATTAATTTTGGATGTCTAACTAGTTAGATTATAATCAAAGTTGCCTCTCTCGTTCTCTTCTCAACTGCTACTTTTGACTTTGCCCCATTTTTTAGTTAGTCTTGAATAATTTCTTCGTACGTGTTGTGGGGAAAAAATATACTCTGACAATAATTTTAAAGTGAGGCCATATATGGTCTTCCTTTAAAATTGCCAACTCCCACATGGGCTTGTAAAATTAGAGTTTCGAAGAGAAAAAACAAAAATTATTGTTCGGCCTTGCTTATAAAACACATTCCTCAAAGTAAGGAATTTTGATGTGTTAATCAATTTTTATGCAGTCGTCATTTTAATTTATACGGTTTGAACGACTTGGAGTATGAATGAAGGAAGTGTGTGTGTGTGTGTGTGAGAGAGAGAGAGAGAGAGATGTTATGGAGCATTATATTACTACGCACAAATTAAAATTCTAAGAAATCCCCAACTAAAAAAATAGTTTAAGGGTGCTTTTATTTTGATGGAAATATTTCCATTCGAAAATGATGGATAAGAAAAAATGAGAAAATATTAACATTTCTATCCTTTTTTTTATCATATATTTATTAGGATGGAAAAGAAAATTATCACATAGTCCTCCCACCCTTCCCCATTTTTATGTCTTTTATTTATTGGAAAATATTTTCACATCAAAAGCTAAGGATAATATTATCCAACCTTGAGAGAAAAAGAGTGAAAAATGGTGCCCAAGAAATTTTTTTAACCTATCCGAAAATTATTTTTTCATCATAGTAAAAACATGTGAAAAGGATGAAAAAGAGGTGAAAATTTTCCTTTTTCATTCATTTCCATAAAAGTAAACGCACCCTAAGAAAAATCCTAATTCAAAAGTTGAGAAATTCATCTTCTTAACCAACATACTCTTTTATCTTTTTGTATGAGGCAACCATACTTTTAGGAAACCTCTAACTGAATCAAAATCCATATATAAAAGAAAATTCATACGTATTTATGTAATTAAAAGTGTAAAAAAATAAAAATCTTATATTAATTAAACTAATTAAACCCCTACTTTAATGTTTGCCTATAAATTATTGAAGGAGATAAATTATCCCACAGAAATTACTTGGAGTTTGACATATTAAATTTGAATTGTCATGTTATTTGTCGTCGGTGGCGACAATTCTACTTCTAGCTTTCATAGTTTATAATAAACCATAGTACATTTATGCAGAAAATACTTCATTGACGATTTTATTTATATGTAATTTTTTCCCTCAATAAAATTATACTTACATTTGGATAATTATATTGTTCGTAAAATAATCAATTTATACTGACGAAATACGTGGAAATCGGAGATATCACGTCGTAACTTTAAGTAAATATGTGGCCTTCTTGAAATTAAAGTATATACTTTTTTTTTTGAAGATAAAATATATCTTTTTAAAACATAGTAATAGTAATAATAATATTAAAGCACAATTCCCGCATTTCAAATTTACATAAACCCGAGTTAAGTGTCAAATTATTTGGTGAGCATGGTTAACATGTGTTCGACAATATTCAATCAAAACATTTATATTTATCTTTGTTAATTTTTAGATAAAATTGATTGAATACTCGTATGAACTATATCTCTGTACATACTTACGTTTGAAATGTATATATATACATACGAGAAGGTTCAAATAATTATGTTGTTGAGTTAACTAGAATTTCTGCCCGTGCATATAAATTTAATTTAAAATTAGTTCAAAAAAAATCAAATTAACAAAATACTTTAAAACTTTGTTTGTTATAACAATAATATGTGATTGTGAAATGTGATCTAAATACAATATATAAGAAATAAGAAGAAGAAAATGTTTTATTATTGAAATCCATAAACTTGATGCATCATAGGATTTCAACCTTAAAATGACATCCGAATAATTATAGACAAAAAAATCGTAATGATTTGAATGGAAAACTTTCAATCTTCCAAACACATGTGTAGAGAGGAAAAAAAAAGTTCTGCAAAACTAACGATTTTTTTGGAGTGTCAAACCTATTATAATAAAATTCGATAAATGAGGTCGGAAAATACATTGACTTATTATTCTATTATAATATTGTATAGATTGACCATCATATATTACATTCTTATTGAAATATTTCACTCTTAAAAGATAATGAAGTGTATATAAAAATAATTTGGAAAATTTTTCATATTAGCCCTCGTAACATACATTAGATAAATTCTAGCACCCAATATTTTAAAAATAAATTATGACCCTTTATGACTGTTTCGCGCATATTTTAATTTTCACATTGTTAGTTTTTACAATTAACACAACCTCTCCCATCGTCCAAACCTCTCTCTCTCTCTCTCTCTCTCTCTCTCTCTCTCTCTCTCTCTCTCTCTCTCCCCCCAAGCGGCACCGTCTCTCAATTCTTCAACTTCTCAATCCTTCTCCTCCGAACAAATTGATGAAAAATATCTATTTAGAGCACTCACGTACTTACTTACTGTATTGTTTATGGAATACTCTCCTAACTATTCTTATTTTACTTTATGCATTATTATTTAATTAACAATATACATTTTCTGACAACAATATACATTAATTACTATACTTAATTTTGTTCTATAATTTAAATATAAAAACAAATTAAAAGATAATTATTTCACAAAAAAAAATCAAATATCAAATATGATTAAAATGGATATTACATGCTTCCTATGTCTATGTCCAGACAATACGTCTAATTATAACATAAATTAAATCCCTAATTAAAGAAAAAGAAAAAAAAATAGATAAGAGACATACGAAAGAGAAAAAATGAGGAAAAACAATTTACTCCATGTTATGCTATATAAATATAAATATCCCTTATAATTCATGAATATATATATGTAGCCGCGCGAAATCTGAAAGATTGTCATACAATATTGTATAGATTGTTATTAAATAATAATAATAATAATAATAATAATAATAATAATAATAATAATAATACTGTACTATATATAACATGGTCTTTAGGAATAAAAATTCTACTGTATAGTATCTAGTGTTATTCATTTGGCCAAATGTGAAAAAAAGAAAAAGAAAAATCTTCTTTATAATAGGAGAGTTGATTCCTAAGCCCACATCGATTCTCTATCCTATGTGGAATTTTTAGATTTTTTGTTTTATATTTATCTAAATCCTTCAAAATATATGCATCTTCATTTTTAACCTATATCATTTTCTAGCTAAATTAAGGAAGAAACGGTTTTGTACTTGGTATGTTTCTTTTGGGCACATGGTTTAAGGAGAAAACAATTAAAAGTAGAAAGTATGTTTAGTGGAGTTTTTAAAGTAAAATAAAGTGGATAGAGAGAGAGAGTTAATAGTGAAATAAAATGGTAAAGTAAAATAAAGTGAGTAGAGATAGAGTGAATAATGAAATAAAGTGGAATAAAATGAGTAGACAGAGAAGGAGAATAGTGAATGACACATAAAATGAGGTGAAAAAGTATGATAAAAGGTGTAAAGTGGATTATTTAACAAATTAATTATCCCCTAATTATTTCCAAAAATGAAATAGGATAAGAATAATGGGACAACCCGAAAAGAAAAACAAGCCAAAAATAATGGGACGAAAGGAGTATTATTTTGATATTATTATTTTGATTATAACTATTTTTGTAATAATAATAATAATAATAATAATAATAATAATAATAATTATTATTATTATTATTATTATTATTATTATTATTATTATAATATTCATTTGGGTAATAATATTGGGCCACATTATGGTCAGCCACACGAGCTAAAAATGGTAATATATATTTTTAAAATAGAAATATACCCTAATTGGGAAGCAAAAACCCTAAATGGGAAATGTGATTATTTCCATTTTTATAGTCAACTTTCCTTTTTTTACGCGTGTGGCTAGATATCTTTATTCTATTCATTTATGAAGATGGGGATTAACTAATACCAAGTGGGGCGGGGGGATGGCAAACTTATACTCATGGGATTAGTCATTCCTAAGGGAATGATCATTCCTTACAATAAAATGATAACAGTCATGAAATTGTGAATGACTGTATGAATGACCATTTTTATTCCCAGTTCATTCATTCATACCAAACACCCCCTAAGAGTTTATCTTTTGTTTCTTTTAATTTTTTACGTCAATATTCTATTAGTTTTAAATAAGAACTTTTAAACTCATTAATCTGCATACAATATTCAACTGTTTCTTCAATACATGCATTATATATTTGATTAAATAACGGTGCTCGAATTAATTTGATATACCAATATATTTGTCTAAACTATATTCTATTAAAATCATAATAGAGACAATAGAAATGTCCTATATCAAAATGTCCTCACACACACACATATATATATTATATATATTAACGATAAAGCCTTCTTAAAAATGTCTTACATCAAAACCTCAAAACTAAGTCAAGTGTGGACAAATATTGTTGAAAAGAAAAAGAAGAGTCAGAAATTATAATTCATGGTGGGAAATATTTAATAGAGGGACATCCGATCCATGATGATTCCTAAATGAGCTTGTAAGGTATGAACGTCAATTTTGTCATGAAACCGACAGGTCCATCGAAATTGATCGAGAAAAAATAATGTTAGAACCCAATTTTTTTAAATCCGAACGCATGTCCGAGTGAGCTGGTAAATACCATAAATTACCCAATGAGTTTGAGATGTGTACAAATAGTAAAGTTTATTTTATTCAGATTTCGGATATGGAAAATTTGATTAAGGTTGAAGAAAATTTAATGTTGTAGGTATTCGATCTATTGTCATTCATAATCGAATCTGATAGGTATGGATAACAATTTAGTCAAAATGGATGAGCCGATCCAAATAGACTAATTAAATAGGGTTAGGATCGAAAGCTAAACTTACCCACTTTGATATTATATATTATCTACTTAACTATTCTAAAAATCAACATTGAGTATATTGAAAATAATAATAATAATAATAATAATAATAATTATTATTATTATTATTATTATTATTATTATTATTATTTTGTAATGATCGAATTTTAATGAGATATATAATTAATTATTGTAATATTTTTTATTTATTTACTTAGACATTTTATATATTTAAATAATTTTGAATAATTAGTGAATAGTATCATACGAGTTTGGATAGACGGGTGATAATATCCCTTTTTAGCATGATTTGGGATTAAATGGTTACGAGTAATGATGTTTCTTTTTAAAATAGGTTTGAGTAGGATTGATAATAAATTAGTCTTATTTATAAATTCTGTAGTAAACTTATTAGAACAATTTATGAGAGATATCGAATGTAATAACGCTTATGCATGTTAGATATTTCGTTAATAAGTAATTGTTGTGAGATTTATTTTAATAAACTATTATATTGCTTTTTTAATTAAATTCTAATTTTTTTTAATATTTACTATTTAATGTTGATTTATAATATTCAAATTTTGAACCGGTGATAACGGGTATTATCCAACAAATTTGTGATGGGTTTCAGGTGGTTAGGGTTGTGAGTTCAATTTTTATCAGATTTTAGATGGGTATAGGATTTAAGATGGGTATAGATAACTAAAACCTAAACGAGTTCAACTTGGAAATTCAAATACTTGATGGATAAGTACCCAACCTATTGACATTCCTAAATTTGAGACGGGTACAAATATAAAATATGTAATTCAAGTTTAGAATAAGTACGAATTTGATGAATTTAGATTCGGAGTTGAAATTAATATTGTGCTAATTTATTTCAGATTAAAACTTTCACAAAGTAAATTCATCAAAGCTAAATATGTTCATTTTATCTTTTTTCTTATTAATAAAAAAAATTATTGATGTAAGACAAATAAAAAAAAGTGTTACTTACTTTTACATTTTTATAATTATTGGTATCAGATGCTAAAATCCTTTAATTATCAGCTCAGGAACATTCGTGTATATACTCATAATATGATACTCACACGTCAAATAAATTTTTTCATATTTTTAATAATTAATTAGTCTACTCCCGTCGAATTTCGACCACAACACACTGGTAGTCACATAAAACAAAGATGGAAGAGGAAACGTGGGCCACGTGGCACCAATTAAAGTGGACATTTATGCGGAAATTTTTTTTGGCTATTGGTTTTACTATTATATATATATATAGATTAAAAATTAATCTGGATTTTATCTTGGTATGATTTAAGATTGTTATAAACTAAGCATTATTATACATATAAATAAACAATATGCCTTTTTTTAAGTATGTACTCTAAGTTATGCCTTTTTATCCAATTGTAATTATGCCTTTTTTTTCTTTACCAAATTATTTCAATTCAGTTCAACGTGATATCAATGTTTTCTCCGCCAACGCACTCCGCTGCTATTGGGCCTTATAATTTTTTGGGTGTAGGTGTTTTTATTACTTTTTTTCGGAGATATAGGCTACATTATTAAAACTTAGAAGGGTAATGGCAAAAATTACTATGAAACCGTTGTATACTACTAGTAGTGTATAATCGGTTCCTTTACCCGGGTTCGCCGCTATTGAAATATTATGCATATAATATATTAATATACTTGAAAGAATGGTAGTAATGGATTAAGTGTTGGTGCAGCGAGTGAGTGCCTTATTCTTTTCTTTTTGTTTTCTTTTCTTCTTATTTATTTTCTTTTGTTTCCTTCCTTTTTCTTTCTTCTTTATCGTTTCTTAATTGGAAAATTTTGTTGTTTCTCTTTCTTTCTTTCTTTACTCTTTCTTCTCATCGTCTTTCTTTTTTTTTTCTTTATTTGAAAACAAATATATACCGTGATTGAAAAATACAAATAACTCAAAGTAATGATTATTATATTGAAAATTAATTATTAACAATGAAGAAAATTAATATTTCATAAATGTTACTTTTTATTATGAAACTTATTATTTGTATTAATAATGTATTGTACTTTTATTTATTTGATTAATATTTTAAATCAAAAATTAGCTATTGCACAAATAAACATTTGTCGAGGTTGAAAAATATAAATAATTGAAAGTAATGATTCACGTGATGAAAAATAAATATTGATATGAAGAAATATAATGATTCACAATAATTACATTTCATAATGACAATGTTTACTTTTATTCACGACTTGTACTTTTAGTTATTCGATCAAGTAATTATTGTCTTCAAGCAAAATAATTATTGATATGATGAAAGGTAATGTTTTACAGCTATTACTTTTCTCAACGACAATGTTTACTTTTATTCACGACAAATTGTACTTTTACTTATTTTGCCAAGTAATTATTATTGTAGTAAAAGTAATTATTGATATAAATAAATGTAATGTTTCATAAATATTATTTTTCTTAACGATAATATTTACTTTTATCTACGATAACTTGTACTTTTAATTATTTGGTAAGGTAATTATTGTCGTTAAGAAAAGTAACTATTGATATGAAGAAAGGTAATTTCATAATCATTACTTTTATTGTCGTTAAGAAAAGTAACTATTAATATGCTGAAAATTAAATAAAATGAATAATTGGACACAATATAATCAAAGAAAAATCAAGAAAAATGGAAAAAACAAAAAATACTTTAAGAAAAAGATAATATGAAGAATAAATATTTAAAAAAATAAAAAAAAAATTAGAATCAATAAATAAAATGAATAACAGGTAGGAAACTACATATGAAAAAGAAAAATTAAAGAAATAAACAAAAAAAAAAGAAAAAACTAAAAAATCAATGAGGCTTTAAAAAATTAAAGATAAGTGTGTATAAATAAATATATTATATATCTACGTTAGTTAAAAGCAAAAGAAGTCCTAGCCCAACTGCTTCTTGCTTTAAAGCTCTCCAACACCAAGAGGTCACGGGTTTGAAACTCACGATGAGCAGCGCTTTTTTTTCTTTTTTTTTAATAAATTGAAAAGGGAAAAAAAAGTTGAAAATGCAGCGACCAAGATTCAAACTTGAGTCGGTGACATTTGAAAGAGATACTGTTCCACTAGGCTAGCACTCCTGATAATGTTATTATTCTAACAAATATTTACTTACTTGTTACGCAGGCCGACCTGACTCGGTTGTATAGTATACCACTGGTGCACCAAAATACGCCTCAAGGCCTAACAACGAAGATAACAAGAAAGTTTAATGAACTGCATAGTCCCAACACAACACACAATTTTTCTTGATTAGGGGTTGAAGGCTCATGAGTTTTTAGTTTGGCCATCTCCAAATACCTAATTCCCTACACCTTTTAATCAACAGGGTTAATTCTACATTCAATTCTCCTGCTACTTCAGTAATCGGCAGGTTGAAATACTGGGAAAATCATTTGCCTCGTTAATTTCATTCGAATTTCTTGTGGATCTCCTCCACTTTTTCCAATGATCTCTTCCCTTCTCTCTTGTCCTCTTCTACCACGAAATTTTCACATACTATCATTGCTTTTATAATTCAATAGAAGAATATGTGGTTATCGTTGCAGTTGTTTCTGCGGTTTGAATTAAACCTACAAACCACTCCCAAATTCATCCAAACAAACATAGCATTGCTTAAGAAACCGTCTTCAACTAATGATGCATAAATTTAGATTTGATGCATAAAAATAGTTCATTTTGTTTTTTTTTTTTTTTAGATGAATACCACACGAGTTTTGCATAATTTTCTTCAAATTTATAAGTTTGGAGGTTTTGGGGTAATGTCATATATGCAAATTGCAAAATTCGAGTGTTTAGCTGGGAAGATGTACAATGCATTCAATTTTCTTTTATCTTCATTATTTGCAATTTTAATTATTAGTTAACTATATATTGGGGCTATAGGGACAAAATGGTATACTTCCTATAATTTAATTATTTTTTTTTAATTAAGAGACTACGAAGAGTAATTTGTAGGCTATGTTTAGAATTACCCTTACTAAAATTGAAAACTATATAATCATCTATATCACATGTATTTTGAGAAGTTTATGAAACCATGACATGTTAAATCATCAACCACAAACTTATAAAAAAAATAATATTGGATTTTCCTCCAAACATTTACTGATGATCTTTTAGGGTATAGAATTTTTTTTCTTTTTTGAGATACTAAAACATTTACAGATTGATGGAATTGATTTGCATGGAGTATTAATTTTTTGTATCAATTTGCAACTCTCTCTCTCTCTCTCACTCACTCATCAAAATTATAAGTTGGGGTGTATATGTTGTGTGTTGCTCTAACGGTAAAATGGTTAATGTCTCAAGTCTAAGCTCTCATGTTCAAGTCCAACATAGAGCCTCTTTAAATTTAATGACCCAAAAAAAAAAAAAAAAAAAAAAAAAGACAAGTTAGATAACATATAATGAACATAAACAATGCGGGCAGAAAAACAGGAATTTATCAGAAAGCAGTGTGACTACATACATTAGGCATCCTAGCAATATTTTCACCTACTGCTCAAATTTCAAAAGGTAAAAACTGAAGCTAGAATAAAATTTGAGATTGTAGTAGTGCTATTGCTTACAAAAAAAATAGGCAGAGTCATGACCTGCAACTTGATACATTAGCAAATATCCACTCTTGGTTGCTGGAGAGAGAGAGAAAGAGAAAGAGAAAGAGAAGAGAGCTTCACTGCGATGAATCGGTCTCCTCTTCTACTTCAACTCCTGATCACAAAGTCAGAGACAGATTAGAAGCAACTCATGCTAAATACCATAAACAGGTTAGAAGCAACTCATGCACCAATCTTGTAAGTGAATCATCAAGGGATGTTTGTGTTTTGTGTGCGACTGAGTGGATAAGCAAATCATCGGAACATTGTGTGCGTGTGTGAGTGAATGGAAAGCAAACATGCAGTGAGAAACCACACATAAGCCAGTGTTTGAATTGAACCAAACCAAAGAATTTGGTCCTTATAAAAAGTGACATCCTGAAGCACTAGAGCATATCTTGTCACAATACTTTCTTCAGCACAAGGAGCAAAAAGAGGTACTGTAAAAGGTTTCACACAATGCCACAGTTCATTGTCACGTCTCTCATTTTTGCAAACTACCTTACTAGTCACTTGCTATTAAGTTCACTTGTTCTCTCCCTCCCTCCTTTACAAACTTCTAAAAACAGGATAAGAACACTGCATTTCCCAGTTTTACAATTCACAACCATCCTACGCCTCTGATATCAAATCCCAAGCAACATAAAGAAAAACAAAGACTATCTCAGAATTTACAAGTTTCCACTCTGCTTAAACAAGTCCAATATAGGGTGACACGACTTTGAAACAAGTAAGAACGCACACCAACTCTTTCCCATCAAAGTTCAAAATCAGCACGATTGGTGCTTGCCTCCACTCAAGACTTTCCTTTCAACTTGGCTGCAGCGCTACCCTCTTAGTAACTCCTTTGCAGCAATGTGGTTTTATAAACACAATGCTTTTTTTTTTGCTACGGAAATCTTAATCTACTGCACCATATTTTCTTGCAGATCCCATTGAAATAATGTCATTCGATTCAAATATCCCGCCATCAATGATCTATCCCCAATAAATTCACTAATAAGTACACCATCTCTCAAGCCTAGATTAATCGGTACTAACACAAACATACACATTTAGTTTCAAAACAATAATGTTCTACGAACCAAGAACTTAGATAAGAGGCAGACAAAATCCTTATCTCATAAACACAAAAAATCACGATCAATCCTAATCATACAAATTTCTAGATTCCATCATCATAAACATTATATAGAACGAATCTTAAATTAAAGAAAGCAACAAAGCAAAACCATGGGAGGATCACGCATGAACTCAACATTCTTGAAAATTCGAAAAATACTACAATGAAGAAAGAGTTAACCTTCATCAGCATCCTCACCTTCTTCAAACTCCTCCTCATCATCATCATCTTCGCCGTCGAATCCATATCTCCCATTCAAAAACTCCACGGCCCCTTTAGTCAGAACCAAACTCTCTGCATCCAAAATGTCGAACAAATTAAGCGTTCTCGGCGTCAGCATTTTCAACGTCCCCACATTCCTACTCGACAGCCTCAAATTGTCGGAGACCTCAGTCATCAGAAACATGGACTTCCTCTTCGGGTCCAATCCCAACCTCTTCATCAACGCAATGAACTCCTTCGTCTTCGGCTTCTCGAATTTCTCATCGAGATCCTCAACAACGATTGCATTCGGCAGCGCGCTAGCAAGGGCGGTGGAAATCGCCAGCCTCTTCTCCTTCCTATTGATCTTAATGGACCAATCCTTGGGCTTGGGGCCGAAGATCACCCCGCCGCCGGGGCGGAGCGGCGTCCGCTGCGACCCGCGGCGGGCGCGGCCGGTCTTCTTCTGAGGGTAGGGCTTGGCTCCGCCTCCGCGGACCTCGGCGCGGGTGAGGGTAGAGGCGGTACCGCGGCGACGGTTGGTGAGGTCGGTGACGATGCCGCGGTGGACGACGGCGCGCGCGGTCTCCGGAGGCGCGGATTTAAGGTTGAGGGTGGTGGAGCCCACCTTGTCCCCATCGAAGTTGAGCACCGGGACTGTGGCTAGCTCTGCGTGGATTTTGGCGGCGCGCAGCCGTGGGAGGGGGAAATGGAGGGTTTTGGGGGAGGGGTTCGGAGTGGAGAGGAAAATGGAGGAGGAGAAGAAGGAGATTGATGAAGGTGATGCTGTCGCCATTGTTGTTTAGGAAGTGGGGGGAAGAGAGAGAGAGAGAGGGAGAGAGATGTTATCTTCTTGTTATCCTTTGCTGCAACCTGCAGTAGCAAACGATTTTCAATTTTGTTAAATATAACGATTCTATGTAATCTTAAGTGTGCAAACACGATCTCAGGGTGAAAAGCAACGCTTTCAAGTTTCAACTCTTCTTACAAAAATATAAAATTAAATACTTAGGACCTTTTAAACACAAAGAGGCAAATGGTGATATGTCATTACCCTACATGGTAATAACAAATTTTATCAAAAGTATACTTTTGACAAAATTAAGGTAAAATTGTACTCAATTTAACAGAAATACTCTTATAGGGTAATGTGGGTGTGTGTATGATCAAAATTCAAAATACATTTACTGAACTTCTCTCTCTTCCCTATCATTCTCTCCCCCCGTCTTCTCTCTCCCTGTTTTCTCTCTTTTTGCGACGATACATCTCCCCCTCCAACCCTACCGCCGCCGTCAACCACACCGCCACACTCCGCCATCACACCGCCACACTCCACCGTCAACCTCCTAGATACAGATCTATCTAAATGGCGCTGCGAACAAAAACCAAAAACTGCCGCCGCGGGGAAGGATAAAGAAGCCGAAGTAGCAAAAGCAACGACGGTGAAGGTCACCACCGCGGCGACGACTAGCAAAGCAGCGGCAACGCCGCCCAAAGGCGCGAAGAAACAGAGAAAAGCCGTGGCGACGCCGAGCAAAGCCCCGACGAAAATAAGGTTTCAAAGGACCGAAGTTCCGCCGGCGCTTGAACAGGCGCCGCCGCGCGAAGAAGAAGCAGAGCAGACGCCACCGGGGCCGCGCGAAGAAGAAGGAGAAGACAAAGAAGACCAGCCTACGCCGCCGGACGAGGAGGAGGAAGCCGATGAAGAAGATGTTTTCGAGCATTTGCCGGTAAGTTTTCCAGATCTGAAAGTTACGGTGGTTGCATGTTTGATTATCGCTTGATTTCTCTTATTTCGCGGGTTTATTATTGTTGGGAAATTTATTAGTAAGAGTTTTGACGAATTCCAAAACCAACTGACCCCAACCGAGTAGACGTTGCCAGAACCTATTGTTAGTAGATAGGCTCGCTGTTTGAGCATTGTCTAGATTTTATCTTTACAGGTCTCCAGCTGAAGATGGCAACAAGGCATCACTCGGACAGAACATCAGTTGTAAGAAAGACAACTGAGCGTTCACTTCTTCATAATGCAAAAAGGGGGAAGTCACATTCAAGAGATAGAACATCAGTTGTAAGGAAAACAACTGAGCGTTCATCAGATGAGAAGCAGTAAAGGGGAAGAGAACATCAGATGAAAGAAAGCCATCTGAGCGTTCGAACCCAACTGACCAGATACAAGAAAGGCAACTGAGTGTTCAGTTTCAGAACATCAGTTGTAGAACTCAACCAAGAAGATCAACAGCTCGAAAACGAAGTCAGCTGAGAGTTCAACTGTTAGTTGTCAGATAGAACATCGGCTGAAGAACAAGCTAGTTGAAGATCGAAAGTCTTAACCGACCACTCCTTGTTGGAAGTCTGTTGTTAAGATTTAAATTTCAAAAAGGAAGTCACGTGAGGGTTTGACCGTTCAATCATTACCCCATTTGGCCCAACACAAGGCTATCTCAGATGGAAAGCAGAAGAGCACAGATGCCATATCGGGAAAGTCTGCAGAGATCAGAGACAAGCCATCGCTTTCAAAGAACAGAGATCAACAGCTCCTCCAACGGCTAGTTGATACTCTCCGCCTATAAATAGAGGCCTTCTTTCATTCGAAGAAGATATAAGACACACACGCGAGAAGAAACCAGAGAGCCAAAGAAAGAGCAATATTCTTCACGAGCTGAATTGAAGTTAATCTCTTAGAACATCACTTGTTGAGAGTTCTAGAGTTAGTTAGTTTTGTGTCTTTAGATCGAACCTTGAGAACATCACTTAGTGAGAGTTCGTAGAGAGTTAGATCATAGCTCACATCACGTTCGAGCTTTTAGTTGGAAACACATTTTTCTTTCACCTGAAAAGGTTTAGGATCCTACTCTTCCTGCATCTGAGTAGTTAGGTCGTTTAGTACCCGTAAACTAAACTGTAAGGTTGATAAGTACCCGCAAACTTATCCTTAACGGTTGCTCAGCCCGCGTAAGTTGAGTGGTTTGTCCAGAAGAACTTGGACAGAGTTGTGTGGACTCACAACTCCCCGTGGACGTAGGAGGGTTATCTCCGAACCACGTTAATTCTCTGTGTGCTTGTGTTTTTTCTTATTCAGTTATTTCTTGCATACTCTACTGACTGACTAACCAGCATACAAACTGCATCTGCACATTCTCAACTGTTTTGGTTTTGACCAACCGTGCACAAAAACGTGAGTTGTTTTACGAGTTGATAATTTTCACCACATTCCGCACCGCACAACTCTTCCAGCTGAGGTTGCTTACTCAGCTGTGAGATTCCAACTGAGTCTTTTTACTCGGTTGAAGTAATTTTCAAGTGTTTATTTTTAAAATCCTAACTGGTGTATTCCCCCCCTACACCAGTAACTCGTTTCGGGACCATCAATTATGTTTTGAATGTCAATTGCGTACCTAGTTTGTTGAGTAGAATGGAAATTAGGGTACGATTTGCAGATCTGTAATTTTGGGGAACTCTACAGGTACACCGGGTATGTTTTATGAAAAACGTACCGATAATTCCAGATATGTAATTACTGGAATCGAGGATAGCTTCTTGTTAAATAGCTGAGATTGTTTATGCATGATGTATTTTGCATTCTGATCATTTGAATATGGCATTGTTTGGTTAAAATTGGTACGATTTTCCCAAATACGTACCAAAAAAACTAGTATGTTTCTAGTACACTCGGTACGCATTTTGAAAAACGTACCGAGTGTACCAGTTTTTTATTGTAATATAGGCAAGTATTTACAAAAGCGTACCAACTCTACAGGTACACTTGGTATGAAATATGAAAAACGTACCAAGTGTACCAGTATTTCATTATTTTCAAGTACGTATTTGCAAAATGCGTACCTACATGACAAGTACATTAGGTACGCATTAGCAAAAACGTACCAAGTGTGCCATTCTGCAATTGGTAAGCTAAGTACGATTTTGTAAAAGCGTACTAGGTGTACCAACGTAGAATTGATACACTCGGTACGATTTTATCAATTCGTACCAGGTGTACCATGTTATGTGTGTAAACTAGGTACGATTTTGTGAAAACGTACCAGGTGTACCATATTGCAATTGGTAATTTCGATACGATTTTATCAATACGTACCAGGTATACCATTCCTAATTGGTAAAGCCGGTACGATTTTTACAGTACGTACCAGGTTTATTAATGTAATATTCATTGACAACAGGAGGAATGTTAGGGCCTATTGTGGTGTTGAGAAGACCTTTTTCCAGTCTATCATGGATCCAAGAGGACATATCGACTTAGAACACATTGAGGCTTATCTTGCTATTCTGGTGGCAAATCCTACAATGGCCGGATTGGGAGAAGTTGACCCGAAGATTGCCGTGACGTCTTGTTATTTTATGGTAAATTCAACCAATTATAATAATTTAAATTGTATACAATAATACTTCTACACACATAACATATATATATTCATATTTCTTACACTTATTTGTAGGAAACGGTGGAGAATGTATTCGACACCAGCAACAAGAGACCCAATCCTTTTGATCCATACAATCACAAGACGTTTAGACCAAATGTTGAAGAGGTCTTCCCAAAAGATCAAATGGATAGGATGCTTTTGTTTGCCGAAGGAGCTCAGCCAGCTTGGGAGGAAAACGTAAGGCCTTGGGTTGACTGCGACAAGGTACGACTTTATTGATACGTAACAATAAATCTAAGTACACTAGGTACGCATTGATAAAATCGTACTTGTTTTACCAGATGCATGTATGGTAAATACGGTACGATATTATAAATGCATACCGAGTGTACCTGGTTTGTCAGTGCGCATTTGCAATAACGTACCGTGTTTACTTAGATTTGTGGTACGCATTTACAATAACGTACCATGTTTTATTTTATTTTTAGGTAGTTGCATTGTGCTTCTACAAGGATCACTGGGATACCATGTTGATAGATCTTAAAAAGCAGAAGATCATTCTCTATGACTCGATGGAGCATACATTCGAGGACCACCATTACGATAATAGACGAGATATCTTCCTCCCAATGACAAGAACGATGCCATAAATCATGAAGGCCATTGGATATTACAAAGAGCATCGCATAAAGGACCCACAATTCGGCCAGTGAGAATTATGCTTTCCTCCAAAGAAGGGCATTAAGAGAAACAAATTCCAGCAAGATAATGGATATGATTGTGGCCTCTATGCACTCAAATATGTAGAGCAACTCATCTAAAAAACTCCATTGCGAAGATGTTTGGAAAAGCCTGAAGACTGAATGGAGTATAGAGACCACATAGCAAGGACCATTTATGCCCATAGCATGGAGGAAGTGACACCAAAATGCATGAATTTCGATGTACTCAATGAAAGGAATGAAGGCAATTGAATGAACAGTGCATTTCTGTTAATATTTTGTGCATGATGGATAGTATTTTGTAAATCCATAACTATTAGCATATGCTAGGGATTAACTATGTATATTTTTGAATGTGAATTCTTGTACGCTCAGTACGCAAAAGTAATTTCTTTATAGTTTTTCTAGTACGCAAAGTAAGCAATTAAACAAATCGTACCAAGATTTACTCGAACAATTGGTACGCATTGAGTAATGCGTACCGGCGTACCAAGTTCTGATAAGAAAATGTGGTACGAAATTGTAAATGCGTACCTGGTGTACCGCATCAGAACTTGGTAAGCTGGTACGTTTTTAGTCAAGTTCATAACAGTTTTCCTAGTACGCAAGGTAATCAATTAAACAAAACATACAAAAATTTACTTAAAAAAATACAAACATTACACAGCTAATATTTGACACAATATTGATTAAAACGTCAAACATTTCAACCAAAAAAACATGACAAACACTACACATCTAATAGAAGAGATTAATACGCCACAAATTAGATGCGGCACTTGCTCGCATCTCAAACTTACATCGTTCTACCAGTTTGCATCTCACATGGTAGTACACCTTGTTTGATCGAATTATTTTACACTCGAGATATTTTTTCATGTGATATAAACCAAGAGCTGACTTCAGTTTCTTCTTTCCGACAAAAGTGTCACCCTGAACAAGCTCATCCACACGCACAACCGGTGCAAGTATTTCATCCGATGGAAGAGATGCTTGCTGGGCTGCATCGGGAATAACCTACAAACGATGTCCTACGCTACTTTCATTACCCACATCGCTATTACCATCTACATTGCTATTACCAACATCATGGTCATCATTCTCACCAATGCCATCTAAACCCAACTCATCACAATCAACATCAAAATTGTTCTGGTCTTCATTCCGCACACCATAATCAATTAAAGGAGTCCTCCTATTATGAGATTCATCAATCGTGGGAGAAACCGCCACATATACAGTAGGAAACTCCCACACATCCATCAAATAGGACAACTCGAAATCATCTGTAATCTTCATTCTCATACTTTCACCACTAGGAGACTCGACTAAACCATCTATATCAAACATATACATACTCTTATCCTTCTTCATTCGAACTTCAAGCTTTGCTAATAAAGATTCAAAGCTTATACCACTAGGCGGTATAGGAATATACTCTTTCCTACCACCCTCATAAATGTTCTCTTTCCAGTATCCTCCATGCGCAACCACTAAAGAAGAAGGCCTTACCTGCACCGAGTAAACTTGGTACGCATTAGTAAATGCGTACTGTGTACCCAGTAAACTTGGTACGCATTCATAACTACGTACTGCGTACCAAGTACACTTGGTACGTAATGATAAATACGTACTGCGTACCAATAAAACAAATTAAGGTACGCGGTACGTTTTTATCAATACGTACTGCGTACCAGGTAAACTTGGTACGCACCAGTACGCAATTAAGAAAACGTACCATCCCTGAACCAGAAAATACAGTCGCCGGAAATTTACCTCCATAGCTTTGACGTCACAACCAAAAATCGCCGGAAAATTACAATTGAACCACCGTAACACTTTCTAAACAAAAATTAAAGTAAAAAACAAAGCAAAATCGCAAACAATTTTGCAGAATAAAAAAAAACAAATACAAAAAATTCTCCACAAATCTTAATGAAATTGCAGTAAAAATCACAGCCAAAGCATATAGACGACGGCGACGACGAAGCTAAACACCACCACAAAAACATAAGCCATGGCGACGACGAACAAGACACGGCGACGATGATGGAGAAAAAAGCTCCAAACTATGGCGACGGCTATGGCGATGGCGATGGCGACGATGATGACGATGGAGACAACGACGACGGAAAGAGATCAATAATGGCGACGACTCGGACGGAGAGAAATCGGCAGAGAGAAAAATTTGAGGAAGAAGAAAACCGAAAAAAAAAACGAGAGAGGGAGAGAAAGACTTGAGCTGAGGGAAGAAGAGAGAGAAAAAAGAGAAAGAAAAATAAAGTGAAAAAGTAGGAGAGAGAATGTACTAAGATGGAATAAGGCGTAAATTATGAGGGTATAAATGTCAAAAAAGTAAACATATGACAAAAATTGATAAAATTTGAACTAGTGACCTTTTTTGATATTACATTTCAGCTAATGACATATGGGTGCATTTCCTCAAACACAAATGTGCAATATAAGTATTATATATGCTCTTTGTTATTAGTAGTATGTAAGTTTAGGCTGTGAGCAGCGGCAATCGTGGTGATCGCGCTCGCTCACATGTCACGTCATAGCGAGCTCGCGCGCTCGCTAATTTTTCTTTTTTTTGTTTTATTTTGATTTTATACTTTTTTTTATTTTTATTTTGACTATTTTATTTTATTATTGAACAATGAAATACTAATAAATTATATTAACTTCAATAACTAAATTAAAACAAGCATACTTATAAAAAGAGAAGAATGCCAAAAATACACTCCTCATATAGTAATAGCTAATATATACCCCAACTTTTAAAACTATATCTTTCATATACTTTTTTCAATGAAATTACTCTGTTACCCTTACTATTATCTTTTATTATTTTAAATTATTTTAAATTTAAAAATCCACCACACATACTATTTTCTCTCTCCTTCTCTCTCCTCCCACAAGTCTGCACGTTGCTGCTGCTCTTCTTCCTCTCAACTCAACAATCTCTCTCTTCTCCTCTTTCTCTACTTCGTTAATAACACCACAACAACAACAACATTAAATTCTACGAAAAGTCGGTTGGTAAGTAATTTATTACTACAATAAACAGAACAAAAGGCTCATTCTTCTCCACTACAATTCATCTCAAAATTGAATAAAAAAATGTTGAAAAAGAAAACTCACCAAAATTTTGTAATTCTCTAAGAAGTTCGTTTCTAAATAGGTGTTATCGTATGTGTTTCTCATTGTTGAGGTAATTTTCCTGCTAGATTTAACTCTCTGTATTCGATAAAAAATTTGCACTTAATGTTCTTATGTACACAGTTGAAGCCCAGACAGGTCCAAAGAACCAATATGCTTTTTTCATCTTTCCAACCTGTTTAGGGTCCTTAGGTACGAGATCCATGTGATGATTAAGAATTTGAAAGGTGTGTAATCCCCATCTAAAATATTTCCACGCTTCTACATTTTCAATTAATGCCCTGATCTAATCTTCAATTTGAGATTCAAGTTCCCGGCAATAGAGCATCCCATAATATATGATGATGTGGGTTGCCTTCATGTAGTCGTGAATATGTTGTTCAGTTTTGGACACTTTTTCTTTTGTCTTCTTCTTCACATTCTTCTTCTTCTCCTCCTTCTTCTTTCTCTTAGATTCATGCAGTTTTCCATCATTAAAGGCATTGAGGACGTCACCGAATGTGGTACGTTTGCCCTCAAAACATCTATGATAGAGACTGTCAGGTGGAATCTCGTGAGGAGCTCTCGGATTAAACTTTGAATTACAAAAATTTAATCCCGTGACAAGAACATACTCTTGATATGAAAAACGGATGTTCTTTTCACCAATACGAAACCATCTCTCATATTCTGGAAAAGAGGCATCATACAACTCTCGTGCCATAAGCTCATGTAGAGCATTATTTGCGCTATCTTTCCGCCTCAAACCAAGTAGATTGCCAAAGCATCCTTCTCGAAATATTTGTAGAGTTTCGTTGCCGCGTTCTTTTAATAAACGGGACCTGATGTCCTCTATCACACTCCATCGAACTTTTTGGTTGATGCGTCATTTCCATCCTTGCATTGTTTCTCTCATCCATGTAAAAGAAATCTACAAAAGGAATGTGCATAAGGCAATTGTGTCTTCATTATGAATTATGTATAAAAAAAATTGTGTACAAGAGAACTACTCTCTACTGTGTACACAAAACACTCACTATAGTCTCTACTGTACAGAAAAATACTTCATATTGTGTACAGAAAAATATTGCCTAGTGTTTATAGAAAAACTACACAAACTCACGTCAATCACAACATGCATGTAGCATCAAATCAAGGACAATTCAAACATTGAGAGTATGCTTAAACTTAACAATTATCAAATTATCAAATTCCACCAACAATTATCACTACTTCAACCCACGCAAATTCCACCAACAATTATCACTAATTTCAGAACCCACCATCCTCAATTATCAAATTATTATTCATATCAACAAAATTATGTGAGATACCCAACCAAAATGAACATAGTTATGTTGTAATCACACAGTAAGAATTTGAAATCTCTGCTCATTTTCTAATAAATATATACAGGGTAAGAGTATACTCACTTCTTAGAAGTAGCAGCGCTTGTCGTCGGAGATTTCGCCGGCATAGAAACAATTAGGTCACCGGAGTTTTTGACTCCCTCTCATCGGCAGACTGTGTTTCTTCGGAATCAACACATGCCTTTTCCTCGTTCTTCCTCACCGTCGGAGATTTCGCCGGCACAGAACTTGTTGGGTTGTCGTCGTCGGAGTCTCTCGATTTGCTAGAAAGGCTTTGGCGTAGGTGTTCTGACCCCATCTCTCTCGCCGCCACATTACTTCGTGATGTTGTACTTCTAGTGGGTGAGCCGCCGCCGCCAACTTCGTCGCCATCGCCGTCGTTGGAAGACATCGCCGACAAGATTTCAATTTTGGGGAAGAAACTCCACGATTGCGTTGGGGCGGGGAAGAATTTGGAGAAGAATTTGAGTTGGGGGTTTAGTTTCTCTCTCTTCGTTTGTTTTGTATTCTGGGTTGGAGTAGTTTTATTTTCTTGTATTGTTTTGTTTTGTATTCAACTACCAGGTTTAGTTTTCTTTTAAAATTTAAGGGTATGTTGGTACTTTCATTCAAAATAGTGTATGAAAGATGTAGTTTTATAATTAGGCTTATATATTAGCTACTACTATTTGGTTTGGGGTATTTTTGAAAACAACTCTTATAAAAAAACCCTAATACAATGACATAATTAAAAAAAAAATGCTACTCAGTAAAAAAATTAGGCCTATCCTTCATGAGGTGTCAAACTGTCAAATGCTTGAACGTCTCACCATGCATGGACGCTAATTCACTGAGCGTCGAGTTCAGCACCATCTCCTCAGTGATGCCGGGCGGAACTTGAGCGCGGGTACTCCGACACATTGCGTGGAATAACCCGCAACTGCTCTTGACTCGGTGCCAGTGGTGACGCAACTGCGTCGAGTTGCGCTCCGCCAAGTATTGTGGGTGATTCACGTTGTAGCGAGTCGCCACTCTCGTCCAAACGGCTCCATTGGCGCCACCGCCATTCTGGACGTTAACCAGTCTGTGCCAATTCCAAGGTTTTGCCATCGGTGTAGGGATGCGGTGCCATCGTTGGGAAGATCGCCGAAGATCGCCGATTGAGAGAGATTGAAAGAGAGGGAGAAGGAGAGGTGTGATGTTTGAGGAAGGTGAAGAGGGTATTTATAGGGGGAAAATTGAGAATAAAAAAAATTGAATTTTAATCGTTGCGATCGCCAACGGTCGCCTGGCGACCGTTGTGCGATCGCCTAGCGACCGTTGTGCGATCGCCACGTGTTTGTAAAGTTGCCAGTGAGCGCTCGCGAGCATCACGCTCGGCAGTGGACTCGCGCTCGCTAGCGCAGCGCTGCAAGCAGCCTTACAAATGAAATCTGCACCTTGCAGAAGAAGAATAAAAATAGGATTACATCTTTTCAAGTCTTTAACGGCCTTGTTTGATTCAAAAGACATGTATGTCGAGCTATCATATATATTTGGACAAAAAATTATCACATCAGATGCCATTAGTCCTAATTACAAAAAGGCGAATTCTCCTGAAAGACCGGTCTCTAGTAAGAGATCGGCGCATCAAGCGCGTGGGGTACATGCGCGGGTGTCCACGCACTACTATTTTTTATTTTATTTTCAGATTTTTTTCCTTGTCTCTTCGTTTTTTTTTTTTTTTTTGTCGTTTCTTCTTTAGTCAAGATTCGAGTGAGGGGAGCCGAATGTCTTAGAGAGAGCCGAGTAAATCCAAATTATTTCCCAGCGATTATCCTTATATTAGTAATTGGAGCGAAGATGGAGAAAAAAAATTGAAAAAAAAAATCTGGAAAAAAAAATATTGGTCAATGGATTTGACCCGATTTGATTCGGTCAACCCAGTGTCTAGTAAGAGACCGGTCTCACAAGAAACCATCTCCTACGAAAAATGAAATATCAATTTTTAATTGCATAGTTACAGAAGTGGGATCTAAATTGTCAAATGGCTGAAACTTTAATTGTAACTATCATGCTGCGTCGCTTACGCGCATAACAAGCATATATCATTGATTCATGCTCGATTATTCATCTTTTCAATGTTTGAAATATTCTTTTCTCAAAGAATATCTTCTTTCTCATTCACAAGTCAATTAAGTTCATATTTATAGCATCACAAATGCAAGTAGCTTAATACAGGAAAAAAGAAAAGGAATGTTTAAGGATAATTAGAAGAAGGGATGATCTCCTGTGCAACCGGGTCAAGTTAAACCAGATCCATGCGACCGGATCCGGGCCGGGGTCGACCCGGTCAACCCGGGTTTGACCCGTTGACCGGTCAATTTTTATTTTTATTTATTTATTTATTTTTACAGTTTTTCAGTTTTTTTTTTTAAATTTCAGTTTTTTTTTTTTTTCGTTTCCGCCTTCGGCTCCGATTTTACGGTTCCGCCTTCGCTCTGATTACAAATATAAGGATAATCGGCGGGCAACATTTTGGACTTTTTCGGCTCGCTCCGCGGCCTTCGGCTCCCCTCGCTCGAATCTTGACCAAAGAAGAAGCGGCAAACAAAAAAATGAAACGGCAAACAAAAAAACGAAGAGGCAAACAAAAAAAAAGAATAAAAAAAAAATGAATGAAATAAAATCTGAAAATTAAAAAAAAAAATCTGAAAACTGGAGATACAGTAAACTGAGGAAAAAAAAAACAGCTCGTGGCTACCCCGCGCGGTCGCATGGTGGCGGCAGGTCGCATGCGAGTATTTGTGTTAGAAGAATGACTTAACTGGTCCTTCAATTCGATCCCATCCTTTTGTGGTCAAATAAACAAAATATGTGACCTTGAGTTAGATATCTATGTTAGCCACCCATGTCTGAATTATGCCTTTTTTTTCCCAATTAATTTTTCTTTATGACATACTATCAGACAATGTGGATATACATTGCACTTACGATGTGCCCCCTCACATATATAACATGGGGATGTTTCTTTTGGGGAAATAAGACACATTACAAATTTAAGGTTTGTGAAATTGGTTTCGAGCTTAATCAGTTTTGTTGTATTATTTTTATTTGTGGTCGTGTTGTTACTCTTAAAAAAAAATAGCATTAACATTACAATAATAGACTTAGTTTTGAAGTGTAGTATATTATAGTATATGTTCCACCAACAAAGTTTTTTAGAAAAAACCAAGTGGCCCCTTCTTAGAGACAACAATTTCATATTGAAAGCGGGAAAAAAATATGAAGTTGTTGCTTGATGTGTTGCTATGTTTTTTTTTTTTTTTTTTTTTTGAAATCTCTAAATGAGCTCTTGTTTTTTTTTTCCTCCTAATGGACTAGATCAGAGTATATAAGTGTATCTAATCCAAAAAGTAACAAAATGCACAGATTTTTGAATAAAACAAATTAATAATTGTTTGAATATAGATCTTTCGCATGCATGCTATTCTTATATATATAGATCGATGCTATTAGAATAATTATCATTATTTTATAAAACATGCCGACAGTTAATAAATAAATTGGGGAAGAATAATGGGATAAGTTCCTGCTTGGACGAGACGTCTCAAACTGTTGATTAGTAATTTCATTTTTTTTTTCTAGAGGAGAACCCACATATTATTAGTGATGTAGATCACTCAAATTGTCCACGTATTATTTTATTCGAGTAGATAACATAATTTCGATAAATTAGTTTAATTGGGAAATGATTAAACTTTTCCCACTGTTTTAGTTGGTGTCATTTCTTCCTATGCCGAAAGGTAGATGTATATGATCACAAATTAACATTCTTCTATACAACAGATTCCCATGTACTACTATATATATAATTCCCTTTCCGTTTCTCTGTTTTGAGCCTCACTTTCCCATTAACCTTTTTTTCTTCCACACTTTCTAATTTTCTTAATTTCCCTTTAATCTTTTCCAAATTTCAGTTTGTAATTTTTTGTGCCTTAAGTAGCCGACCAACACTCCGCCTTGTTCACAATTACTTCTCTTTTGTTTCATTTCGGCACGGGAAAACAATGAAAATTGAGTTTTAGACCTCGTCATTTATACAAGAGAGATTCATTGTTTAGATTAGAGAAAATTAATTTCTAGTTAACTCTTATGCAATAATGCATATAACAAGGTCTCTTATTTTCTATTACGCCTTTATTTCGTTTTATCGCTATCCATGATCTGTATATTATGCATATACAACACCATAAAATTTACATAAAGTTCACGATATGTGCTTCAAAAGCAAGTCTATATAGTTTTGATCTCATTTCAATTCCGATCACTTTGTGCTTCATTATATGAACTACTAGTATATACTGATTGATGAAATACGAAATTAAAATATAAAAAGTAATTAGATATATATATAGGATCCATATGCTCCCATGAAAAATATATGTGGCCGTTGAAGGGCATAAAAGGTTAAGGATATCTTTATTTGTAATCTAGCTCCATCTTAGCTACTTGATTAAGTGCTTGATTATCATGGGTCCCTAATTGGCCATAATTGCTGTCCCAAATTAATTAGTAGTACTTGTTTGTTTGGCCAAAGTTGGTCATTTACTAATTATATATTTGTTTCCTCAAAATATGGGTATCTAACTAATTTAACTCCAGATGATTAAATCAATTAACTTTTGGAACACTTAATCATCATTCTTTTTTCTTATAGTATTATTATCCACATCATTACTCTAAGAATTAATGATTGAAAAATAATACTATGTTAACATTAGTGGTAGAGCAGGATTCCTACAACATTTCAAGAATTTATTTAATGATGTGTCGAGTGCGTTTAAAATGAAATATACGATCAAATATATTTGATGCTTGACGACTGAGAATGCAAGAAGCAGAAGGGGGCCTCCTGGTTCATGTTTTGTGGAATTACTGTTTTGTGGCAGTTCATGTTTGTATTATAAGGAACAAAATGAGAGGGCACGTTAACCTTAACTTGTCCCACATTTGGAAAGATGGAGAATAGTAGTAGTAAATTTACATGAATTGAACTATTATAAATAATTATTCACATATTACCAAATATACATATTTATCTACATTAATCTTAAAGTATATTTATTAAGAATTGAAGTCAAACATATATAATTATGTAGGATTAAAATTGAGTTATTTTCGTGTAAATTCATATCGATATAATTTTTAAGTTCCAATTTTCCCCCGATCTATGCTTCTATACAGAAATTATCAATTTCCAGCCATAACCCATGATGTAAACACTAAACTTTTTTTTTTAATAATCAAAACGACATTACTTTGACAAATGATTTTGTCACGTTCTGAAATTCAAAAGCCACGTCGCTTTGGATTTGGCCAGAACCATGTTTCGAATCAATTTTGACAAAAAATGATAGAAATTTATGCATTTTAACCCACTTTCATAGACGAGGGAAAATTTGAAATTCGAAAATTATTTATATATTCACGCGAAATAAGTCAGTAAAATTTAACTTGATGGCCACATGCAATTTATTTATTTATTTTGAGTTGTATTTTTTGTTTGTCACCGTTCATGTTGTGGCGTGGGACATGTTGTAGAATCATGAAAGTGATTGACCACAAGTACATGTTCCCAATGGAATAGATTTTAGTAAATTCGTAATTCCTTGATTCAACATATACTACTATATCACAAGGAATTCTATGTTCTAAATTATTTTACTGCTCGATCTCGATCCCATGTTTTTTTTTTCTACTTTTTGAATAAAGACCACTTTTATAGGTGGATATCATTAAAAGTTATGTATAAAAAAAAAGTTTGTAAATGTAGAGGGAATCTAAGGAAAAAATTGAAAAAGTAGTATGGACAAGTTTTGGCTGTCAAAATCCTACAACTGATTGAATGACATCAATTTGACTCCACGGTTGAAATTTATTAATTATTATTACCACTTTTGTTTTCCACATGTCTCCGTCAACCCTTTGACGGGAGAGTTGAAACTGCAGATACCGCATTTTTCGGGTAATAATGTAACAATATTGTGTTTAATGCCAACGAGTCTTATATAATTAAATGGGTTAACGGTTTACATGCTACTGCACAATTTACCTAATGCGTTATCCGTGGATTCCTACGAATTAAAAAAAAAATGATATTTGTTCATTATATATAAATAAACTAATGATAAAGATTAAGATGGAAAAGGTAAATTATTATATGTAATGTGCGTTTTGTTTGCTAGTTAGTTAGTGTATGAAAATTACTGTACGTTGTATTTGTGTAATGTGTGTGCGTGCAAAATTGCATGTTGTGATTTACTACATATGAATCTTATAGTTTAATGATATTTCTCAATCCAAACTATCGTTGCAATACAGTTTTCTATAATAGTAACGAATAAAAATGAAAATCTAACTTTCACTTTGTCACACACCATATGTACTTTTTCCTAGAGTAATTAAGCGTGCACACTATTTTTTTTTTCTTTCCCAAAATTTAATTTTATCTCAACTATATTTGTATATTGTTTATATACATTTCTCTAAAACAATAGATTATCAAGACCGAGTCAAAAAAAAAAAAAAAAGGTTATCAAGAATTCAAGATATCCACGTGATGCGTCATGTATTATCCTAGTATTACTGTGGAAGTGTGGTGTGGATGGACCTTAATTATGTTTTAATTTTACAAAAATTATCTTTGAAATATAATCGATAAACAAACACTTATTCAATAAAAGGAAAATACACAATGAGTAAAATCTTATTATCGACTAGAAAAACACAATAAAAATATAGCAGACGACCGCACTAAGCCACTCAATTAACGGACTTGTAATTGAGTAAAAATTACTTTTGTCCGTCAGTTAACTAACGCTCAAACAACTCCCTCTATTTAAGCCTCCCAACATGATTTCAGCTCATCTCTCTCTCTCTCTCTCTTTCTCTCTCTCTCTCTCTCTCTCACGCACGCACGCACAGAATTGGAATGTTGGGGAAAGGCAATCTGTGCAAGCAGAATTCCACAGGTAAAAAAGCTGTAAATCTGCAGAGAGAGAGAAAAGGCTGCACGATGAGAACCTGCAATTTCATCTCGCCGCTGAGATATCTTAAGCACGTCGGCGGGAAGGTTGTAGGGGTGGTGGTGCGGATAGCAACCGGGGTTGGGGCGGCGCCGCTGAAGTCCAGTCATCCGCCGCCGAGAGAAAAAGCGAGAACCAGCGTCGCGCCAATTGATTCTCAGAGAGCTGAAGCCATACATGACTGTATAGACTTCATCAATGCTTCGTCTTCGTTGCCCAGATCGAATTCGGTTGCGCGCTGATTTTCATTTCCGCTTCTGTAAACCCTAAAATTATTAATTCAATCCCCCTGTGATCGATCGTGTAATTAAATTGTATGTTCTTCTTAATTATTTATTATTTTTACTTTTATTTTTATTTTAGAGAGGATTTTGAATTAGTTTTCATTTAACTAAGTCATCATCGAATAGGATAAATTGGTTGGTGTGAATAATAATTTGTGTTTTGGCTTTTATTGTCTAATAACATTGTGTCTCACAATATAAATTGTTGATCACAACTTTTTATAAGACATAAATTTATAAGTTAGAATTTCACTGTGTTGTATATGCTAGTTAGTTTTTGTTAAATTTTTATTTTCATATTCAAACGATTGAACATTTTGATGTTTGCATGCCATGCTGTAATTATTAACTCTAAGAAAGATGAGAATATAGCACAAGTATATAAATTATCATTATATTACTAAAAGTAAAACGATTCTTGCTTTGAAAAAATTCTACAAGGCACCTCTTATATTCCTCCATTCATATTTATCTAAATTCTCAAATTTTTGAATTTTTAAATATAAAATAATAGATTTTAAATATTTATACTAAAATTTTGTGTCCCACATCGGTTTCTCAATGAAATTTCACCTATTGAAAAGTCTATGAATACCTAGAATCAATGTGTATTTTCTCATCTTTTGCTCCACTACTTTTATTTATCCAATTTATTTATTAATCGGCCGAATAAATAACTATATTTTATAGTTTAATTTAATTTAATTTGATCAATTTATTAATTGGCTGAATAGGTAATTATTTTTTGTAGGAGTTTTATTTGGCTAATTTATTTATTAATCGGCCGAAAAAAAAAACTGTTATATTTTTATAGTTTAATATAATTTAATTTGGTCAATTTGTTAATTGGCCGAATAGATAATTATTTTTAATTTATTAGTTGACAGAATAAATGGTTCCAAAATAGTTTGGATAATTTATTCGTTGACCGAATTAAATTTGGAAATAGTCTAATATATTTTTTTTAATTTGATAAGAAATAAGTTATTTCTAATTTGTCAATTAATTAGGTACACAGACCAATTCTCAACTGACGGGTACCTCAACTCGGGATTCCATGTGACACATTTTCGTTCTTTATTTTTATTAATTTTAAAATTTTCATTTTATTCATTTTTTTTATGTATTTTCTAAAATATAGAATCGTCATAAATTGTGCATTTATAAATTAAAATCATGGTCAACATGTCAATTCTGACCCAGAACCGTGGCGGTAGACGAGCCAATTCCCAACCGACATTCGAGTAATTTTTCATTTTATGCTTTTTTTCCCATATATTTTCTAAAATCTATAATCGTCATCCATGAAATCATTATATTACTAAAAGAAAAACGATTCTTGCTTTGAAAAAATCCTACATGGCACCTCTTATATTCCTCCATTCATATTTATCTAAATTCTCAAATTTTTGAATTTTTAACTGTAAAATAATAAATTTTAAATATTTATACTAAAATCTTGTGTCTCAAATCGGTTTCTCAATGAAACTTCACCTATTGAAAAGCCTATAAATACCTAGAATAAATGTGTATTTTCTCATCTTTTGTTCCACCAGTTTTATTTGGCCCATTTATTTATTTATCGGCAGAATAAATAACTATATTTTATAATTTAATTTAATTTAATTTAATTTGGTCAATTTATTAATTGGCCGAATAGGTAATTATTTTTTGTAGGAGTTTTATTTGGCCAATTTATTTATTGATTGGCCGAATAAATAACTGTTATATTTTTATAGTTTAATTTAATTTAATTTGGTCAGTTTGTTAATTGGTCGAATAGATAATTATTTTTATTAGAGAACCAATTTATTAGTTAACAGAATAAATGATTCCAAAATAGTTTGAATAATTTATTCGTTGACCGAATTAAATTTGGAAATAGTCTAATATATTTTTTTAAATTTGATAAAAAATAAATAATTTTGAATTTGTTAATTAATTAGGTACACGGACCAATTCCCAACTGACGGGTACTTCAACTCGGGATTCCACGTGACACATTTTCGTTCTTTATTTTTATTAATTTTAAAATTTTCATTTTATTCATTTTTTATATATTTTCTAAAATATAGAATCGTCATAAATTGTGCATTTATAAATTAAAATCGTGGTCAACAGGTCAATTCTGATCCGGAACCGTGGCGGTAGACGAGTTAATTCCCAACCGACACTGGAGAAATTTTTCATTTTATGCTTTTTTTTTCATGTATTTTCTAAAATCTATAATCGTCATCCATGAAATAATTTTTACGTTACTTGTAGTTGGGTTTCCAACTTTGCATAATTTATAATTTTAATTAATGAATATTACTATACGATTAAGGACGATAACGAATAGTACAATCATTATTTTTATTAAATTTTTGGATCTATATAAATTCTAAATAAATTTTATAAATTACGCACTTATAAATCAGAGTCGTGGTCAATGGGCCAGTTCCGACGCAGAACTGTGGCAGTAGACTAATATACGGATTTTTTTCAGAAAGGAACACAAATGACTAAGTTTTTAATCGGATTTTAAACAAGTAAAGTATATAAATTTCAAACAAGTTTGAATAATCCTAAACATATCATCTCAAACTGTTTGATTAATCGTCTCCGTTGGAAAACGTAGAATATGTAGGAAAAATGGCAGAAAAATTACTAACGATTTATCAACGAATCAATTCCGATCAATAATCGTGCGCGTAGATGGGCCAATTCAGTACTTGTGGAACTCCCCAGAAGGTAATTTTAATGTGGCCGATTTCCCCTCTTTTGCAATCAGCCGTTCCTGCTTTAAGTATTCTATAATAAGAGATAAAGTTCTATGTTGTATGATGTCTCATAAGACCTTCTGAAAGGCTCTTTTTGGGCTTAAACTCAGCCTTAGAATCGATCTTATCTCACGGAATCACAGGACTCAAAGCAGTAAACCAAAGCCCCAGAAGGTAATTTTAATGTGGCCGATTTCCCCTCTTTTGCAATCAGTTTCGCTAGGATAAATATATTATATAATTTTGAACTCATAAAATTAAGAATATTTATGGTCAATTTTTATCTTATATCATTGACTAAATAATTTTATGAATCACAATAGTTTCACATAAAATTTTGTAAAAAGGAAAAACTACCAAGTACATAGTGAAACAATTCTTGAAGTTCTATTCTCTGTTAAAAAAGTTATTCTCGAAGTTGGTAAAAAAGAAAATGAATGTCATCATTTATTTTTCTATGAATATATTTGGAAGATGGTTATTTATATAATACTACAATTTATAATTAAATTTTTATTTATTAAATATTGTGTGAATATTTTTAGAATATAGTTATTTATATAATTAAATATTAATTTCAGGTAAAAAGAAAACAAATGTCATCATTAATTTTTTTTAATATATTTGAAAGATGATTATTTATATAATTTAAAATCAGTATTGTTGTCAATAAGCCGGTTCCAAGTCGGAACAGTCGGGGTAGACGGGATGATTGTGAAGCGGTGGTTTAACTTATTTTTTTTCTTAATCTTGTGTTGAATTTATAATGTGGGGTATTTAGGGTCACTTTAATCTTATAGACAATCTTAACATCTATAGTATTATTCGCTATTTATATATTTCTTCTCTCTCTCTCACTACCCGCTCCTTCCCTTGCCTCTTTTTCTTCATAAAAAGCTAAAAAATTCAGCTTAAGAGTCGCTTTCCTTTGAGAGAGAAATATATTTTTGCCCACATCGGTTTTGTAGAAGAACAGAGCTTTAACAATTATCGAAAGTAATGAGAATATATTAGTTATAATTTTTAACAAAATAACTATATGGGTTTGAGACGTAAACATGTGGTAAAATTACTTTTTAAATGAATTTGAGATGTGTTTAAAGGATATAAATTCTAAGTGAGTTTAGTAGATTGCATAATCGAATTATTTAACGTTAAAATAATTAACAAATAATATTTTTTTAATCTATCACATATTAATACTATTTAATAATTTTATTAATTTTTATAATTTCCCGTCGATTTTCGATGGGTTATACGCTAGTTATATTTTATTGGATCAATGAAATGAAAGATAAAAGCTAAACAAAAAAAAGGGAAAGAGTGATTGCGTGCGTGCGGTATTTGTTTAATTGTTGGATTATAAAGTTGAACTAATGATCATTTTCTCAAACACTTGGTTGTTACCTTCAACTTTATTAGGGAAATGAAAATTTTATATTCATATATCCTAATAAAGTTATCCTTTTATTATTTGTAGCATATTAATAAAAAGTAATAAACAAATCCATAAAGACGTCAATACTACACATCAATGTTGTCAATATTATGCAAGAATGGTTGTGCATCAAAGGTATCGATTATGAGTCCCATTATATCAAAAAAACATCATTAATTTTTTTCATACTTTTCCAAATTAAATATTTATTGGCCTATATATATTGTGGTGCTTCTATAATTCCAATTTACCTCAGTGGCAATTGCTCGATCGTATATATGGAGCAATATTTTTCTCTGTCAGTAAAAATATTTATCATATACGATATACTCTATCTAAAACGGAAAAAAGTCGTCTCATTGACAGAAAACTGTGTGAACAATCTACATGTCGGTATGAATCTTAAGGACCCTATATATGTTCATGTCCCTTTTTAGATGATAAATATAGTATATTCATAGTCACAAGAAAATACTAACAATATAGCATGTAGACGGGTATAATAGTCTAATAGAGTCCTTTATAATATAATACTCCCCTTATTTATGATAAGTGTGGTCCAAAGAAAGTAACAAGTGTTTTAAAAGACGAAAAGTGGATGAGACGTGAGAGTGGGTGGTAGAAATATTGTGAATGAGAATGAGTATCATTTTACCCCTAAAAGTATAATACAAATAAATGGAATAAAGTGTAAACGGGTAACATTTTAAGAGAGTGTTTGACTAAACTTTTAAGCTCCTTAGAAAAGCTTATAAGTTATTCATTATTAAGAATTTTTTAGCTTATAAGCTGTTTTAAGGAGCTTTTAATTAAGCTTAATCAAACACCCTTTAAGTGTGATCATTTTCATTTATAGAAAAGCCACATTTATAGTGTACGGAGGGAGTATTATATGTCGATTAATAAAGAGCGAGGTGTTCTGTAATAAAACAATAAGGGAGATTGTTGTGGCATATATTGTCTTATGATTTTTAGATTCATCGGCACGCTATCAAAACTACTGTTTTAGAGTGTCTCGGAATTTAAGGTACACTGTCCTAAATGCGATAAAATGGAGGTTGGGGATAATTTATCATATGCATGTTTCCAAGAAGATTATATAAGTACATTAATATATTACTAGTAATCTGCAAGTGCTATAACTTCATTATTCATTAGGTAAATCTCAATTTTAGTGCAATAACAAATAAACTATTCTCAAAAAGATAATAAATTTATTTAAAAAAATTAAGTGTGACATGCTCGATCTAGCGAAAATTCAGCGAGACATGATAGGTAGGCTAAATTTGTGGCCCATGTTATTGATATTTATTATGTTTGTCTCTAAGGATGTACACTACAGTTTTATTACATCAAGATGCTTATTAAATGCGTAGGCATGTATAGATGGTTGGATGTGATCAATAGGTGTATGTATACATAAGGTGGCTACCACATCCAATATTCAGTTATTGCACAAGAGCAATTGGGCAATCATGGTAAATTAGAGATGACAATGGGACTAATTAAATATGAAAACCCAATTCCCTCAAAAAAGAAATATGAAAATCCAATTGCTTCCCAGAAAAAGAAATTGAAAACTATTATTTTATTTTTAATATATATATATATATATCTGCGTACAGATTTCTTGATCATATCTGAAAGCAATTTGTGAGTTTTAACTTGTAATTAACTCTTAATTACAAAATCACCTCTCACCAATTAATTAAGTCACGTGTAGTTAGGGAAAAACTTAGAGAAATAACTAAAAAACCATAGAGGTTGGGATTAGCAAATCCATTGTAAATGACTTAATGATTTTAAAAGATTTAAACAAAAATGTAAAAATGTCCAAACATTCATCTTCCGTCAGACCGTGTAGCTATCAGCTAGCTAGGCTTTAATATAGGAATATTTTCTTTTTTTGGGGTAATGTTTTATATTTTATATTCTCCTTTTTAGATGTGCTTTTTCAGAAAAATAAAAACACGTGATAACTAGATTTTATTTATATACTTCTAATATTATAAAATATAATTCATTATGAAATGTTTGATCATTTTGCAAGATGTAGAACGTCACATGCAATTGTTTCCGCATCCGACGGTGGTGGAAACTGTCTTTATTTTACCAATTACAATGAGTTTATTGACTTTTCTAGACACCTTTAAACTAAAAATTATATTTTTAGTCATATTTTTAATTTATAATAAAAAATATCACTCTTTCAAATATTGGACAAAAATACTCTTTTTTTTTACCTACTTTTTCTCTCTCTCTTATATTTTTCTTCTCTCTCTCCTACCTACTTTTCTTCTCTCTCTTCTTGTCTCTCCCCTCTTTTCTTCCAGTTCATTTTTTTATCCTTCTTCTTCTTCGTCTTCTTTTTCTTCTTCCCTTCTCTCTCTTAGTGTATTTTATTATTTTCTCCGGAAATAAAGCTTTATATATACCGTTTTTCTCATATTTCGCCAACGGTGGTGGTAAAAGAAAAAGTTCACCTTCGTTTTCCATCGTTTTTCTCCTATTTCGCTGATTTTTTTTCCGGTGGTGTTGGTTGCTCTTCTCCGGCGCTGTTTTCAGACGTATTTCCGGCCGTTTTTACGACAATGGAGGTACTATATGTTATGCCGTTTGATTTTCGTTGATTTGACGAACAATTTTTGCTGAATGTGAGGATTGATACGTGAAATTTTGTATCTTTCGCGGTTGTACGATATACAGTCAGACGACATATGTTTAAGTCGTACATTCGTATCAATGTTTGATTGTCGTCATGAATGAGTTTTATATTTGTACGAGGTGTTGTAAATCGTACAAACATATTTCTAATACAAGTGTACGATTGTATATATCATATCATATATTGTACGATATACATAATATCGTAACATACTAGCCACATGCAATCACATTCACGTACAAGATTGGCAATATCGTAACACATTAGCCACATGCAACCACATTCACATAGCAAATGACATAGATTTCATGTACGATATTGGTAATATCGTAACACATTAGCCACATGCAATCACATTCACATAGCATATGATACGATATCGTAGCTTGTGTTTGTACGATATATGGTATATCGTAACATCGTTTGATATCTGACCGTGTGATATTTTGATGCAGACTAGGCATTGTTGTTTAATTGTTGCTTATGGTGGATCATGGAATGAGAATATATACGAGGGTGGGAGGAAAGAGTACATACCTATACCACCTGATGGCATAAGTTATGAAGATTTATTGAGTAAGCTTGAGATTCGGATGAAGAAGGACAAGAGAATCTTTCTTTTTGAGGTTGATGCTCTTGTTATTTCTCCTACTGGCGAAGTCATGCGTATGAAGGTAACAGACGATTTTGAGTTGAATACTTTGATGAAAATGTTGGAGATTCCTACTATTCATGTGAGTGTTTATCCTAGAGATAAAGAAGCTTTACCGAAGCCGACTCATCGGAATGATGTTAGAGTCGCGCAGAATGCGTTTGTTGATGATTTAGATTGTAATGAAGATGAGCCAGTGTTGGGTTTAGAATTCGGTGATGATGTTGTTATTTTGGATTCTAACCCTAGTTTGGATGATGCTCACTTATTTGTGGATGATTTGCATGATGATTATATTGCTCAAGATTATGATCTGATGCCGCCGTTAGATGTTTCGAATGAAATGAATGAAGAAAATTCACAGGCAATCCGGCAATAGGTTGTTCCTAGTATGATTCTCATTTACGACATTGATAAATCGTAGCAACGTATGTACGATATTGTTAATATCGTACACTCATATTATGTACATAATATCCTATGAGTGTACGATATTACAAATAGTTGTTTATCGTATGAATAGTTGTACGATATTAATAATATCGTACATCTTATGATAGTCCAAGTAGTTGGTTATCGTAGCAATAGTTGTACGATATTTATAATATCGTAACACACATGTAAAATATTACTTTCATAACAATCATAGATGTGTATAGTTACCTATGTGTTTTTATGTTATATTGTGTGATTTTCTTAATGCAGACGCTTCACAACAAGCATCGATTCCATGTAAAGATTTAAATATAGCAAATCCTTTGACTCGTGAAGAACTAGTTGTTGGTGGTTTTTTTGCCAAAAAAGCGCGTATGAAAGAAGCGCTTGGGATTTATCATCTGAAAAATAATTTGGAGTTTCTTACGAAGAAGTCAAATAAGCAATGGTATTATGTTCGATGTAAACATGAAGAGAGATGTGATTTTATTATGAGAGCTAAAAGAATTGGTAGAGCATGGAGAATCTATGAATGAGCCATTCATACATGTGAGATTGACTTGAGATATCGTCCTCATCCAAGAGTATCTGCTAAAGTTATAGCTTAGTACGTTATTCCTAAGTTGGACGATGTAGTTGATCTTACGCCAAGATAAATTCAAGGACAACTATTGAGAGAACATGATGTTCATGTCAAATATCATTTTACTTTGTCAGGTAGGAATCAGGCACTTAGTTTGACATATGGGGAGGCAGATGACTCTTTTCAGGTAACTTTTCATGTTTATATGCTATGATTTATATAATTCGGCCAAACAAAGTATATTGCATTAGTGTACGACTTTGATAATATCGTATTACCTTGTACGATATTATGATTATCGTACATCATGTAGTACGATTTTCGGAATATCGTAACATGAGTAGTACGAGATTGGGCCACTTTGACATCTACCCTGGCAACATGTGAAACATGTAGATAGAAAGGCGTCAAAGATGATTGCATGTACAAGATTGGGCAATATCGTAACACATTAGCCACATGCAATCACATTCACGTACGATATTGGCAATATCGTAACATATTAGCCACCTGCAACCACATTCACGTAGCAAATGACACGGATTTCATGTACGATATTGCCAATATCGTAATACATTAGCCACATGCAATCATATACCCAATCTCGTACATGATAGATTTCATGTACGAGATTGAGAATATTGTAACTTATTAGCCAGATTCAATCATTCTCATGTACGATTTTCCCAATCTCGTAACACATTCTTATTTCATGGAAAGTCGTAACATTAATGATAATTTTACATTCATCATAATTTCATGCCATGCCATAAATTGGTCAAACTCACGTACGAGATTCATAACATCGTAACATCTTAAGTACGATATTGCGAATATCGTAACTTGAGTAGTACGAGAGTTTAGTATATCGTACTACTGTATTGATCGTAGATGTTGATTTCTTTCTATATGTTTCAATGTAGAACTTGCCTAGGTACTTGTATATGTTAGAGCGTGCAAATTCTGGCTCGGTGGTTGAATTACAAACATGTTCGGATGGCAGTTTTGAATATTGTTTTTTTGCTCTATCTGCATGTATAAGAGTCTTTCGTTCATGTCGTCCTGTATTTGTGATTGATGCGACTCATTTGAAGGGGAAGTACAAAGTTGTATTGTTTATTGCAGCAACAAATGATGGTAATGAACAGATAGTTCCACTAGCTTTTAGCATCGGGGGCATAGAAAATGATTCGTCGTGGACTTGGTTCCTTCAGGAGTTCGACGATCATTTGGTTGTCCTGAGAACCTACTTGTTGTGTCTGATCAGCACCTTAGTATCAAGAATGATGTGGCCTCTGTTTTTTCAGGTGCACATCACGGGCTTTGTACATTTCACATTCAGCAAAATATGAGGACTTGTGGTACTCCTGTTATCGATGTATTCTGGATTGCTGCTAGTTGCTACAAGACTATTGACTTTGAGGAGCATATGAAGAATTTGAAGGTCATGGCTCGTGGCACTTATCAGAAGCTGTTGAAGTTGGATCCTTGTAGATGGTCCCGTTCGAAATGTTCGGTGCGGAGATATGAATATGGAACTTCCAATGGATGTGAGGTCTTGAATGCTCGGTTGCGATGGACTAGAAAATTATCCGTGTGTCTTCTTTTAGAAAGTGTACGTACATTGCTCCAGAAATAGTTTTACGAGCGTCGGACTATAGCTGCAGCTAGAGCTCTGGAATTGACGGTGTGGGCTGCTACGAGATTAGGGAATGCAGTTGAAGCGGGTCGATCAATGAGGGTCGAACCAATTACTGATGTGAGGTTTAAAGTGATTTCTGGAAGGAAGAGCAACATTGTTGATGTTGCTGCTAGGGAGATCTCATGCCTCGTGTTTCAGTTTGACTTGATCCCATGCTCACATGCCTCAGCTGCAATAAGGTGATTTTTCATTATTGTTTGTGCTACGACATTCCTAAATATCGTACTACACGTCATTATGTGTGATACAACTTATGTATATATCGTAACATTATTGTTATGAATATTATGAAGTCGTAGCAATTTGTTGATACGAAAATCAGTAATGTCGTACTATGTTGGTACGACATTACAAGATATCGTACAAAATTGACTGAATGTTTGTTACGATTATACATTTTCGTACATGAGTTTTGATGATTGTGTGATAATTTTGTAGTCATATAAGGCAATCACCTTCGTCATACGTGGATAACTTCTAGCACTCAGACGTGGCGAGATATTTATGCTGGTGAGGTGATGCAAGTTCCTGATAAAGATGATTGGTGTCTCTCGCCCGAGGTCAGTGCAAGGGTAGTGTTAACGCCGGCGGATCCAAGACAAACTGGACGTCCTCGTACAAGAAGAATTCCATCCGAATTTAGCTCAACAGGGAAATGCTCGTGTTCTAGATGTCATTAGAAAGGTCACTATCTGAGTACGTGCAAGACTGTTTTAGGTAGGATTCCGGAAGAAGAAGTAAATAGCAGCCAATCAAGTGTGAAAAAACGACGTCAACAGAAAAAATATGGCATTTGTGGGGTGGTTGGCCATATTCGACCAACATGCAAGGATCCAAATAGGTTTGAGTGAATGATAATGTCAAATATTTTTGTTTAATTTTATTTTTTTTACGATATTGCTAACCTCTATTATAAATTGTATGTTTGTATGTTGTTAAGATATTACTAACATCGTAGCAACGAAAAGTGATCCAATTTAATTCGTGTTACGATATTCCATATATCGTACAACATGCAAGGTTCCAAATATCGCTTGTATGTGAGTATTGTTTTACGATATTCGTAAACTCGTACTGGACGTGTGATGATTTTGTTTAAGTATGTTGTTACGATATTCATAAAATTATTAATTTCGTCCGAGTTTATACGAGATTAATTTTAGTATGGTCTTTGTGAATGCATGTACGTATGTTGTTACGACATTTAAAATTTCGTACACTCGATTATAAGTCGTATGTTTGTTTTGTGTTACGATATTCCTAAAATCGTAGCAACAAAACATGATAAGATTATTTCTTTGTTACGATATTCCAAATATCGTACAGCATGTATGGATCTAAATAGGTTTGAATGATCATGTTAGTAGTTATTTATTTAGTTTGGGATTTGACACCTTTCTTTTCTAAGAGTTTTATTCGTAGTCAAAAGTTAATTCAAACATCGCTTTGTATGTGCGTATATTGTTATGATATACATAAAATCGTATTTGACGTGTTATGATTTTGCTTAGGGAGGTTGCTACGATATTGATAAAATGATTAATTTCGTACGCGATTATACGAGATTATCTAATATCGTACAAGTCGTAGCAAAAATAATAGATATGATTTAAAGCAAAAGTCGTAACAATCGTACTTACAAAATGAATTATATCGATGACTACAAATACTTAACTACCAGGTTTTTTTAACAAAAGATATAAAATACAGAATACTTGGATAAATAGCAGCAAAATAAACAAAATGAAACAAGTGTTCAATATAGACAAAATAGGACAACAATTGTTCAATCTTTTCACTCCAACTCCATGTCTATCGGGAGTGTGTCTTCATCGGTGCTGTTTACATAGATGCTCCTTGCTATGTGGTGGCGATATGATCTGATCTCGGCTGGATTCTTCAGACTCTTTGGTAGCTTCTTCTTTGATAGAAACCGTTCCACATACTTCAATGAATATAGACCACAACCGACGCCATCTTCTTTCTCTTGCTTGAAGATACCCTTCTCGTTTGCTCTTGGAAAGCATAATGGCCACTGCGTGTAGTTTGGATTAGTTATACCATGTTTTTCACAATAGCCAATTTTCTTCATTACTTGTGGCAGCAATCTAGCCATGGGCAGGAAGTGTTTCAATCTATTGTCCTTGTAGTGCTTCTCAAATTGCCACGACTTGGGGTCATAAAGCCACAACTATTGTGCTGCGACATGACAATCGTTGCCCAGTAGTTGTTGAAGTATGCAACCATGATAACCTAGAAGTGGATGCGATATAGAGATACACAAATAATATTAGTATTCTAGAATGTGATAGTACGATATTTGACAAATCGTACCACAAAGTATGTTACGATTGTACGAGATTAGGTAAATCGTAACAACATATGCCGAATTAGTTTTTGTTACCTTTTCGCAGTTGATCCATGCCTTCATGTTTGCCCCCTCCCCCCCCCCCCCACCCCAACGTGGTATTCTTGCCTCTGCAAAGTGGACCAACCTTTTCAGCTGGTCTTCTGGAACAATCTCTTCTCTATGAACATCAAATAGAGAAAGATCGTATGGGTCAAATCCTACCCTCTTTTCTTTATGCATTGAATCAAATACGTCTTCCAGAGCATCCTATGAATACATATGAAAGAATATCATAGCACAACATAACGAAATAAAACGTCAAGATGATACGATATTACGAAAGTCGTAACATCGTTCACGATGATATTCTTTAAAAGCATGTACGATATTACGAATATTGTAATATCGTACACTGATATCAGACATGATGTTTCAAATTTGATAGTATGATATTACGATTTATACAAATCTCGTAACATCGTACCTGCTCAGAAAAATGATTGATCATGTACGATATTACTATAATCGCAACATCGTTCACGATGATATTCTTGAAAGGATGTACGATATTGCGAATATCGTAATATCGTACACTGATATCAGACACGATGTTTCAAATTTTTTAGAATGATGTTATGATTATACAAATCTCGTAACATCGTACCCACTAAGAAAAATTTATATCATATACGATATTACTATAATCGTAATATACCATAAAATCAGTGGTTGTAATTGTCACATTCTCGAGAATATCTCCCAAGCCGGCCATGGTTGGATTCGCGACCATAACATATGAGTAGCAGTTGATGTGATCATTGTACAATATATTTTCTGGATTTATTAAGCTCGCGAAGAATTCAGTGTCGACGGCCCATAGCAAGCCGACATTCCTCCTGTTTTTTGTTATATTTAGCAATGCATAATTAGAACTTGTAACATGAAACTTATAAATTTAAACTTACTTTTCAGTTTTTACTTTCATGAATGCTTCGAATCTATCACGTCTTGGGCGTACATCATTGACTAGGAATGGACTACGACAAGCTGCTGATGGAAATTTCTGCCTAATTGGTCTAGTATTCGAATTTGGTGCATGTATTTGTGGAGGTTGAACCGATGCCCCAAATGTCGTCGCCGACCCCATTGACACATTCGAGTTTTTGTTGTTGTTGGCATCACAGTATGCAGCGACAGATCAGATGTGGTCGCCAACAAAGAGTCATATGCAGCATTCATCTTTGTGTCACTGACATCTTGTTAGGTACCATATTGTGTAGGGTCCTATTTATAAGATGTTATATTAAAACATGTAACTAGAATGAAAGTTCATGATACGATATTATCAATATCGTACGAGGTGTAGATCAAAACTTGGACCATCATCTGGAATACTAAGTGTTGCGGCTTCCGATGCGGCTGCTATTGTCAATATTTTGTCATCATTTGTCTCGAGATGTTCTTGGTTGGAGCCAAGAATCTGTAAAGATAAAGCAAGCCAAATCAACTGTTCTATTTTGCAGCTTATCTCTTAAACAAACGTGGTACGATATACATAAATCGTACTACAATATGATGTGGTGGTACGATATTCTTGAAAGTCGTAGCAAATTGCATTGAATTCGCACTTGAATATGATCCGGTGCCACGACATTTATGAAAATTGTAGCAAATATGTTGACATTATGTTACGAAATTCATGAACATCGTAGCAATTTTTATGATTTCATACAGGAATATGATCTGGTGCTACGATATTCATGAAAATCGTAGCAAATATGTTGACAAACTCGTATTAGTTGGCAACAACTATGAATGTCTTTGTTACGATATTTATGAAAATCGTACTAAGAGTGTTACGAAATTTATGAAAGTCGTACTACGACTTTCAATCATACCAATTACAGGTTTATAATGTTCATTATCCATTGTTGTAGTGTAAAATCCACACATACAGAAAATAAAAATAACGAAATGTAAATGTGTTTGAGAACCTCACACCACCATTAGATACACATATTGAGAATTTTTATGCATGCACTATTCCTGGACATGCACGTCCTGTACCTGTTCACGAGCTGTAGTCGCAGCATCTCCCACATCCTTCTCTATTGCCTCCTTTGTTGCTCCTGCTGGTGCTGGTGTTGCTGCTGTTGTTGCTTGGGCAGGGGTGTGCTTGGATGATGATAGGGTGTGCTCGGATGTGCCTTGTGCATGTGGGTCTTATGCACCTAGATCTTCAACAAGGTATGCTGATGGCGGCAATATTTGCTCGGATGAATGCTGCGCATGCTGCTGGAATGGTGGGGGTGTGGTGTGCTGAAAATAGTGGCTCATCCTCCCATAGTAATCTTGTTCCGGAGGAGGACCACATGTCTCAACCATCCTCTTGAACACATACTCTCCAATACCAACCACTAATTCGTCCCTGATAGCCCCGAAGAATCCCTCTGCTTCTAGCCTTGTGCGCTTTGCTGCAACCTCACCCGCATAATCACCGATCTCCTTGATCAATGCAGCTTTGTCTTCATGGGTGAGTAAGACACTTGTTGTAGCGGATTGTGGAGGGGCATCATCAGTTGACTCTTCAACATCATCACCCTCATCGCGAGGCCTTTTCTTCTTCTTGGTGTTATTGGCATCATAAGTGAAGGCAAATGGCTTTCCTTCAGGATCTTTCTCCAGGGATTTCCAATAGACAGTCTCGAACTCTGTCTTACCTGGTTTGAGCAGGGCTTTAAGATCCTACATGAGACATTAAACAAGTTAGTTGTGCAACGAATTCAAACAAATCGTACTATGCAGACACAAATCAGTGTTAACTGATGTACGATATTACGAATATCGTACATTACTGATATCATAAACAGTAAGCCAAATAGTATATAGTGTACGATATTGCCAATGTCGTAACATCATACACATGCAAACTCAAACAATTCGTATCATGAATAACAAAATTGAAGTAAACAAAGTACGATATTGCCAATATCGTACACATTCAATCTTAAGAAATAAGTAAATTTTTACCTTGGCTTGAATACCTTCTGGCATGTCGGTGTTCTTGACATGATTGTACCTCAGGAATCGAGGTAACTTCTTCTTCTTGTCTTTCTTCATGCCAATGCTCTTGCCGAATGCTGGTAGAGCGCAAAAAATCCATACCTGTAATTCCAACATATTGTTGGTCAGACAATTGTACGATTTTCATATAAGTCGTACTAGGAATAGCATGAAACTTACCAAGAAGGCTAGTATGTTTCCTTTCAAGTGATATCCGGACGAGTTTGCTCTAGGGGATCTCTTTTTCGATACCTTGTTAATGTTATCCATCAGGGCCTGAAATGATATGCTTCCCCATGGAAATTCTTCCCACGCTTCCTTGTTCTCCACTAGCACCCACATCAAGAACGGAATTTTATTCCGAGTTTGTTCAAACCCAAACACGTATTGGCAAGCTATCAGCAACTTTGCCATTTTGATGGCATCTTCAGCATCTTTATATTGCTTGTCAATAAAAACAGTTTGTAGGTCGGATGTAGTGAGTATGGGGTTCTTGTTGAAAAATCTCTCATAGACTGAACCCTCGGGGAGAGCAAGCCCTGCATAGGGGTTGAATGAAGCTGATCCAAACTTGAGACCACTCACTAATGCATCCACTCTGGAGAAGCGTAATATCTTTCCCTCAAGATAATGGCGGTAGAGGTGTGGCGGAGAAAACAAAGAGATGAGAGAGAGAGAGTGGGGATAGGGGAGAAAGAAAGGCGGTGGTGGCGCTTGATGGCGGAGACGGTGGAAGGGAAATGGCAACGGTGGCGGAATGTGTGCAGGCGGCGGCGGAGGAATCGAGTGGGGAGAGGGGAGAGAGAAATGGTGGTTTTGAATTTTAGAGAGAGAAAGTGGGTGGTGAAAATAGTATATATATTAAAGGAGCTAGAGACTTTTTTAGGACACTTAAATAGGGGGTAGTGCACATTCAGGACACCTCGTTGCTGGCCTTCAATTTGAGGACAGTAAACAATTAGTAATCCCTCCGTAGGACATTTTTTGGCCCGAACGGACCCAATTGCCACTTGTCTGCCACATGTCTGCCACCTCAGCCTCCAGTCATCTCCACTAACCCCTCTCTCACCCCTCTCTCTCTCTCGCTACGGGCAAAAACCTCTCAACTTCTAATTCTCATTCATTCACCTCCCTCTATGCCGCCATCTGGCCGGAGAGGTGCCAACGCCGATGTTTTTACCCCAGCATTTTATCTCGCCGGACATCTGCAAGACGCCACAGAATGAGTCTACATTGGATGCTAACACCGCAGATTAAGTCTGCAGATTACCGGAGTCTGGGCCCCAGCAAGTGATCCCTCTGTTTAAAACTCACTGCAGCTGAAGCCGTCGTCGGAGATGACCTTCGTGTACACGGAGGGGCGGCGGTCTGATCTTAGAAACGAAAGCTCTGTTTCGAGGAGAGACTTGTGTTGGACACTATGAAGATATCCCAACAGTCGATGGCACCGGTGACGTTTTCGGAGAAATACGAACCTTGAATGGCGCTGACGTGATATTTGTCTGAGGGGATGTGGGAGTAAGCGTTGAGCTTGAATGCATTGAGGATGAGATTGGTGGTTTTGGCGGCGGCCATTGAGTCCCTGCATAAATGCCTGCGAGTTGTCTGTTAAAATGCCGAAGAGAAATCCGTCTCCGCTGGAGAGGGCGGCCATTGGAGGGAGAGTGGTGGAAAATTGCGACGAGCGCGAGGCTGTGGAGGAGCTGTTGTCGGCGTCCCAGCAAATGACGGAGAGGACGATTCCCAGCGGTGGAGTGTTGCCGCCGCGATCTGTCGTCCTTCTTCCTGGATACGGATCCCAACGCTTATGATTTCGCAATTCCGATGTTTATTGTGAATTTGCAGATGCTAGATGGAGAGGATGATTCCCCGACGGTGCTGCTGAACAGCTTCGACGCATTGGAATCGGAGGTTTTTGCCCATAGTGATAGAGGAGGGGTTAGTGGAGGAAGATTGGAGGTTGAGGTGGCAGACATGTGGCAATCGGGCCCGTTCGGGCAAAAAAATGTCCTGCGGAGGGGTTATTAATGGTTTACTGTCCTCAAAGCAAAGGCCCGCAACGAGGTGTCCTGAATGTGCACTACCCCCTATTTAAATGTCCTAAAAAAGCCTCTAACTCTATATTAAGGTAAATAAAAAGTAAAATAACCACCCACTAATTACTAAGGAAATTTTCGTCCTAAACCCTAAAAGATGACCTTTTTTATTGTAATTTAAAACCATTGCTAAAAGTATTCTTTTTACCCTAAATATGGCCCTTCTAGTAGTTAACTCAATTATAATACCAATTTATGTCATTTAAATTTCTATTTAAAGGATACTATTAACTATTCGTATTCTGATCTTGATTAATAAAAAAAGAAAGTTTGATAAGATTTTATTAAACTCAATCTTAGGTAAAAGTCATGGAAAAATGATAAGTTCAAATAAACACGTCTAATATGCCCCTATAACTAGAGCTTGCAAAAGTCCGGGCTGAGTCGGCCAGCCCGAGCCCATCAGGCTTTTCAAAAAACATTTATGTAAAGTCAAAAATTTATCAAGCCTAAAAATGTGGAGCCCATCAAGCTTGCCCAAGCCAATAGGGCTTGTTCTTATTCCATATAATTATAAACGACTTTTCATAAATTATGCACTTACAAATTAAAATCGTTATCAATAGATCGGTTTCAATTCGAAATTGCAGCGATAGACAGATCTATTCTCAATCAATGGGTATTGTTATATGAATTTTTTTATAAAGCAACATAGATGATGATGAATAATTTTTTAATTGGGATTGAAACAAGTACGAGTATATAAGTTTCATATAAGTTTGAATAATCATAAACACACAGTCATGAATTGTTTGAATAATCATTTTCGTTGGAAAACGCCGAATGTGTAGGAAAATTGATAGAAAAATTACTAACATTTTATCAACGAGCTAGTTCCGATCCAAAATTGTGCATGTAGAGGGGTCGATTTAGGCTGTAGGGTCATCTTCATTTTATAGACAATCTTCAAAATTATTTTGTGAGACAAGATATTTTCTATAAAAAAAATCACCTCAATTTCTTATACAAAACTGACATAGTACAATCTCTTTGAGATTGAAAATTATCTATAAAAATGGGGTGAATTAGATTTGAATTTTAATGGGTATCACTTAAAAAAAAGAAGAAAAATAATTACAAATAATACATTCCTTATACTATCACATATAATAATTCCCCGTCGATTTTCGACGGGATACACACTAGTTTATATACATTTATGAAACCCTACTAGTATTAACTAATACATTTAAAGAAATAACTTTACACACTCTTTATTTTTCTAACCTTATTGCTTTTTAATTATCTACTTTATTACTCTACTCAAAACATCTACGTACTTTTTCAATACGAAAAATGAAAGGAATAACAATCCACCAAATACATATATCTATCAAACTTTTTCTAAAATCCTCACCACAATCTAAAAATTATACTCCCTACGTCCTGCCGAAAATGACCTATTTTATATGGGTACGGAAATTAAGAAAAATAATATATTAAATATAAATAAGGTATTTAGTGTAGTTTATATGCAATATTTGAATGTTACTAATAAAGTTTATTTTACTGTTCACAGAGGGAGAGAATGAATAGTGTCTGCAGAGAGTAGTTGAGGGCCAACTTAACAACATTAAATATAGATTAATTATTTCTTTTAAAAAAAATAAATTAAATAGTGTGGAACGTTTCAAAATGAAAAATGTATCCTATTCAATGAGACACATGGAGTAATTATGATAGAGGGAGGGAGTGAACTAATATGTTAGGATTGGGTCAGACTGGTCAAGCCGAATCTTGGGACGCCTCTAAATAAAGTAACTAATGTTACCAAACATTAGCACTATCAATCTAAAAGCCAGTGTGATGAATGATGGCAGTTTGAAAAAGTCGTATACCCATACAAAATTTTCTGCAGCCGTGTTGAAGACGACTCAGTTTGAAGAGAGTAGTAAAGTAGTAGTAATTTTCAATGGGTAAAGACTTAAAATTCTTGACTCGGGCTACCCGTTCCCAACCAACTCAGCGACGACAAACAATTTTGTACTTGTACACACACTTTGCCAAATTGCCTGGCCTTTTGCTAGCCCTCCCTCCATTTTACTACTATATTACTTTATAGTCAAACTAACACACTATTAAATCTCATTTTTGTCCCTTTCTCAAGTAAATCAACATTATGTAGATGATTTACAAGTAGAGATAGAAAATATGGTGAACAACATTATACAGTATATATATATGTGTGTCTATGTGTGCGTGTGTCATAAGTAAAAATAACATACAGTACGTATTAAATCAGTTTTAAGTTCCTTAATTAGTAGTGTTTTTTTTTTTCAGATTTTTTTTTTCCGGCGGAGCCTTCTGCTTCAATTTTACAGCACCGCCTTCGCTCCGATTACTAAAATAAGGATAGTCGGCGGGCAACAATTTGGACTTTTTCGGCTCGCTCCGAGGCCTTCGGCTTCCCTCGCTCGAATCTTGACCAAAGAAGAAGCGGCAAACAAAAAATTAAGGGTAAAAAAAAACTAAAAAAAAAAACTGAAAAAAAAAACTGGTCAAATGGGAGTTTGGACGGGTCAAATCCAGGTCAAACGGGTCGGGTCGGGTCAGGCCTGGCGGGCGGGTGTTGTACGGTGCAATAGTTGCACCATAGTTTTTGTCTTAAATAATTAAGGACAAAACTTCAATTATTAGGTTCATCTTGTCTGTTAACTTGGGTTTCTCTCTTTTGATTTGCTAGAGGCAAATTTTGTATAACTAATTATTTTGGTCTAATTAATTGGACGACTAATTACTGTATATATAGCTCGCTCTAGATATTTTACTCATGACAAATTCATACTGTTAATTTAAATGCACATTGAAGATTAAGTACGTAATTAAATAAAATTATATATCTTTTTTACATTTATCTCTAAGGTGACGTTTGGTTTGCTTGATCATAAGCGATTGATAAAATATCCAATTTAATCATATGTTTGGTTTGAAGGATGAAACCCGTGATAGATAATTCGTGCTCCAATCACTCAAGTGAGTGATAACTTATCATCCCAAATTTGGGTGATTATTAATCCTCATCTAATCAATGATATAAAATTACAAAAATAACCTCACATAATCACACACACAGACAACACATACTTCACACCCACATGCACACACTATCTACACACAATAGCAGACATGCACATTCACATAGTCCTTCAATTATCCTACATCATCCTATCAAACATTATTTATCCCATTCAGAACTATTTATCTATTACGTGCGTACGTGTTTTGATATTATCATGAATGTATATTATATATACTAGTTCATATTGAAATAGAATACCAATATCATACATATATTTGTGCAATTTAATTTGTCGTCCAATTTTTTTGTCCTCCAATTAATAGGAAACTCGTGAAATTGAATTTTAAATGGAAGTAGTGCTAATTTAAACCTGCCATTTTCAAAGGAAATTCCAAATGACTTCATCAAACCAAACAACGACTGCTGCTTGTTTCCCAACCACTCTCTCCTAATTCTCTCTCTTCTTTCTCACTCTCCCAACACGTATACCCACACACACACACTCATGCACACACACACACACACTATATATACACGTACATACATATCCGTACAAATATAATCACTAAATCTCCTCCATATCGATCTCACCATTGTATCAAGATTAATGGATTCACTACTCATCTCCTTCATCCTCACAGCCGCCACGTCAGCCTACCTTCTCTGGTTCTGGCTCCTCGCCCGAACCCTGACCGGCCCTCCCGCCTGGCCGCTCGTGGGCAGCCTCCCCTACACATTCCTGAACCGGCGGCGCTTCCACGACTGGATCGCCGCCACCCTCCGCGCCACGGGCGGCGCCGCCACGTACCAGACCTGCACCCTCGCCGTCCCCTTCTTCGCCCGCAAGCAGGGGTTCTACACCGTGACGTGCCACCCCAAGAACATCGAGCACATCCTCCGAACCCGGTTCGACAACTACCCCAAGGGTCCGACGTGGCAGACCGCCTTCCACGACCTCCTCGGCCAGGGCATCTTCAACAGCGACGGCGACACGTGGCTCATCCAGCGGAAGACGGCGGCTCTCGAGTTCACCACCCGCACGCTGCGCCAGGCCATGGCCCGCTGGGTCAACCGGACCATCCGAACCCGGCTCTGGATCATCTTGGAGAAGGCGGCCAAGGAGCGGCGCCCCGTCGATTTGCAGGATCTGATGCTGAGGTTGACGTTTGATAATATTTGCGGCCTTACGTTTGGGAAGGATCCCGAGACTCTTTCGCCGGAGATGCCGGAGAATCCTTTCGCCATCGCCTTTGACTCCGCCACGGAGGCGACGCTGCAGCGATTGCTCTACCCCGGCTTTTTGTGGAAGTTGAAGAAGATTCTAGATGCTGGAGCCGAGAGGAGGCTCAAGAGAAGCTTACAGGTAGGTACTTACATGCATGTTTGCTATATATATGTGCAGTAAAATATGAGACCTAACATGAAAATTTGGAAAAAAAATTATTTAGATGTGACCATTCAATCTAATTGGACAAAATAAATAAATTTGCTGAAAATGTTTCTAATAATTTAAAAAAAAATAGTATATCTATACTACATCTCGTATTTTACTACAATAAACATATTTTATCTCGCAATATTTTAATCTTCGACATCACTTATATTGAAATTTCTGCACAACTTTCCATGAAATATGACTAGCACGAAATATTGACACTTCAAAAATTTAAATATACACGTAATTAATGAGATATTGATATACACATGACATGCATTGATACAGTAGCTAACTTGTTCGACTCGACACATATAGGTGGTGGAGAGATACATGTCGGAAGCCCTAGATGCAAGAAAAGAGAGACCGTCGGACGATCTCCTCTCACGATTCATGAAGAAGAAAGATAGCGACGGAAACCTATTCCAAAGCTCAGTCCTCAAACGGATCGCACTCAACTTCGTCCTCGCCGGAAGAGACACCTCCTCCGTCGCCCTCAGCTGGTTTTTCTGGCTCGTCATGAACTCCCCCGCCGTCGAGGGCAAGATCATCCACGAGATCTCATCTGTGCTCCAAGACACCCGCGGCGGCGACACCGAAAAATGGACGGAGGAGCCGCTGACGTTCGACGAGGCCGACAGGCTGGTATATCTGAAGGCCGCGCTAGCGGAGACGCTCCGCCTCTACCCCTCCGTGCCGGAGGATTTCAAGTACGTCGTCGCCGACGACGTCTTACCCGACGGCACGGTGGTGCCGGCGGGGTCGACGCTGACGTACTCGATATATTCGGTGGGGAGGATGAAGAGTATATGGGGTGAGGATTGCTTGGAGTTTAAGCCGGAGCGGTGGCTCTCCGCCGCCGGCGACCGGTTCGAGCCGGCGAAGGACGCATACAAGTTCGTCGCGTTTAACGGCGGGCCGCGGACGTGTTTGGGGAAGGATTTGGCTTACCTGCAGATGAAGTCGGTGGCGGCGGCGGTGCTCCTCCGTTACCGGCTGTCTTTGGTTCCCGGCCACAGGGTGGAGCAGAAGATCTCGTTGACTCTGTTTATGAAGAATGGGCTTAAGGTTCACCTAACGCCGCGAGAGGTGGCGACGCGACCCATTGCAGCGGCCGTGTCTGCGTAGACGGTGGCGGCGGCGGTGGGTTGGGATGTCGGGAAGTTGATGATGCATGCATGCAGTGGCATATTTGTCATTTCGTGATTTCAGAAACGCAAAACGTTGTTTTGGGTGTTTATTTTATAGTATTTTATTTTGGTTTTACATACTTTATATTACGATTAATTATATGACAAACATTCGCTTAAAAGTGTATTATAGAGTGTATTGAAAAGAATTGGGTCTTGCTTTTCCAATCGCCATCATTATTCAATTTTACAATAAATAAATAAAAAATTAAGATTCCTCTCTCTCCGTCTCTATCCCCAACAAGATAGCCCAACGCTTGTTTTTCAAATGTGAATAGCCCAACTAACCCAAATTTGCATGGGAAGTATAGCCCAAAACTAATAATAGCCCATTAATAAGCTGGGCTAATAAAAGCTAGCTATTCCAAGTTCCAACTAATCCGATTAAGATAGGAAGGTATTAGAAAAATAAGAGACAAAGAAAGCCGAACTTTAACTCAATTTGTGTAACACTGTTTCACAGTCAAAATAAGATCAAATGAGTAATATTCTGTGAATACAATCAGATATGAATTAGTATTCGAATACGTGAAGCAAATTTTGAACCGTTAAATGGGTATGATACAAGCTAATGTTTGAAAAATGTATTCCCTCTAACCTGTTGGATTATATTAAGGAGAATGATTACTTATAAAAAAATTAATTTTTTCTATGTTCAATATGACAAGTTAAATGAGACAATCTAAAAAGGTAGTATGATTTATGAGGAAGAGTAATATTATCGAAATAAAAGAAAAGGTTAATTATATTATTCATCCCAAGTCCCAACTATTGGCGTTTTTATCAAATATATCTCCACCTTTATAACTTTATGAATTTTATTCCATATTTTCAATGTGTCAGTTCTTTTATCAGAGTTGTCCATTAAAATAAACTCAAAATTAATTTATTGAGAACTTTTAATATAATTAACTTTTAAAATAAAATTAATACTAATATATACTCAAAATCTGAAACAAAAAAAAAAGAATTTTGATATCCAAGTTGTCGGCCAATATGTTTAGCTATACTAAAATAATTTGAGCGATGTACGCATTAAACTTGACATATGTAATGCCCTGTTGCAACTTGTAGCCTTTTGGTTTTGGAATTTAATTGCTTCAGAATTGAGTCGACGCAATATATCCAGGCATATATAGGCTGTAATAGCTCTCCTCTCTCTCTCTCTCTCTCTCTCTCTCTCTCTCTCAAAAATCAAAATATATCATACATATACTACTAATATCATCTGTCATATCTATCAACCATATAAATATCGAGATTAATTCATATAAAATTGCAATGGAAGATTTTTCTTTTTCTTTTTTTCTTACTAGACTATAAAATTGCAATTAGAAGATAAATAAATAAAAATGCATGGGAGTCAAAATTAATTAAGCATAGGAAAATATATTCGTTCCAAAAGCCAAAGCCAAAGTCAAGGAACATTAGGGCGCTAGATAGGTTAGCTATAGCTAGGGTGATGGTTGTGTGAGTGTGAGTGAGAGTGACTGTATGAATTGTAGCATTAGTCTCACTGTAGACAGACACACCAAGTATTCAATTTTATTCACTCAATTGGCGCTTTCTATGTTAACCCTTTATGCCTGCAATTATACGTACTAGTATAATTATAATATACTCTCCCCCAGCAATGCAATGCAATACAAGATTGCTGGGTTTAACTAATTTACAAAATATAAGAAAACAAATAAAAGGAGAATGATTGATTGTTTGTAGATAGAGAGGGGTGGTGGCCTAACGCTCTTTTTCCTCATCACTTCAATGCACACACCATGTTTCTTCCTTTGCCCAATTTATCTCATCAGATAAGATCAATAATTCTTGATGCCTCACCAAAATATCTCTTCACTTTCATTTTTTCCTTTAACCTTTTTTTTCATTTTTACTTCAGTTTCAGATATATTAATTGGATTTTAGTTTAATTCTATACCACTGATTATAATTTATTTTCTACACAATTAGAGTATATAATTATTTTTAAACATTTAATCAAGCTTAATGCTTCTTCATATATTATCATATTGCTTTTTATATTAAAACAATTTAAGATATATAAATCTAGTTCGTTGTAAATACTTAAAAATGATAATTATAGTTTTCAGATCGTGGTGCGGATTTCAAGAAAAGTTAGCTAGATGTGTGGGATAGACTATTATGTCCCTCACCTTTTGTATTGAAACGTAGGTAAGTGTTTTGTATGGAGTAGTTAGTTTTTATGTAAGGGTAATGAATGAGGTTAGAAAGGGAAAGAGTGTGTAAAGTCATTTTTTTAAATGGAAAAATTATAATTGTGGACGAACCAAAATAGAATTCTATAATTTTCGTGAGCGGAGAGAGTGGATGAATATTGGCACGAGCACTTGTAACTACCTGCAAAACTAAAATAATGAACATTAATCAACTAAAATTTTAAAAGTATTTAAAATTATTAATTTCACTATTTTAAAAGTATTTATTCAAAACAAATTTTTTAGTAATATATAATGAACATTAATTAACATTGATTATAAAAAATAGAATTTAAAAAATTATATACCCTATTTTTGAAAATAATGAACCCTAATAATTATTTAAAAATTCAGAAAAATGCAATTTCAATTGAAAAAATATATAAAAATACTAATTGGGTGGATGAACCTAGTCAATATTTGTGAAATTATTATAAAATATTATAGATCAAAATTGAAGAAAAAGAATGATATAAAACTAATTAAATATAAATTGTGAAATACAGTGGAACACTAAGTTTGGGGATCGATCCCAAGCGCCTAGCCATACAAAATTAGAATCCGAAGTAAATTTATTTAATCATTTTCCTAATTAGTATCGCTAATTGCGCACTTATAGCAATAGCCGGGTCTCTATATATACACTAGGGTTTTCGAAGCTTTTCATCTCTCTCTCTCTCTCCTCTCTCTCTCTCTCTCTCTGTGTGCGCGTGTGCGTGTGTGTGTGTGAAAGCTATGCTCCCTGATATACTTCGTCCATTTCGAAATGAGAAATCAAGGTTATACATTATCTAACCAGTTTGAATACATTATATTTAAATATATAGTATATATTTCAAATATGAATTTGTCAGAGCAGCTATATATATGTCATTAACATACATATATAAGAATAGAAACTTAATTATACAGCTTAATTTGATCAAACAATTAAATTATGTGTGTGTGTGTGTGTGTGTTTAAGGATGCATGCATGATGATACGCACATATGATAGTATATTCATATACTATATAAAGTCTTGTTTGGATGAATTTTTAGGACGAAGAAAGCAAGGTGCGAAAGGGGTGAAGAAGAAGAAGAAGAATATGTAGTGAAGGAAGAAAGGCAGGTTTATTCGGTGCCATTCCACAGGGATCCACGTCCACCCAAACACACCTCTTTCTCTCTTAGATCCCAAAAAAATGACAGGTCACTCACATATTTCACAAAATTGACAAATTATCTTTCCTATTTATTTTTCGTTGGAAAAATATGCATTAGAAATCTAATTTGTGAACGTATTATACTTCATATTGAATTTATGTAAGATGACTAAACGTCCATTTGAAGCAAAATTGGTGTAAACACAAAATATTATATTGATGAGTTTTGAAATGAAAAATGCACTGACTCAGACGTTATGGTCAGTGGTCGCTCACTTAGCTCAAACCCCAAAATTTGGAATGGCAACTAACACTTATTTTAAATAATATTCAGAATGAATAAGATTATAAAGCATTGGAGTAATTTAATAAATCAAGCAATCTCAAATTTTCGTCATATTCAGATTTTAAAGTAGCTCCATTTAAATAGGTACATATTTTCAATTAAACAATGAAAAAAAAAATACTCCCATATACTACTTGTCATACTGTTTATCTATCAACCCCGAACACAACTTTAATTATATTGCAATTAAATCTTAAAACATAGTAATTGTAAAATTTTAACCATGGATAGAGGCCTATATTATTTTAATTAATTACAATACGTACTACTCGCATTTTGCATTTTCAGACAACCACGTTAATTAGTGATGTCATAATATAATAATGTATGTTAATAATCATTTATTGCGACACAAAATTCATTTAATTTGTAAAACCGAAAAATCTGAAATCTCTACAGAAAAAACGAACCAAACCTGAAGAGAATGGCGAGCAAAGTTTCCAATTTCTCCGATCTGATCCAACGCGTCACCGCCTCCTGCCTCCTCCACCCCCTCGCCGGCGTCTCCCGCCCCGAAGACCTCTCCGCCGCCGAAGATGACGACGACTACCACAATGCCGCGGAGGAGGAAGAAGATTTCGAAGAGGAGGAGGCGGAGGTGGAGGAGCTCAAAATCAATTCCGATTGGGGCGGCGACCAGCCGCCGAGGTTAGCGGAGGTGGAAATGCTGATGAGCCAGGTGTTCGACGCCGTCTCGGTGATGAAGCGGGCGTACGTTAGCCTCCAGGAGGCGCACTGCCCTTGGGATCCGGACAAGATGCGCATCGCTGACGTGGCGGTGGTGGCGGAGATGCGGCGGCTGGGGCTCCTCAGGGAGCGGTTCAAGCGGAGCGTCAGCGGCGGCGGGGGAAGGAGCGGGAGGTGGGGAGTGGGGGCGGCGACGCTGCGGGAGGTGGTGGCGCCGTACGAGGCGGCGGTGGAGGAGCTGAAGAAGGATGTGAAGTTGAAGCAGGCGGAGATTGATAATCTACGGGAGAAGCTCAAAACGGCGACGTCTTTCGACCGTGCCAGTGGCAAGTCAAAGGGGAAGTCCAAGAGGCGAGTCAGCTGCACCACTCAAGGTCAGCAATTACTATCGAAATTACGAATATGACCTTTACACACACACATAGTACTTAGTAGGACTGATTTTTTGCACAGTTATTTATCATTTTGAAAATAAAATAACAATCCATGTGATTTTGCATAATCATCTTAAGCTGAATTTCAAGTGAAGATGTTTCAATTTTGGTTACCAGCTTTCCTTATTGTTGTTATGCATTAACAGAATGATGCAAAGAAGTAAACTTGTATTGAAGTTTCAATGATATGGGGAAAACATTTCAACTCAAATTAGTTGCTATTCTTGATCACTTAAGCATCCAATTGAACTTATTTCTTACAAAAGAATAAATTCCATTAATCTGCAAAAAGAAGTTACAACTAGCTCAAGATTTGAATCAAAATTCTGAGAGAGAAATGTATCTGATCTGACCAATATCATCGTCTCCAAACAGTGGCAGCAGCTCCAGCAGTGGAGCTATTTGAATCAACAATGAGCTTAGTAAAAGAAGCTTCAAAAGCATTCACATCCCTACTCCTCTCCCTCATGCGTTCAGCGCATTGGGACATTGCAGCCGCCGTCCGTTCCATCGAGGCCGCCTCGTCCACCACCGCCACCATGAACAACCCTACCACCACCACTACTTTCACCGACTCCATAGCTGGGGCCAGCCATGCAAAGTATGCCCTAGAATCATACGTCAACCGGAAGATCTTCCAAGGGTTCGACCACGAGACATTCTACATGGATGGCAGCCTAACCTCGATCCTCCACCCGGATCAGCACCGCAGAGACTGCTTCACTCAATACAGAGACATGAAGGCAATGGACCCTGTTGAACTCCTCAGTATTCTGCCTACTTGTAGCTTTGGCAACTTCTGCATCAAGAAGTATCTCTCGATCGTGCACCCGAAGATGGAGGAGTCGTTGTTCGGGGATTTGGAGCAGCGGCGCCAGGTGCTAGACGGCCACCATCCAAGGAGCCAGTTCTACGGGGAGTTTTTGGGGCTGGCTAAGGCGATTTGGTTGCTGCATCTGCTGGCATTCTCCCTCGACCCCCCTCCGAGCCATTTTGAGGCGAGCAGGGGGGCTGAGTTTCACTCCCAGTATATGGAGAGCGTGGTGAGGATTTCCGGTAACAATGGAGGATCGAAGGTGGGAATGGCGATGGTTGTTGGGTTTCCAGTGAGCCCTGGGTTTAAGGTCGGGAATGGGTCGATTATCAAGGCGAGAGTGTATCTGGTTCCTAAGAATTGATGGCAGGAAGACCAAGTGTTGTTTGTATGTTAGAATAATTCAGTTATGTCTGCTGTAGAACTTGTTTTTGCTTCTAATTGTGCTAATATATCGTGTTGCTAGATTATATTAATGTGTTTATATTATAAATGTGCATGATTTATCTGTTTTGTGAGCAAGATGGAAGCAAGAAGTAAGAAGTACTATGTAATTCAAGAATCTTTATGTATAATATGAATAAATGAGTAACATATTTCGATTGTATGATTTTAGTACAAACATTCTATTGTTACAACAATACATATATTAACACAAAAAATTCTAAGCTCTCAAGCTTCAGAAGAGCATATATTACCATTGTGAATGCCGAATTCCCACAAGACAAAAGCTTCTTTTTTATTGCGTGTATATGTTGGGATGAACTCCGGTGGGAGAATCCGATTATATCGTTATCAAACAAACGAAAGAATAGGTGGTAATACATGTTCTTGGCTTATCACAGGAAGAATCTTTTGACCTGCAAAAGAGATGGAAGATGTGATATTTCAGACTCAAAACTGCAATTCTTAAAGTTTATGGTTACATCTTCTATATTTTTGTCTATAAGAGATGAATTGTCTTACTTGTTCATAAGTCAAAAACATGAGAACATTCCATGATCCGAGCCGACCGAAATTTGGTAAAAACCCCTTGTAGAAGGCAACGAGCCCCTGCGAAGGAGAATGCATTACCATCATCACCAGCATGAAGGTTATAAATTTAGCAAATGCAGTATAATAGTGCAAAAATGGGTATACAAGCTAAATCGAGTATATTGCACAAATACTGAAGTCCTATTCATACTTCTAAGCAGGGAATGATCTAGATGAGAAGTGAAATCAAAAGAAAAGGCTTTTAAGTCCTATCTGAGGCATGCAGATGGATAGAACTGTAAGCAGAAGACGACAAATACGAATAAACCTAAGGCCAGTCACTCTTTTGTAAAATAAAAACAGAAAGGGAGCACATACGACATACCTCGGTCTTTAATGTTTTGAAGAAGCAATCTATGGTGCCTTTATATACTGAATCTCCTCCCATCATTCTAGATTTAACCTGAAATAGGACAAGAACACAGATTTGTATGGCGCATTGTGCAACTCCTCTACTCGTAGATAATTTATAAGAAACATACAGCAGCATTTTACCAAATGAGAACATAGCAGAAAAGGTTTTTAAATAAAAAGTAATATAGAACCTATAGGGCCGTCACCACTCGCTAGGCAGATAATTAGATCATGTGCATTAGTATCATCCAATTGCTAAAGTTGAATTCGCGAATAAATAATCACCTGAATTAAGTTAGTGAATTTCTAAGGATGTTGGAAACTGAAACCAACTTATGATAACGAAACAAGGTGACTAGCAGTTTGTGAAAAAAAAATCCAATACTTATTTGTTTTTGCCTAATTTGAAAATTTTATTAGGAAGTTTAAATCCAGCGGCATTTCGTCATGTGTATAGAATGCATACGAACACGTAGAGTTCCACGCGGCTAGAACTTGTTACATTTGCTTCTTTGTGCTATAACAGGAAAATAGTTTAAATTGTTACGACTTCGAAGAGAACACTGATAAGATATCACTAACTCGCAACGAGTTGGCATATTGCACTAAGATGGCTCATGGCTACCAAATAAAAATATCTAAAGGGAAAAAATTACCACATCAATTGGGGAGCCAATACAGACAGCAAAAAACCCTGCACCTAAACCAGCTAAGATATGCGTTAAAACATTGTCTGTGAATCCTGGAATTCTCAAAATTGTCTGCATAGGATCAAAAAAATTAAAAAAGCATGCACCTTAGAATTATCAGCATAGGATATTAAAAAAAAAAAAAAAAAAAAAAAAAAAAAAAAAAAAAAGGACATAATGACTTCCATAGTTGGGGGGGAGAATTCACCTCTTTGACTTGATCATAACTAGCTAATTCTGCAGCATTTACAATTGCATTTCTTGCAATGTTTGGCCCAAGCCCTGTCCACAAAGCTGTCACTCCTTCCTGTTGACTTCTTGCACTCAATGACTGGGTAAGATTATTGAATACCCACTAATTACTATAACAAAATTCACCTGCTTGACTATGGTATAATATGCCTGCAAAGCACCACTATAACGCCTCGCCACTCCAACCGGCAATTTACCCTCAGCTTGAAGCCGAACTTTGACGAGGTCAGTAGGATTTGCCACGACTATTGCTATAGCACCTTTGATTTGGACAGAAGAGTAATTATTAGTGGTTCAGATACAACTAGCTACGCCCGCTTACATAGAATAACGACATGATTAGATAGATGGTTTATTTACCAGAAAGAAGGGCAGCTAGTATTTTACTGAATAAGGGAACATCTGCAGCATGATGAGTTCCAGAAAAGAATGCCTTCATCTGTTTAACACATCAAAGAAAATGATCCCTTTATTAGATCCTAAGATCATACCCTTAACTAGAGCATGAAGAAGGGTAAAGGGCAGCATTAATGATACATACGGGCTCATACAGCCCGATTCTTAAGCCTCCATAAAGGCATTGGCGATGCAAACCAGGTACTATCCCATTCCAAAGTGCAAAAAACCCTTCTTCTTTTGCTATGGTAGTAATTGTACCCAACAAGCCCCTGTATTTTGGTGCAGCCGTTGAGTCCCCTAAAGGAACTCTCTTTTGGAGCTGAAGCCTTACTTTAGCAATATCCAAAGGAATTGTACAAATCTGCACGGGAACATCAGGTGAAGGGTCAATCCTAACCACGGTAATTGAGTAAAATTGTAAGAACGGAAAATGGAAGTTCTAAATATATTGCCTGTAGAATAATTTATTAACTTGCAATATATTTTCTTCAAATAATATCAATTATCATGTGCTATCCATACTCATTATCCTCGCCATTAGTAACAAGCCACTTGAAACCTCAGATGCAGTTCAATATATAGTTTAGACATTCAGCAGCAGTTTGCCTCAGTATCCAAACTACTAAATGAATCCATTTCTGATCAGCAATCATTAAATTTACAATTGTCCAGATCATCTGGTAAGCAGGGGAGCAAACTTTAATTTCTCCCAGCAAGTCACGAGTCTGACTTCAATTTTTGACTTCATATATCAAAAATATATGATGCATTTTACTTTGAACTGAATTGGAAAGTTAATTAACCGACTCTACAGACTACAGTAACTAACATATTCTCTACATTACAGTGCAGATTGCACTACACCATCCAATCAGTGATTACATTTCGTATAATCAATATGGGAAACCGGAAAGCTGCTAATTAAGATAAATCTATAAATGTGATCTTAAGTTAATCTGAATTCAGTACTAAATCTCAATTGCATCTAAACTCAAATCTCCTGTTATCCTTGACTAGTTCAAAATAACAAAAGTAGCTAAACACTATCTACATAGCATCAAACATCAAATCTACTTAAAACCCCAAAAATTGAAAAGGTTTATAGATTAAAACAACTTAAAAAAAAAAAATGGAAATTCAAGTGCACTAAAATACGTTGCAATTAAACAAAAATGCTCAGAGAAATTCAGCATTAGCTGAAAACATATAATCGAGCTAACAGAAAAATCAAATCCAGAAGAATAATAGCATCGCAATATGACAAAATGATGTTACACAACCAATGTAATGGCATATGAGCAATACTGACAGTGATGATAATTCACCTAGTATTTGCTGTAAACACGTAAAAGACAAATGAAGGGAGAAAGATAATACCTCGGCCAGACAGGCGGCGAAAGCGCTGCAGGCGAATATGCCGGCAAAGGAAATCTCCAACGGATCTGCCATTGGAGGAGATCACCAATAGTTCAGTAGTAACTTGCAGTCTCAAACAGTAAATAGGTTATACAGGTAGAGTGAAATATAAATTATCTATATGAATAAAAGGATTAGAATATTTGTTTATATATTGGGATTTTTATATTTTAGTCCCTTTACTTTCACTTAATATCATTCATCCCCTTTTACTTTAACTAATTTAGTTTTACTCGTGAGTCGTGACTACAATTCTGATTGCACTCATTCAAACTTCCATTGTACTATTAACTTCAATAAATTAATTCAATATATTTCTCTTATATCATTTGATAGTTTCTCAAATTTAGTCCAATATATTGTGCCGCCTTTTATTATTAACAAAGTCAATGTGAATTTATCAGGAATATCTCTAGCCGATAAAAGCGATGAAAGTACTATCACAACATTGTAAGAGATTGAGTACCTCTTATACTTTTAAATTAATAAAGTTTTTTCTTTTACTGATAAAAAAAGCTCTGTGAAAGTACACAGAAATAAATATTATCAAATTTTAAGGTTTAACAGTATGTATCATTTATTTTTAATTTTTATAAATCATTAAATAGGTTTGTTAAAGCTAACATTTTTCTATGATATTCATCACCGGTCTTGAATAAATCATCAATAAATATAAAATAATTGTACGGTAGAGTGTAAAGAAATAGTCCTTGATTATAGTGTATAAAATTATCTGAGAAAAAATGCATTTGAAAATATAGGGAAATTTTTGAAGCAGTTTAATTTATACTCCTTTCGACTCATTAAAATTATCATGTTATTATTGGGCACGGAAATTAAGAATAAGCATAAAGAAATAAAAATTGTGTAGACTCCATTACTTTTTGGAGAATTTTAAACGATTAAAATTTTCCTTGAGTGAATTGGAGGGAATAACAAATATTGAAATTTGATTAGGGGTAAGATTACAGGGAGTGGCATTAATATATTTTCAAAAGCAAAAGGACTAAAGTGCAATAACTAACCCACTTAAATATGAAATATTTAGTCCTTATAAAGCCAGGCTTGTTAAAAAATTATTTGTATTATTTATTAGCCGACTTCTCCACGTGTTGCATTGCTATAGTTACTAAGGCTCTCCACATTGCGGGGTCTCGAGATCCTATGGAGACGCCCAAAAGTTGGAGACCATACATTGCAGGCGTGACTGTCTCTAGCAATGTGAGTAGCCTAAGGGTCAATAATTCGTCACCAACTAAATTAATATGGCCGAAGGACATAAAAATAATGTTAAGAGACAGAAGATTTTGACTACTGATCGTGAATAGTACCTACTATAATTTCATACTAAGTGTGTAAATAATTAAAAATTTTCCTTTCTCAATTCGACTAAAAATAAATAAATCCAAAAACAACCCCCCTCTCCCAAAAAACAAAACAAAACGAACAAACAGAGAGTTACACTTGGGTGCAATAGTGAGGCGCGCGCCTTTCATGCGCAGCACGTGTTGTGCACGCGCCCGATTTTTTTTTTCTTATTTCAATTTTTTTTAATATAAAGTGTGATGCATCTCATTTCACGTTGTGGTACATCTGCATATACTATATAATATATCTCAAAATATATGGTGGTGCATCTCAAAAAATTGTAAAAAGGAATATTAATAAATTAAAAATGGTGCATCTCATTACACGTTGTGGTGCATCTCATCTGACCGTAAAACAAAATAAAAAAAAAATGAAAAAGTCAACGAGTTGCCGGGTAGACTCGGGTCCAACCCGGATCCAACCTAGATTGTGAGACCGGATCGGTTGACCCAAGAATTTGCCAACTAACAAACAAAAATGGTAAAGCTAAAAAAGTATAATCAAACAGTTAATTCACCCCCTCTCAATGAATCCTGTTGCCATCTTCTTTCTTCAATCTGTATAAATTGCCTCTCTCTCTCTCTCTCTCTCTCTCTCTCTCTCTCTCTCTCTCTCTATCTCACACACACACACACACACGGACATAATGGTAAAGACATAAATAGTTTCACCAATGAGATGTGGAAGTGATTTAAATATATTTGAGTTCTTTTACTTCGCATAACTTGGTTGATACAAAATGAAGGCATCAGGCCACCACAAAAGCACTCGAAGTACCCGTGAAATGCTTTATTGTTCCCAAAATACTCTTTGAAGCCCCAAAATGCCTAATTCTGTACACACCTGAAGTAGCTATCTGTGGTACTATCCATTCTATGGTCGCGTGGCTTCGAGTGCTGAGCTTCGAAGGCCTCCACCATATGAACCGAAGGCAGAAATCGTCGTCGTCGTAGGCGGGCTCCCAGGTCTCCTTCCCTCTCAGAATCTCTACCAGAGCAAACGTCCCTTCAGTCATGAGGTCGTTTCTCGGACACGCGGACCAGAAAACTACAGTCACGTTGTCCCCTCTTTTGAACGTCGCATTCTTGGGTACGTCTACGCTGACGTCCCCAAACTGTACGCCAATTGGAGTGGCATCCATCACAACTGGTGTGAGTAAACTTATCTGCTTGTCGAGCAGGTCTGGGGGTTGTGGGCCGGACTCGACTGGTTTCCCATTGACTAACGCTGTAGCAAGCTTCTGGAATACTTGAATGTAGGCACTGAGTGTATGAGGGCCGTACAGTGTCGACGCGCCCTGAAATAGGCGAAGAGAACCGTTAGTGATCGAGATGTGCCTACGTTTTCTGCCAACATACAAGATTGAGAATTCTTGATTCCAGTCGCAGAACGAAATGAAAAGATATAATAGAACAAAGAAAGGATAGCAGAAATGAGAATCTTGCAATCTGTATTTTACCTTATTCCTTTGTTTAAAGGTTCCTAATATAAGGTCAACTTAGTATATGCATCTATTATATATATATATTAGTGAAGAAAAGTCTCCATATAAACTATTTATCGTACCTTCAGGTCTAGATATATTCTTGCTATTTAAATGTTTCAAAAAAATAATCAGAATAAATCTTTTGAGAATTCATGCAATCTTATCAACAGTGATGCGACTAACCTCGTATCTCTGCATCTGGTACTCCTCAAATGTGGTAACGTACTGAGAATATGTATTTGTCAAGCCAGCTATCACTACGTGCACGTTGTTACCGAACTCTTTGCTACTCCCACTTGTGAGAACTTTTTTCACAGCATCTCGAAGGCGTCTTCCAGCCATTGTGGTGAACTCTGGTACACAAAAGCACAAAATTTTAACGGTTAAGAAAAGCGAGAAATTAGACCTATTCGTCTTAAAAAATTACTTTTGGACATTTCTTATCCTACAGCATAACAAGATAATTTTTGTGCATAAAAGGTAACTCTCGACAAATTACCATGTCAAATTTCACTAGAGAGGCAAATGTATTGAAAGTTGGCAAATATGCGGTAAATACTTTTTTTTTTCTTTTTTTAAACGCATTTAAGAACTTATTTTCATTTGCTCTGAAAGAGCAGCTATTTATAGCATAACAGGAACTTCTATAAATTCCAGTAGAAAATTTCCTATCCTAACAGTAAAAAGTAAAGAAAAAATAAGTCCAGCTCTTACCTCCAGGCACACTAAGAATGACCATCTGCCCTATCCTCAGAATCTGAACTGGAAGTATTGAAGGCTGCAATCGAGATAAAATTATAATCAATATAATTTGAGAAACAAGCAGAATGACTAGTAGTCAATCAATAAAATTGAGAAACAAGTGTATTCTAGTCTTTTGTATCTTAAATAACTAAACAATTTGACTAATTACTCAGACAATAAGGTTGCAAAGATATCAAGGTCATCATTAGGGAGATCAACTCACTGCCCAGTCATAAGGTTGTTTCATTTCGCCAGTATCTAGTAAAATGGGCTTTGGCTGCTGACAATCTGCTTGTTCCTTGGTAGGAGTTTTCAGTACATTGCGGACGAGTCTCCAAAATGCATTACCCTGAGAGAGAGAGGCAGACAAGATCAATAGGTGCAGCCTGAGAGCAGAGACTCATATAACGAATCCAACTAATATACCTGGTCATCCCCTTGCTTAAAATCAAAAGCCCCAGGCCCATCAGTTGTACCAGCGGCAAAAGCAAACCCCATTGCTGCAGGACATGTTTTAACAGTGGTTGTACCTCCACCTTCTTTTGGAATTGTGACATCGAGATTAGAGAAATTAACATAAGTATGGATGTAATCAATCTTCCCATTTAATTTTTCTGATGCTGCACTGAAAAGCTCAACTGCTTTCTTGAATTGTCTTTCTCCAATTATACGTGTACTTTCAAATTCATCTGGATACCTGCCAAGCAATTGAGATATAAGTGTACAGATTCAATTCTATTTTTATCAATTAACAAGTAAGATTTTCATTACATACCCAGGTCCTCGTCCATAACATAACTCATTCTTTCCACCACAGGTACTATGATTGAAATCGCAAGGTACGCCAGTATCAATACAGAATGCCCCAAGCACATTTGGACTAACATCTCCACAGTTGGTCTGACAAAATGCGGATACAAATTTAGGCCTATCAGCCTGCCTCAGAGCGCTACGTACACGTCTTGCAACGCTGAGAAACCTGGTGGTTGATTTACCCGGCAAAGAATCGAAAGAAGCAGCAAGTTCTAGTAATTCATGATCTGCATTTAATATAAACAACCAAAAAACTGATCATTAACTCACAGTCAAGATTCTTTTCTGGCATTTATAATATGAGCATACACACATCCTTCCCCCTTATACATTTATTTCTACATATAAGATGATAGAGAAAATCAAGAACCTTCTCTTTTAGTTTAAACCCCAAAGACCTGAAGGATTTTAAGAAGGGATCATAGGAGCCTCGACGAAGTCATCAATCAACATGGTTGATCATTTCTTTTATTGGCATAATTGATCCGTCAATTTTAGTATTGTTATTAGTATAAATCAAGGCCTAGTCATCATAGTTAGACGGGTTGACAGAGGCGACTCTTGTAGCGCCAAGTTCAAGAAATGCATATATCGGCTTATAGCTGCCTAGCTGAGCAAATGACTATATTTATGGCCAAACAGGAGGAATTTTGAGGCCATGGGAGATCCTGCAGTCATTTTACTTCTTTATTCTCTTAGATTCATTAATAACATTCAATATTATCCTCTGATAAAGCCATTCCATGGCACTTTCCTCAATCAGCAGATGTGCTGCAATGCCACAGGCACAAGAAACCCTCGCCAAAATTGCAATTGGAGGGAGGGGAGCTCAATTTTCAGAAATTTGGACTTATATAGTAGACAAGTGACATATAAGCATAATTAAAAGTCCACTGTCAAAATAGTAACTAAAGCTCAAACATAGTTCTCAAGATTCTAATTATAGCACTTCTATAATTTTTTTTAATAAAAGATCACCATATAACTTGCAAGTGCTTCTCTTTAAAATATAATGCTATTAACTTAAAATTATATGTATACTTACGATTGTTATTAACAAATGGAATAATGTTTGAGACTCTTCTGGGGATTTTGTTGGGCTCAGATGTGTCAGATGATTTGCTTCCACTGTTATTCTGACCAAACCAGTCTTCCATGAATCGTGCTGCTGCCCCTTTATTGTCTCCACTAATCAACGAATTTGTACGGCCCATAGAAGTTCCATGGGTTGCAAACCAATTGAAGCTGCCAACTGGGCCCCATTCATCATCAACAAACTTCAAGAGTGTCATCTCTTTATCAACGTCATACTTATATTTACTGCGTTCTGCAGCTGGATTATTAAGGTAAGCACTTGGACTTCTATTTATACCAGCATCTAAAAGTTCCCCTGTAATTGAGAATAAATTGTTGAGAATGCTATAGAGGTCTAAACAAATGAGTAAACTGGTTATGTATGTTACAATTCACCAGCACAATTTCCAAATGGAACATAAGCAAACTGAGAAAATTGACATGAAGCTCAGAAAGTGGGCTACACCACTCTTCTAGTGAAGAGACCTATCAAAATCAAGTAAAATAAGAGCAGATATAAACCATGTTTAATGAAACAAAATTTGCCTCTACCACAACAGAACACCTAATGAAACAGAAGTAGAAATTATAGAGTTCTAGGAAACATTGAGAACATAAACATGCTTTAAGATGCCAGAAATTTAGATTCCTGAAAGCAAGTAAGGGGTACGATTAGCAAGTCGGGCAATAAAAAAGTTGAGGGCATTAAAGCTTTCTGTCTAGATATTGAGAATCTTTAGCAAGTGAAGGTGCCCAAAATTTCACATTCCATAATAACTATAAGTAAGCAGCACAAGTGACCTTCAATTCCCATTAAATTTTGCTTAGGCAAGTTCAGCAATTGAGTTATGAAGATTAGCCCACCACTATGACCTGGTTGATACTTACAGGTACATATTTCAACTGATAGTGAAAACTGAAACTGACTAGGAAAGCTGAAAAGTATAGAATAAAATGTATACTTAATCTTCATGAAATAAATGAGGTTGGAAAAGGGGGGATGATTCTAAGAGTAGTCCGACAGCAACACATGGTGGACATGGAAACAGAAGTCCTCAAAATTCCATTACCTTTATTCACATAGAGTGATCCAGGCTTAAGATTATCGTGGGCTTGTATGCAGGTTTGCTCAATGCCATCAACAAGGGCATCAAACGACTGGCGCACGAAACCAAGGGACGTTACAATGTACACAACATATTGGAGATAACCTCCAGGTCCAGAATGGGTATGAATGCCACTAATGGCAACATTGTTTTCTGTGTAGAGATCTCCATACCTGCAGTAGCATAAGAAAGGATCGTTTTTTTTAAATCAAATCAATTTCTACACTTCAACTTCAAGCAAACCGCTGCTAACTACAAATAAGAAAAAGAAAGGTTGCAAACTTGCCACAGTTACCATAAGAATTTCATTAGACACGATATCTAGTTTCAATTGCATAATGAAGAACTACCTTGCTTTCAATCTCTCAAGAACTTTTATAGTCACCAGTTGTGATGCCATACAAGCATCTAGATTCACAAACAGAACTCGTTTCCCTTGTCGCTCCTCGACAACAAAGGCCCGAGCTCGCAATCTGAAGTGAACTCCTGAAGCAACCTGGTCCATGTTCGCATACCCCATCATGTTGGCATCAGCAGCCGGCCCGGTGATATCATAGCTTCCAAGCCCGATTAGATAGTTGGAAGCTGATTCTACCGCCCTCCCATTCTCCAACAAGAGCAACAATATTATCGGCAACCAAATCATACTGATTAATCTCCCCATCATTTCTCTACCTCAACTGAGTTCTCTTCGACCGCCTAATCACTTCTGCACATGTTTCTTCAGCAAATGCGTGAATTTAGTAATTCTAGCTATGAGCTGTTAGATACAAATATAATCATCGACCAATGAACTCACATACTGCCATACCTATTAAAATAGCTACAACCTCCAAAATAAACATCAAACTGCAGGAAAAAGGGGGAAAAACCAATTGATCCGCAGCAGAAAACTGATTCGGATGGACGCCAACGCAATTACTTAGGAAAACTATACTCAAAGTTAACTCAAAATTCAAAATTGTGTTCAATAGACACCAAATTTAGTAGTCCGAAAACGACAATTACACGAAAAAGGATCGCAAAATACGTCAATTCGAATGATAAGAGGAAGAGCATAAACCAAATTAGGATAAGAGATTGCTGAATCGAACACTTACAGTTATTACTAGGAAAGTGTGATGAAGCTGCGACAAGACTTGACTAAAGTGGAATTTGAGTGACAGTGATCAGAATGAGAAAAGGGCAAAAGATGGCGGCTTTGCGGAGAAGCGAAGTTTGTGAGTGGATTGCTTCGATTGAGTGATCTCCACGTGCTTATATTTTGTACTCTACTGCTGCTACAGTCCACAACGTGAAACAGTGCTCATTCCATTTCCATTTTTGCTTCTTCGGTGGAGCGGCGGTGGGGCGCGGTGGTTGGAGGTGAGAGGTGGCGGTGGTTGGTAGCTCGGAAATATTGTTACGCGGTTACGAAATTTATGTCACATCGTCAATTAATGTTTAAGGCAAATTTAGGCACGCTAAATATTGGGGTATGTATATTAATGCTAAGTGAACACAAAAATAAATATTGACGTATTTGATATTCTTTCGTGTAATTTTAATGGTTTATTTGGACTTCGGTTGCTGTGACCATTCATGATTATAGGATATTTTCTACGTTGTTCGGTTCTTAAGATAAGATTCGTAACATTTAATTTTAATATAGTGTAAGAGTGTATTGAGAAATTTTTATTTGAGGGTGCAATTTGTTTGAGAGAGGCAGATTTCTTTTTCCGATCTGAATTTTTGGATAGTCGTACATGTTTTTTGTTCTCAAGTACTTTCCTAATTTAATTAGTGTTGATGTTCAGTTATGTCCTATATAAATAGTATCTCTCATTGTAATTTATATTCGAAAATATGTAGTGAAAAAATATGACATGATACATTGTAATAAATTGATTTTGTAATTGTGTGTGTGGTTTTATTCCTAACACGGCCATGCTACAGGTAAAAGTAAATTACATATGAAAGAAAACTGGGGTTTTGTATTGGGGGGTTCAAATTAAAATTCAAGACAAAAATTAATATATACATATAATACTACTAAGTTTTTTCCCATGTTCCTAGTTGGATCCGCTAGTGATATAGTGTCATAATTAATCATGCATTACAAATTTTGGCTTCAAAAAATAATAAAAACAATCTCGGAGCAATTTAATTTTATCTAATTCAAGAAATCAAACTCATCGTTTAATTTTTCCATCTCGTTGATGTTAGAATCAGGTGATATGTATGGAAAAAGTTGACTTAACTAATTAAAAATTAAATATATTCTTTTGGTGATAATATTCAGAGTCGAAAGGCCCGTTAACGAATTGAGACTAAATTTGGAGTTAACGTATAATTAACTCTAGAAAATGAAATAAAAAATAAAAAATATAGATGAGGTTTGAAGGTGAACGTATAATTAACTCTGAAAATGCAACACGCTATTAAAAGGATAATATTGTGAAATTGTATTATCACGCAGCTTTTTATCTTGTGAGAATTAGTCTGATTATGTATAAATATGCCAAAAAATATGTATTCCAATTTATAAATGAGTGACATCTTTCATCAAGAAAAAATTAAAAATGAGTGACATCTCTGTTTCCTTGTATAAGAAAAAAGTTACTTGTGTCTTGTATTTCCCAACTTAATTAATTATGCGGAAGTTGGAGTCCAAGCTCAATTATGTTCTCGTCGAATAATTAATGAGCGGAATTTAAATTGAACTAGGGCGTGATTGTTGCTCTATCAATTTTGTCTCGCTCATTTTATCTCATTTTCCTTAAATAGATCTCTTATTCAAATTATCACATACCAAATATATATATAAAAAAAAAAACCTCCAAAAATTTTAAAAAGTAATGATATCTATTCACTTTCTATTTTTTTATTATTATTCTTAATATCGTGGAACAGATAGAGTATATGTTAAGCCGAGCTCAAGCATAACAGGCAAAGCTTGAATTGAGTTCGAGTCCATAAATTTTTTAACGAATTGAATTGGAGTTTGTCAGTATTCGGCTTGTGTACTTTCTTACACATGTATCCTTTTATTATCATTTATGCAGTAAATGCATATGAATCAAATATGTTATCCATGCTTAGTTGTACAATACCAATTTAAAATTAGGTATGAACAAGTGTTTACTATATTGCGAGACAAAGTTGCCTATGATAGATCATTTCTAAATTGTTTTCTTTTTCATGTGAACATTACAACTTAATACATGGAGTTTACGTTATTTTAAAAAATATTTGTTGTTTACAATATAGTTAGGCAAATTTTTGTATGCAATCCGTCTCACATTGTGAAATTGGGTTGACCCGATCAACGCATTGACTTTTTTATTTTATTTTTTCGATTTATTTTTTCTTCTGTCAATAAGTCTATATGCACTACACTTTATGTTCATATGCACAATGTTGTATTTTCATATGCACAACCAATATTCGATTTTTGTTTTTTAAAATTTTTAATTTATTTTGCACTCCTTTTTTTTTATTTGCCTCTTCGTTGTTTTGTTTGCCGCTTCTTCTTTGGTCAAGATTCGAGCGAGGGGAGCCGAAGGCCTCGGAGCGAGCTGTAAAAGTCCAAATTGTTGTCCAACGATTATCCTTATATTTGTAATCGGAGCGAAGGCGGAGCCGTACAATCGGAGCCTAATGTAGAGCCGTAAAATCGGAGCTGAAGGCTCCATCGAAAAAAAAAACTGTAAATAAAAAAAAAACTAGAAAAAGTTGGTGCATATGGATACTCTTCGGTGTGCATATGAACATTAAGTGGTATGCACATGAATATATGGTGGTGTGCATATGGATATATTGCAAAAAAAAACAACCAGAAAAAGTTGGTGCATATGGATACTCTTTGGTGTGCATATGAATATATAGTGGTGTGCATATGGACATATTGCAAAAAAAAAGGGGGCGCGTGCACAAAATGCGCCGCGCATGTAATGCATGCGCCACGCGCGTGTCTCACGATGTGAGACGCGTCTCATCAGAGACAAGCTCATAAAGTTATACATGATTAAAAACGCGACTTGATGAATTTTGATAGATTTTTGTGAAATAATATAATTGTTCCTTCGAAAACATCTAAACGAAAATAATTTTTGTGTTTAAGCTCTACCGCTTCCATTAATCAATAAGAAAAAAAAAATAATATCATAATTGTCCTCAATTATCTCATAGTCTCTAATTAACCCTATTAGGGGAAACTGTCCATGCACCCAAGTTTTTGTATAAACACAGTCAATATAATATTAACAACTTGTACTTATCTTTTCAATAAAAAAAAAATAATGTGACATGCTCCAGTTGATTAAATATACTACCAGATAAGACATATGGTATAGACAAACACATGGATACAAAAATAACTCTAAGAAATGATTAATTGTAATTAAGGGTAACTAAGGGGATTAGGATGGTAACACGATTAGTGATAAATAGGAGTAATTATGGGATGATTATAATTTAGAGTATTGATATTTGGACAACAGTTTCCGAACAACAGTGGCATATTCGTAATTAAATACTCTTTCAATTTTTTTAATAATTAATATAATTAGTGTTTTGTCTATAATATCTTTTTCCACTTAATTGTATGCTAATTTTTAATATTAATTAAAATAAATTAATATCATGTACAAATTTTTAAAAATTAAAATATTAATTAAATTTAAAGATTAACATATAATTAGGTGAAAAATGGTATTATAGACAAAACACTAATTATATTAATTATTAAAAAATTGAAAGACTATTTAATTATGAATGTTACACCGTTGTTCAGACAACTGTTGTCAAAAGGTCTTTATTCTATAATTTATTAATCTCCAATTTGGTTATCAATCAGACAATCACCAGTTAATACTCCTATTTTAATATTAATTAATCATAAGTATAAATAAAAAATTGGGTGCACAGCATACAAAGTATTCCCCAAGTATATGTATACTGTCTAACACGTGAGGGTCACTAAACTTGGAACTCGCTTAAGGAAATTGTATCCCTTTAGTTTTAATCAGATTTTGTAAGATAATTGAGCAATTGGGCCCCAGTCCTTTCATCTGTGGAGACCATTGTATTTGGGCTAGTTATTAGGCCTCATAGGTAGGCCTTTATAAGCCCAATATTATTTGGAGAATACGACGGCCTAAAAACTCATTTAAATTTTGGGGTTAGTTTGGTATAAATTCATAAAAAAAAAAATTAAATTTTGATTTTTTTTATAAATTTTTATTTTGCATCTAAAAGCATAAATTTTTGTTCTTTTTAAAATTTCTTCTGAAATTGAATTTCGACCAAATCGATAATAATGTGGCGCTGGAAATTGTTGACATGTACTTTTTATTTAAGAGTTAATTTGGCATAAAGAATTTCAAACTTCTGGTTTTTTTCATAAATTTTTAAATTTTGTTTCTAAATTCATAAATTTTTATTTTTTATTATTTTAATAATAAATTTATTTTACCTTGTTAATTACTAAACCAATGTGTATTTATTTTTTTCATGTTAATTTGTATCTTATAATACACTTGCAATAATTATATGAATAATTTTTTTTGTTAAAGCAGAGGCCTATAACTAGCTTAATTGTATTGATTGAGTAAGAAGCAAAAATATGAACTGTAATGTTCTAGGTTTGTGCAATCTGATTAACCAAAATAATTATTCATACAATTATTGTATATATATTATATAAAAGATACAAATTAACATGGGAAAAATAAATACACCTTGGTTTAGTAATTAACAAGGCAAAATAAATTTATTTTGAAAATTCTACAAAAACTGATAAAATTAATACTTTTACTTACATCGATGTTTACTACTAACCAGGGTAAGTTTGATTGATAAAATTAGTACTCTATAGATTAATTTTGTGTTTATCTTCATGATTATAATTGACTAGTATTGCACTAGTATGTTGCACAGAAGAATATAATTTAAAATCTTGATAATATTAAATTATCAAATCACTTTAATAATGAGTAATCAAATGTATTAAGTATAAAAATTTAGGCAATATGGGAGAATAATTATATTAGTTTTTAAGTATAAAAAATAAATAAAAATATTTACAAAATAACAGTTCAAAATACTACAACATATTACATTTTAGACATTATACGTAAAACTTCTTTTAATACAATAATTTTTAAAGACAATTCATTAGCGCACACTAATATCATAAAGCATTTCAATTTGCAATTATTTGATATATTCACTTAAAATTATCGAAAGGATGTCATTCATAGATGAAATGCATTATCATCTAATATACTCTCCCCGTTTCGAAAAAAGTTGTGGTCTCCACCATTGTCTATCTTTTACTCTTTAAATATACTTCTAGACAATACTTGTGCCAAAAAGCATGTGGTCACTTATTGCGGGACGAATGGAGTATTAATTGGTATAACACAAAACTTCATGCATTACATCCATAATTTTTGAAAACGAAACATTCAATCCAAATAACATTATTAAATATAACATATTTTATTACCCTAAATATATACATATTGTACATATATATTTGACATATTTTATTAATTTATATTACAATATACTCCCTCCGTTTCACTCAATATGTCAATGAACTGTTGGACATAGAGATTAAAAACGAAGGGTAAAAGATAAAAAGTGGGCAGGTCCTATGAGTTTAAAGTGTTTTGAAGGGTTAATTCTTTCCTTATTTGGACATAAACAAAATGAGTTGACGTCCATTTAAGAAAATGTAGACATAATGTGCGAGACGAATGAAGTACTTATTTGAACATAATATTTTCAATAATCAATATTTTGTATATTTCTTCATTTAGAATATAAAAGTATTTAACATTTATTTACTTAATTTTCAGTTTACTACACAAAATAGAGAAAATTTTAAATTAAGACAACTAACAATACAATATAAAAATATCATACTCGATTATGTTAACCTTCTCATCAAGAAATCTAAAAATTAATCATATCAAGTATTGATTTTGTATAAAAATGAGCCTTTTTTTTATATACAAAATTGATATCATGAATATTAAAATGGATACCATTGATAGTTTTACGATAGTATGAGAATAGATGAGTTAGGTCTTGAATTATCTGTACGTGTGTAACCCAAAAAAATGTGATAATTTTATCCTTAATATTATCAAATAAAATATATAATATAAAAGATATACTTCCATAACTATAATTACACTAATTACATAAAAATAGTTAATTACATTAATAATTTAAGAAACCTTTTTTTTTTTCTAAATTAGCATAACACATACTTTCTAAATAACTTTAAACAACCGATTTTTATAGCTTGAAAATGCAATTTTGATTATAACCCATTTCAAATTAACATTAGAATTAAAGATGAACAATCATCATAATAATTTATCTCATTTTGACATTTTTAATAATTTTTCATTTTTGTTAACTTCTAAACATCTCAAAAAATATATTTTTAGTTGTATTTTTAATACTTCTTCACTAACAATATTTAAGAATCTAAATAATAAATTCATTTTGGCAACAAATTTTTCCATCTTGTTTTTTCAAAATTGTATGTATCTTTATTATAGAGTTGTGTTAAATATGAATATTTATTTTTATATATAATAATATAAATAGAAAGAGAAATTCCTCAATCATAGCACTTATCATATAACAATTTTAAATTTTAGTACTTTATTTAATAATCCTTTAAAATTCTAGCATTTTTTTGCCTTTTGTACCCCTCCTCCTTATTTTCACATCTTGAGAAGTTTAACTATTATAACACTTCTTATATTATAAATTTAAATTATAGCACTTCTTTTAATTCCTTAAAATTCCAACATTTGTTGATATTTTTGCCCCTTCTTCTTATTTTCACATCTATTTTTTGTTGTTCCCCTCTCTTACCCTCCTCCCCCTCTCTCGAAACTCGTTTTTCCAGATCTACTCGCCGCTCCATCTCTGCAGTCACCATCACATTCCCGCCGCCACAACGTCTACCACCGCGATTTGAAGTCGGAGAATCTCCTCCTCAACGAGGAAGACAATCTCAAAGTCACCGATTTCGGCCTCAACACAAATAGGCAGGACGACTGCCTCCACACCACGTGCGGCACGCCAAAAGTGATCGGGAAGAAACGCTACGACGGCGCAAAGGCGGATATCTGGTCGTGTCGCGTGATTTTGTACGTTTTGCTAGCTAGATTTCTGCCATTTCAGGATAACAACATTGTCGCCATGTATCGTCGGATCTACAGACTACAGGCTCCACGAGTGCTTCTCCGATCCCCAATTCGATTTGTCGCCGATTCTCGCAGCAGCGACAATCATGTCCTCGACGATGGCCTCATCGGCGATGTTGCCACTTAAGGTAAAATATAATATACCAGAATCAATTCTCGATTCGACTCGTGTGTATTGCTAGTCCGTCATCTCAATTATCGATCTTTTTGGTTGCGTACGGAAAGAGAGCACCATGGATCTGGTTGCTTTGGGATGGTTGAAGTAGAGGAAGCTGAGTGGAGAGGTGGAGGTGCCGAGGTACTGCCATAAGACGCCGAAGGTTGTGAACTTGAAGGTGAAACCGAGAGCAATCCAGCAGCCGTTAGAGTGAGTTGGATTTTTTACTCAGTGAGTCAAATGAGTTAGGAACTCTTGGTTTCTGTCCAATTTTTGACATGTAGAAATTTCGAATTAGAGTTTGCTCGCACGTTTTCTGTAAATTTAGTAATAAATTTGTGTTGATTATTCGAACAAAAGATCTGCTTGCTTCAATGGAGAAATCCCCAATTCTGTAAGCGATTTACCTAATCTTAATACCTCCAATGTCTCGTATAATAATACATCTGGCTCTGTTCCTCCAAATCTCACTCAAAAATTTGACTCGAGCTGCATATAATTGGGAAAATTATATCAGTTTCCCCTCTTTTGAATGATTTGAATCTGGTCTACAGTGTTGGATTCAATAATTTAGAGATCGGAGGCCGGAGTTTTCGCCGGTTGAATGTGAAAAACTTCGGCGGCAATTTGGTGGAGAACTCGGCGCTGTACGCAACTGTAATTATTGTTTCTGTTGGTCTAGTGCGTTAGATTCACAGTGAATATTTTTGTGATTCACACTGTAATTATAGTTTCTTCATATTTTTTTTGGTGAGTCACAAATTTCTTTTTTTGACCACCGGCGACGTTGCGGCGGCGGTGGTGGCAGATAGTAGGTAGGCGGCGGGTTTTATTTTTTTGGTGAGTCACAATTTTTTTTAGTGAGTCACAATTTTTTATTGTGACCATCGGAGCCAACGGAGGCAGAAGAGAGGTGGATTTTTTTTTTGACGAGTCACAATTTTTTTTTTTTCTGACCACCAGCGATGGCGTGGTGGCGGAGGTGGCGGCAAAGAATAGACTGCGGTTTTTTTTGGCAAGTCACGTTTATTTTTTGTGACTCACAAAAATCTTTTTGTGACCACCGACGGCGTCGACGGTGGAGCGGTGGCCGAAAGGCGGTGGGGTGGTGGTGGAAGGTTTGAGTTTGGAGTTGAGAAATGTGCAAAACTATAAAATCACCAAATAATCTTTGTTACTTGGTATAATTGGTAATTTGATAAAAGATATAGGAGCATAAAAGTCACAAAGTGTTGAAATTTTAAGAAACTATAAAAAGTGCATAATTTAAATTTATAATATCAAAAGTGCTATTATCCTTATCTCCTCAAATAGAAAATTCAATTACAATCTCATATTCAATTAGATAAGCCAAAATGCATAGATATGCTTAGCCAAAATTCATAATTATTCATAGCAATGAGATGTATTAACCAACATACATTATTCAATATTTATAAAATGACTTAAAGGTCAATACCTCTATTATCAATTAAATTGGATTTGGAGGGAAAATAGCAAATCATTATATTACTAAAAGGAAAACGATTCTTACTTTGAAAAAATCTTATGTGACACCCCTCTTAATTCTCCATTCCTATTTATCTAAATTCTCAAATTTTTGAATTTTTAAATGTAAAATAATAGATTTTAAATATCTACTAAAATCTTGTGTCCCACATCAGTTATTCAATGAAATTTCACCTATTGAAAAACTTATAAATACATAGAATTAATGTGTATTTTCTCATCTTTTACTCCACCAGTTTTATTTGGCCAATTTATTTATTAATCGGCTGAATAAATAACTATATTTTTAAAGTTTAGTTTAATTTAATTTAATTTGGTAAATTTATTAATTGGCCAATAGAAAATTATTTTTCGTAAGGAACCAATTTATTAGTTGAAAAAATAAATGGTTCTAAAATAATTGGCTAATGTGGCTAATGTATTGGTTGGTCTAATTAAATTTTGAAATAGTCTAATAATTTTTATTTAATTTGATAAAAAATATTTATTTTATAATTTATCAATTATTTAGGTAGACGTGTCAATTCCCAACTGACAGACACCCCAACTCGAGGTCTCACGTGACACATTTCCGTTATTTATTCTTATTTATTTTAAATTTTATTTTAATCATTTTTTCCATGTATTTTTTTAAAATCTAGAATCGCCATCTATGAATTGATCTGTATATATTTCTATCCATATTTAGTTATTTACATCCAATTATCATATTTTAATTTACATACATATAGATTTCGTCCATTTTTTTTTCATATTCACATCCAATTTAGGATATCCAAAACTTCTGTCCATATACATCCAATTAACATTTTATAAATTTTATATTATATATAGATTTTATTTTTTCTCTAAATATTTTTTGTAAATTAATATGGGACAAAGAGATATTTGCTATCAAAATGAATCACAACAATTCTCATAATTATTTTTCTTCCCTAAATCAATACGGGATAAATAAATATTTGCTCTCAAAATGATTCATCACAATTCTCATATAAAATCGACGTGGAGCAATTTCTTTGAGTGTCAAATATATTTTTGTCCCACATCGATTGTGAGAAGTAAGAAAACTTTAAAAACTATCTATAAAAATGGGGCCCAATTAATCGGTTGATCAATAAATAGCTTAATTTTTCTTAAAAATTTAATATGACCACTTATTAAGTCCTATTATATAAACTATCTATTTTCATGCACTTTTGATTCACTTATTTTATTGTCCACAAAAATTAAGATCATGGTCAACAGTTCTGATTGGAACCGTGGGGGTAGACGAGCCGATTCAGTTACGACATTTCAACATAAAGGGAGAATTCTGACTTGAAACCGTGAGCCTAGACGGGTCGATTCCAAACCGACAGTTCAACTTTTCATAATCGTGGTTGATGGGAGAATTCTGACCTTGAACCATGGGGGTAGACAAATCGTTTCAAATACGGAAGTTCAACTTAATGGGAGGATTATGACTTAGAACCATGAGGGTAGACGGGTCGTTCTATACCGACGGTTTAACTTTTTTCAGAATTATAGTCGAAAGTAAGATTCCTACCTTAAACCATGAGGTTAGATGAGCCAATTTCAAACTCGCCCACAAAACTCACACAAAATGTAAAACTTAAAAATAATTAATGAACAATATATTTATTATAATTTTATTACTAAATATTAATTTCCCATCAATTTTCGACGGGCTACACGCTAGTTTGTTAATATAGTCCCAACCCCCTTTTTTTAGTATAGTATAGAATATAGATTGGATTTCCTAAAGCATGTGATGTCGTTATTGCTAGTATTAGGAACTATTGGTTTGAATCCAACTTAAATGGGTAGAGACTGAATAAATCTTTGAAATAGAAATAGCAATCCCGCTTAATAAATGCTTTCATGGTGGCATTTTATTTTTTGCCTCACTCTTCATTTTTTCTTCCAATAACATTATGCATTTAACTGCGTCCAAATAAAATAACTGTGATTTTCATTCACAAGTATACTTATCAGGAGTAGTTTCTTTTGAGCAAAAGTGGCGTGAATTGTGAAAAAATACAATAAAGTTGAAGATGTTGTAAAGGTGAATCGCGGTCAAAATCTAAGAGCATTTCTCACAATTAATTTTAACTCAAAATTTAAATTAAAATAACAAAAAAAAAGATAAAATATCTATCCATCCATCCATCCATCTATCTATCTATCTATCTATCTATCTATTTTTTATTATTATTATTATTATTATTATTATTATTATTATTATTATTTATTATTATTATTATTATTATTATTATTATTATTATTATTATTATATAAACGAAAACGACTCTATCCTATGTGGCATACCTCAAATCTCTCCATTCTTATTTATCTAAATTCTCAAATTTTCGAATTAAAAAATAATACATTTTATATTTTATATTATATATTTATATATATATATATATATTGTAATGCCCCGTAAATTCCTTACGATCTTAAAATTTTAAAGTTAATTAAATAAATGGCTTTGCACGCCTAAGTTTACGATTTTGAATTTTAAGACTAACGGTCGAATCCGTTTCTGAAAATAAATTACGGAAGTCAGCTAGACGACTACTGTATTTAGGGTTAGCGCGTACGAAAAGTTTTTAGTTCGTGAACTCAGAACGGAAAACCGTCTGATTTTTACATTCACGAAATCGCGATACGAACTCGCCCGAGAAAGTTCGTTTTTATGATTTTCCGGACGAAACTCGGACTGTGTCGTCCCGAGTTTTTGTCAAAATAAATTTTATAAATTTATTTTTCGATTAAGTTTATACGTTAGAATTTTCGGTCGAATCGGATCGCGACGATTTTGTGCCGAACTATGTTTTTCGTCGTTCGATTTCCGTAACGTCGTATCGCGCCGGAAAAGCGCGTATTTTCTTTCTCCCTCTCCCATTGACCGACCTCTCTCACTCACATTAGAGGATATTTTGTGTTTTTATAATTTAATAAGGGACACCTAATGTAGTTACTATTCATACTTTACACATATTCAACCTTATAACATTATGTTAATTCAAATTAAATCCATCTCTCCCTCCTACACTTAAAAAATCGGCAGCCCTCCCTCTCATACCATCTCTCTTGTTCTTTCATCCCTCCATTGAAGAAACTTTCAAGATCTAGAAGAGAAATCACACAAGTCATTCATCCAACCATCAAAACTTCATTCCTTCTTCATTAATTATCAAGGTATTCATCTCCTCCATGTTCCTATCCAATTGGATTTCCCATCTTTTATTTTTCTTCTTGATCGAAATTTTAGGAAAGATGTTTTAGATGTATTGATCTTGAATTAATGAAATTAGATGTGTTAGATAGGATAATTAGGGTTTAAAATTGAACAAAATCAAGAACCCTAATATCCTAGGCAGTACCGAAATTTAGGGAAATTGGTAGGGGTTTTTGAATCTTTAAATTGATGATAAATTCATGCTTAAGAGGTGATTAATTAGAGATTAGAACAAAGAGAAATCGAAAGCCCCATGCTATGTTGAAAACCGATTAGGGTTTGAGTTTGAATTTGGGGATTTTTGCATGTTAGTATGTAATTGGATTGCAATTGATTAATTGATGTTATAGTAGGTTGATTATTGAATAAATGGTGTTAATTGGAGAAGGAAATCACTCTCTTTAACTTGATGATAATACCGAAAATTACTAGACATTTAGGGGTTTTCATGTGTTTGATTTAATTGATGAAATGTTGATGGAATATAGTTGCAAATGATGTTAATTGATTATGGGAATTTAATTAGATTTTTCTAAAAATATTTATTGAAATTGTAAGAGACGAAGAACTCGTCGTAAGTTGAAATATAGTGTTGTTATGAAATGATTGTATGCATGAAAGTGATTCTCATTAGATGTAGTTTAATGACGTAAAATTTGAACGGAATCCGACAACTTTGAAAATTGCATAAGAGACGAACAATTAGACGTAACTAATAACCGAGAAGTCGAACGAGAATTCTAATTTGATATTATTGTCTATGATGGACTTGAGAACAACTTTGTAGTTGACATCATGAGCTTTCGAGCTAATATAATATGAGTTATAGTGATAGTCGAGAACTAGAACGAGAAATTTGAATAACTTGTTGGTTTAGTACTTGTTAGTTGGAAGCCGACGTTTAGAACGTCGTGCTATTGGACGAGTTTTGAGAAGGAGTTCATCACGTACGGGAGTACATGATGACTGCCTTGAGGGTCCAGTTTTTAAAGAAATCGAATTCGAGAACTTAGAACGAACCTAAGACGTTATACGTCGAATCTATCGAGCAACTAGGGTTATCGCGGCAGTTTTGCGACCCTCGCCGGAAACTGTAATAACTTTTAGCTCGTTTATCGGATTTGCGATCCGTAAATTGAAGCATAAACTAGACATCCCAAACTTTCCAACGGTACAGGGCTCACCCCCTATTTCTAGATCCCCTGTTCTGGGCAGTTCCCAGAGTCACTGTATTGCGCAGTGAAATTTCAGTTTCATCTCTTCTAAGTTGTTTCGTTCGCAACTTAGTTTCTTTCGATCATTTAAGCCGTAATAACTAACGACTATCTTCCTACTGACCCTAGAGTCAAGTACATGGCCTTGAGTGATAAAACTAGTCGAGATCTTATCTCTTATTCGTTCAAGTAAAGAAGTAGTAAGCGAGAAATTTCATAAGTTGTTTAATGAACTAAAACGTAATTCTCCTAAGTTGTTTCTTTCCAACTTAGTTCCTTATTATCTTTTAAGTCGTATTAAGTTACCGACTACTTTCTCTACTGACCTAAGAGTCGAGTATGAGACCTTCCGAGTTCTAACGGGATTTGTACGAGTCTCGTTCCCGTTTAAGTAAAATGAATCTAGTAAGCGTGCAATTGCCTAAAGAATGAAACAACTAAAACTTATTTCGATTTTCTTTGATCGATTATCTTTTACGAATCGATTTTTAAGTATTATTATTTTACGATGAAGGAGGAAGCCAGCTGTAAAGAAAGGACGGAAGATCCGAGGTTTGGAAGCTAGTGCTTTTAGTTATGTATTACGAGGTGGGCTTTTATATACAAAATAAAACGAGCAATGCTCGGAAAATCTTTCTTTATCGCTTTGATATCTGTGTTTTCAAAGTGATATTATGGCATGAACTGTTTTATGTTTTATGTGAGTTCTCTTGTACCTATCTGAGTCAACATTCGTGTTTTTCAGATTTAGAGTGAATCTAACTAGGTTAACTAACGATCGGCTCTGAGTTAGCTGCTAAGTGCTTTCCAGAGTTAGTGCACTTTGTAACCTGTGGTGTATGTGATATCCTGTTGAGGGGTACCAGCCACGGTGAATGAGAATTGGTCAAGATTGAACGTAACATTAGTCAGAAAATGCTCGCGCGAGTGATTTATGAGAAAAGAAAACGTTTAGTAGACACGGGTTCTTTCAATAAAACCCCGATGTGCTACAATTATGAAATGTCATATTTATCTATACTTATGATTATGATTTCGGCATCGTGCCCACTAAGTACATATGTACTTAGCCCTGCATTGTTTTCTAAATGTGCAGGTTGAAGCGACGGGAGCGGCAACGGTTGAAGTTGAGTTGCAAGGATAGGATGCCTTAGTTAAGACTCTTCCGCTGCAGAACTCTAAGTTTTGAATATGTACTTTTTGAACAATACACTGTAGTTTAAGTCTGTAAATATGAACTTAGTTTCTACTGTGTACTTTTGTCGAGTAATCCTTAGCGATTAACTCTTTCTTATTTATATTCAAGTCTTGTTCATGGTTTATTGATGTCTTTCGTGTATGATTAGTCAGTTAGCCCCCTTCTTCCCCGCTTCTTTAATCCAACCCCAGTCGCACCCCGGCTTCTGCCGTCTCTCGGGATTTGGGGCTGTGACATATATATATATATATATATATATATATATATATATATATATATATATATATGATACTAATAATATGTGGCATGAATATCCACAAACTAACGAGATAAAATCTCCAAATCATTCTTAGATTTTCATCCATAAATGTTATTAACATATTTATTGTAAGGAAAAAATTAATGTATAATATCCAATATGTTAAACAGGGTTTACGAATTTTTTTTTTATTTGGTATCTCTCACATTTTGATTCTCTATTCATACTATATTCTTATTATTATTTAAGCATTTTCTTTTATTATAAATTTAGTTGGTATGGCATGAAATCTTTTGCACAAGTAAATAAAGTTCGTATCCCTATTCCTTTGTTTTCTGATTTCCCCCCCTTTTTTTATGGTAATCTTCATCTATATAATAAATATTCGAGTGCACAACTATTTCAACATATCGTTTCATAGTATATTTGATGTCATCACAATCTCACTTTCTTGGCGGTGGAGTTGAATTTTTCACTTCATTCATTGAAATATTGCATGTAATTTATTATGTTTACACACACAAATAAACACCAATGATGGTGTGGAATTTTTTAATTTTTTTTTATTTTTTTGTTGAGAGAAAATGGTAGTATGGATTACTTTGTTTTTGTTTCCTCTTCTACATTCATAGCTTCATTTGTGTGAATTTTATATGAATTTAGAAATTAACATAATATACTTATTTCTACTTTTCTTGCAGGATTGATTGATAATGGATATACAACGACCGCAAATATTTTAGAGTCAGTGACACACTTCTCTGCAGCACCCACTCTTCATTTGTTGAGCCTTTTATCTTATGAATGAATGTATAGAAAAAAATGATTATAAATATTTTTCTAATCATACAATTATTTTTATGACTGTAAATATCATTAAATTCATGATAATAACACACGTTTAATTTTTTGTGATTTTGACAGGAGAATGGAAATATATATATTCTCTATAATATATTTGAGTAATCATTTGTGATTCATGTATATTCTCTATAATATATTTGAGTAATCATTTGAGAGTTGGCCTCCTTTAAGTCTCGATTTTTCCTTCAATATTGCCCGGTGATTAATTTTAAAAGACATGAATATACAGAAAATAAAAGTTATTAAATTATTGTAACTTGAATAATGGGGATAATCATATTGAGAAAATTTATTTCGTATCTTTGAGATTGCAGCTAAGATATATTTCTAATTAAATTAGTTATCTAATCATGGTACATTAACATAATTTGGTCATTAAGATTTTTTTTCTGTCGAGCTCAATTTTTTTTCTAATTTTATTAATTCTATATATTATTATATAATTATAAATATTATAAATACTTTGAATTAAGTTGTATTTTTCCTCTTCTCCTTAGTGGTTGATACAATTGTTGAAAAGAGAATTAAGAAAATGCACTTTTAGTTGTAGTACTTTAGACCAATAGTTTTGATTAATCTAATTAACAAATAATGAAAACTGACAACTTATTTGTAATTGATCTTATAGCACATATTTCATCAAATTTTAATCGTATAAGAGTTCATAATAACTATATTCGGTGTGCCTTGAATAAATCATCGTTAATGTGGAATCACCTTTGTCTTCAAATTTATATCTTAAATTAATATTTTTTTTTATCTTTTGCTTATTTATGCAAAAGGTGCCCACAAAACTCAATCAACGGGCTAATTCCGATAGGAACCGTGGGGGTAGACGGACCGATTCCGATCGGAACCGTCGGGGTAGAAGGGCCGATTCAGAACTGACGATTCAACTTACTTTTTATTTATGTTGAATTCATAATGCATGATATTTTAAGGTCATCTTCATTTTTATAGTTATATATTTTTAAACCAATATGGGACAAAGAGATATTTGCTATTAAAAAATGATCCACCTCCATTCTCATAAAAAATCGACTCAGAACACTCTTTGAAAACCAATTATGCTTGTGGCCCAAATCAATTTTAGACGGTTAGTTGACATCATTTAGCCTTTTAGGAAAAGAAGGAGACGAGAGGAGGTGGAGGGTGGTGATCGTAGAAAGAAGAAATATAGATATATTTTATTTTATTTCTTTATTTAAGTCTCTTTTTTTTTTTTCTGACTCATTGAGAAAGGGTGCCACATAAAAGAGAAGAAAATACCAATATAGTCGTAGATATCTTAATTTTATATAAAATCTAATTGAGATAATATATTTTTAACGGATGTAGGTGAGTGAATCCTGGCTTCATCATATAGTTCACTGTAGTCATCTTTTTCATCCTTAGCATCACCGATTCAGTATCATCATTATCAGTTGCAATCAACAACATTCTTATTGACAATTTTCAATAAATGAAAATGATCCTTAAGCTGAATCTTGTAGCTTTTTAGAGGAGAGATATAGATAGCGATAATACTATAGGGGTTAAGGACAAGAACAAATAGTTAATTACTTTTTAATTAAATTTGTATTAGACCGTGGTCGACAGGACATTTTCGACCTGGAACCGTGGTGGTTGACGGGCCGATTCTAAAAGACGGTTCAACTTTTTTTTTTAATTATGTTAAATATTTTCACAGTAAAAAATCTTCTATCATTAATGTCTAATGGATTTGATAATCTTATTAAATAATAATTTCCCGTCGATTTTTTCTATATGAGAAGAAAATGAGTAGAAAAACATTTACTTATGAATCGATTTGAACGACTATATATTCAAAATCTTTTCGGGTGGATACATTCTAGGTTCATTATCATCGCCATTTGTTGCGATCAGATTAAATTACAAAAGAAACTAATGATTTTGAAAATTTACACCTAAAAAGAACTTATAAAAAATTGGTATAACTCCCAAACATATTATATTTAATAATCTTATTAAATAATTAATTCCCGTCAATTTTCGACGGGTTATATGCTAATAGATCTTTCAATTGAATATATCCCACAAAAATATTTACATCACTCTAAATTTCTCCTAATTGAATTGAGCCAACGAGGTTTATTAAATAATCAATGTAATAGTCCTATTGTAAATGGTCTAAAAGGCCCATTAAGAAAAAAAATAGATAAACTAAATTTGAGATTTTTAAGAAGATACAGGGCAAATTGAAAATTCATCATAATCCATGGGCACTCGATATATTTGTTAAAAATAATTGGTAAGAATCTTTTTTTTTTTCAGGAAAATATATAATTCTGGGGGCAACCCTAGATATCACCACCTTTGCTCTCACTTGCTTCTCTTTCTACTTTCTCTCTCCACCGTCACTTCCCTCTTCTTCCAGTGGCAGTCGGCTTCCGTACCTCATCATCAATTCGGCATTGTTGTACATTGAGGTAAAGAAACGAAAGAAAATGTTGTATTTAACTCGGGATTGGGATTTCTTTAAATTTTTTGAAGATCAATGTTTGAACAAAAAACTGCTAATTTACTTATTTATTAAATGTATGTACTTGAATTTGTGTGTGCCGATCTGTTTCCGCCCTGCATGTGCTGTTCTCGGTGTAAGGTGATCACGGTTTTTTTTCTGCTCTGTTTTTTTTTTTTGGGTGCATAAAGAAATTTATCAAATGTGGGTTCTTGGCAGATTAGTTTTAAGATGTCAATTACTTCGATTGAGCGATTGAATTAGATGTTTGAGTGTGCTGCATGTTTCTGATGGACTGTGGTAATCTTGATTGTTTGGTTTCAATAAGTGCATGTCTAAATTTCTTAAGAAAGGAGCGTATTAGGTTTAAGTTTACATAACTGTTCGGATCTGGTCGTTCATTAGCACAAATAGTTGCAGTTTTGAGGGGAAAGATGTGTGAGCACTCATGTAAAGAAAGAATGTGATTCTTTCCGTCTTCAGCTAAGCTATTAAGTGTTTTTCAGTGAATAGTATCATTGCAGAATGGATGAGTATTAGGTGACATGAAATAATTTATTTGATAGTTGATACCTCTTTTAACCACGACAACAAGGTGTTGTACTTAATTCCGACCAAAAAATGGTAACAATTTGGTTGCATTTAGAAAATCTACTTATTCATGCAATTTCTTTTGCTGCCTTATGTGGTGATATGGTAACGATATTAACGGATTCGGACATGGGCCCACTGCTCACTTTCGACACGCGCCTGCTTGTTCACTGTTGGCACGCGCCTGCTTCTTCACTTTTGACACGTGCCCATTGCTTCACTTTTGTCACGTGCCCATTGCTTCACTTTTGTCACGTGCCCATTGCTTCACTTTTGTCACGTGCCTCTACTCCTGCATTTAACTGTTTCTTGTTGTTCGGATATCTGGTTGATGAAAGCGATATTATTTTGCTATCCTAAACGTGCCTTGTTTCTAATTATTGTATATGCCAATGCAGGTACCTTCTCCTTTAATCCGGGGGCTGGAGCTTTCGGAGTGTATTTTGTGGCTGAGAAGCAATGGGTTTTGATATCGAGTGCATAATTGATATTCATTCCTATCCAGGGGAATACTTTTGTCCTGTTTGTCGTACGCTTGTGTATCCTAATGAAGCGTTTCAGGCACAGTGTACACATCTATATTGCAAACCTTGTTTAGTGCACATTGCAAATGGTAGCAAGGCCTGCCCTTATGATGGATACCTGGTTACAGAATCTGATTCTAAGGTTAAGCGTTGTGATAATTATGAATGACACATATAGGTGTTATCCTTCATTTACTAACAATGTTAATTGTTGGCAGGCACTAGCAGAGTCTGATAAAGCGCTAGCTGAAAAGGTTGGGAAAGTTAAGGTTCACTGTCTCTACTTCCGAAGTGGATGCACATGGGAGGGTACTCTATCTGATTGCCCATCCCATTGTTCTGGGTGCTCCTTTGGAAATTCCCCTGTCATATGCAATAGGTGTGGCATCCAGATTGTGCATCGCCAAGTACATGATCATGCTCAGATTTGTCCAGTAAGTAATTAATTGCTTGCATTCATATTATGAAGATTGAAGAGATTATGATGAATTTTTGATTATGATTTATGTTTTAATGTCAGGGTGGTTATGATGGGCAACAGGCTGTAGCTGGTTCAGCAGGCGTAACTAGATCAGCCGCAACTCCGAGCACAGTTACTGCACTGGTGAATCAGACTGTTGCTCAATCAGGAGCACCAGCCCCTCCGGCCCAGAATCCTCAAAACACTTCTGCGACTCAGTTGCCTGGGCAAAGTGCTAATCTGGCAAATGCCAACACTCAAGCTCCTGTTGTTGCTTCTGCTGCCATGCCAGCACCCGATCAGTGGTATCAACAACAATATCAGCAATACTATCATCAATATGCTGGATATGATACTTACCAGCAGCAACAGTATTACCCTCCTCAGCAACAGCAATTTCAACAATACCAGCAACATGGAGGGCAAGTAGTGCAAGGACAACAACAGTCTCATGTTTACCTGCAGGCTGTAGTGCCACCCCAGCCCCAAGCCCAGGGCCAGATGCAGCCACAACCACTTGTGCAGCTGCAGCCACCCCAACAGACCAATCCCGTCACTCAAGCTGCTCAACAACCTCATTTGCAACTGCAGGCCCAAGGGCAGGCTCAACCTCCGCCGCAGCCTCAACACCAAATGCCGCCTCAAGCACAGGCTCACGGACAACCTCCACCTCAGGGGCAGGCCCAAGCCCAGGCTAATGCACCTGTACAAGCTTTAGCTCCAAACTATCAGGTCAACCCACTACAACCTCATCATGCTATGCGTCCTCAGGCTCAGATGCCAACGCAGTCGCTACCACCACCTCCTCAAGGTCATCCTTCGCAACCACCCCAGTTTCCCCAGGCAGTAGGGATGCGACCTCCTGCACAGCATTCACAGATGCCTCAATACCAGCAAGGTCAAGGGCCGATGCATCATCCTCAGGGCTCCCAAGCTCATCTACAACCTCAAATGCATCCTCAAACTCAAGGCTATGTCCAATCATCAAGCCAGTCAAATGTTCAAAGTCAGCCTCAAGCCCCACATTATCAGACTCAGGCTCAAATTCCTGCTTTCCATTCTCAAACAAACCAGCCTGCAGCTCCAGTTGCCATTTCCCAGGCTCCACTGCATCCGCCACTTCCTCCAGTTAGTGGCCATCATTCTTATCAACAACCTCAGACAGCACAGAAGATGCAGGCAGGAGCTCCACAGCAGCATGCAGTTCCACATCCAACAAGTGGGTCTATGCATCCAGTTCAAGTATATGCTCAGGTTCCACAGCAACCTACACCTATACGACCACCCCATGCCCATGGTTCATTTTCCCAGCAATCTGCACCACTGCCACTTCATAATCAAGTACCTGGCATTCCTCTTGCACCACATCAGCAATTTCTACCTCATGGGCAACACCCTGCCTATCCAATTCCGCATCGTCCTGTCATGCAGCCAGTTCAACAAGCTCCACCTCATAATTATGCACAGCAACAACAGCAGTTTTCTACTCCATATCAAGGTCAGTTTCAGCAAGGACATCTCCCTCAGCAGCCACCCATGCAATCTCAGATGCATATGCGTCCATCTGGTCCTCCGCAACAACAACAAGGCCCAAACTATCCTGGGTTTCCTTTGATGCCAAACCAGGGGATACCTGCACAAAGCCACTCGTTTTCATTGGGTGTTTTTGGTGCTTCTGGTGAATCTGGAGCTGTCCAAGGAGATTCAACTCAGACTCCGATTAATCAAAATCAAAATTATGCAAAGTCTACTGTGCCAAATGCAACTGTTCAAGAAACTAGATCCCCTAAAAAGGTACTGGCTGAAAAAGGTTTTGTAGGTGACTCTGTGAAAGCGGAAGTGGGAATGGGACAGAATGGAACACTTGTCAAGGATGCTGATGTTTCTGCAAAGGATGGTTTAGTGAAGTCTGATATCAAGCAGGACAAGGGTGATCCTGTGGGTTCCATGGAGCAAGCATTTGAGGGAAAACCCTTTGAAGCTGGTGGGGTGGAAAATGAAACCCACAAAGCAGAGGTGCGGACATCATCAGATTCTGTTCCACTGAAGCAAGGAGACCCTGAAAACCTGACGAAGCTATCAAAAACTGTCGGTATATCATCTGGAAATTCTGGTAATGATACTATCTCAGGCATCTCCATCTCCAGTGCAGAAGGGCGTGCATTACCCCCACGATCTCATGATTCCCACCAAGAAAGGTCTCAAGAACAAGTGCAAGGCCAGCCATCAACAGTAGGGGTGCAAGAAGGAAAGGTGCCTGGTAATATGGGTGCTCCCTCTAAGAGCTTTGAATCCCAATCCGGCCTTCAAGGAAAACCTCCTCCACTGCCCTTTGAAAGTCAGTATGGTTCCCAGCATGATGTCAGGCTGATGTCGAGTGATCAGATGTCTGGCTCTGGTGAATGGCGCCCTCTCAACAAACCTTATGCCACCGAGCCAAATCTTCTAAGAATGAATGGGGGTGTAGCTCCTGACTCCTCTATATTTGGCGCTAGTGACGAAAACTCAAATCCCTTTGCTAGGGAGCCAACTCGCCCCTTTGACCAAGGTAAATTATTGAAAAGATATTTAAATCCCGTTTTTATCCTCTGAAGTATTTAAGTTGTTATAATTTTTACTCTTCCTTGAGATGATCCTTTTATCCCCTTCTTCAATTGCAGTATCAAGGTCGCTTGATAAACCTCTCCATGGGCACAGTTATGATGCTGTATCTAGGTTGGATCCTGGTTCTGCAGGTCCACATTCAAGATTTTTGCCACATCCTGGTGGGCGTGGTCGTGGAGATATGTTTGGGCCTGGCCCTGAATTTGGCCATCATCACAAAAAACCATTTCCTTATCATAGTCCTGGTAGGGATTATCCTGGCTCGCCATCCGGTCGATTTGGTGGTCCATCTAGCTTCCCTCGTGGCTCTTCGGCACTCGAGGATATTAATTCCAGGGAAGCACATAGATTTGGAGAAGGATCCAGATCTTTCAATTTCTCTTCGGATTTAGTTAGAAATCCTTTTCGTGATGGCAGGTTTCCTCCCTTGCCTGGTCACCTGCGAAGAGGCGACATTGATGACCCAGGCAATCCTAGATTTGGTGAGCACAGGGCTCCTCCTGGTTTGCTCCACAACCAAATTGGTGCGGATGATGTTTTTGGTCCAGATGGACATGGACATTTGATGAAAGGAAAATTTTCAGGCCCAGGATATTTGTCTGGACCTGGAACTTTGCCTGGTCATGGTCGTGCAGGAGAAGTTACCAGGAATTATCCTCGTCCTCCTTTCTCTGAATCTGTTAGAGGTGACATGTCAAGTTTCCTCCATCTCGAGCCACCCATGCGGAACAACTATCCATATCATGGAATGCCAAATGCTGCACATTTTTCTGTAAGGCTTAAAATTGCATGGCTGCTTTGTGTTATCTAACTTTTGACCTTTTTCATAAGCGACATGATATTGGTTTTTTTCAGGGTGGATTGGATTCGTTCGATCAGTCTAGGAAGAGGAAACCTATAAGCAATGGATGGTGCAGAATTTGTGAGTTAGACTGTGAATCAGTTGAGGGGCTGGAGATGCATTCACAGACAAGGGAGCACCAGAATAAGGCTATGGATATGGTCAAACGTATGAAATTGCAAAACAAAAAGCAGAGGTAAATAATCACCTGATAGTGTGTAGCTCAAGTGAATGCAGTGTAGGATCATCTTATTTCATATTTGTTGCACAGAGCTCCTGGTGGTCATATGGTGCATGAAGGAGGTAGCAGAACTAGAAAAGTGGGCGCTGTTGGCCATGGAAGCAAGCCTTGATCCTGGTAGAACTTATTATTGGAAATCATATTGTGGACTTCTTTTTTTGTTTTAGCATGTTATTATGATTCGAATTTGACAAGTTTGCTTATAATGACTTCATCATTTCAGGGTGTTGCCTTATTTCAGGAGAGTTTCAGGATTGAAGGTTTTTGGCAGTTAGGTTTGTCAATTATGACTTTTAATCATCCTACTTTCCTAGCATGGATAGTTATCTGATGGTTCTGTTATGCTAGTTATAATGTATTGCTCTTTATTTCTTATAATGTTAGCAGATAATCAGATATTTGATTGTGCGGTCATTTATCCTTTAACAGCCTTTGCATTTGTTTCTTGGATCAGCATGGCTTCCAGAGCAAACTTGGTCTGAAGTTGAAAACTTACTCCATATCTTCTTGCAAAGTGCACTTGGTGTAACTTATATGCGAGGGATTTATAGCCCTCGTTTTATTAAAAAAAAAAAACTGAGATCAGCATGTATTAGAACGGAGGACCCTGTGGCAGTTGATGATGAACTAGTTTCAAGTTTTTAACGTATATGCTTTCTTGACTTGAATGATCTGAAATTGGTGATTAATTTTATATTTGAATTGTATGTTTCTATCTTATTTCTACCCCAAAAAGCTAGTCCGAATTTAGAAGGAGTACTATCATTTGGAACTGAGAAGGATGTATGGATCAACTTTAAGAACTAAAGATGCAATTTGCTCATTAGTGGAATAATATTATTAGAAGTCTTTTTGTAACTTCTTCTTTTCGAAGTAATAACTATGTACAATTTAAATATAACTGCTTTTAGCTGCAGTAGTGCAATCCTAGTCTGAAGGGACAGCATCCCTGTACCACAATTTGGAAATTGGATTATTATTTGCTTTTGTCAAGGGGTACCTCTAGGATCTGGCCCAAACTCGTATGATATTTGGAAGCCTATTGTCTTCACTTCAATTTCTTTTTCATATGCCCACTAATTTGAGGATGGAAAATAACTCACACTAGGTTCGTACATGTAGAAACCCTTGTGTTTATGCTATTATTGCAAATTGACTCAAATTTGAGTAAAGTAAAGTGGAATCACTGATTGAAATGTTTCAGAGAATAAAATAATACCATATAGTTGATATGGTTGTCATCGATATTCACATTTGAAATATTAACACCAGAAGGACTCTCTCCTTCACATAAAAACGGATGGGCTCTCAAGTGTTTCGGTGTTCTAATACTAATACCCTTTTAGCAAATTTAATATAAGTTTTGTCCTATGCATAATTTGTGCTAATCGGCTGTTGAATTGCCTATGCTTGTGTCATATGTTTGTCTCGTTATAATATACTAGTTCTACTGTTTAGATGAGTGTCAAATATAGTAAAAAAGCCCTGTTGGTCATTGTAATAGTTCGACATGGAAGTTGCACATTGGTCATACTTGCTTTTAATTAAGGAGATGAGACAGAGTATACCCTAAATCATTTCAATCAACAATTTTTAATGGATAACACTTGTCGAGGTTTGAAAATATTTTTACCCGAGAAAAGGATGAATATATATTGGTAGTTCATCAAATCGAGTGCCGTAACTGATTTAGAATAAAAGAGGAATTAACGATTGCCACCTAATCGTGGCTATTATTGAATAACGTGACTTATTTTTTATTTTAATTTTTAAATTTTTAAATTGCAATTTGTAGTGTGCATAGTTTTTCTTTGCAATTAAGTTGTTTGTTCTCATCTAAAATTGCAATTTTCATTGGTCTTTAATGCAAGTTGCATCCTTTCATGAGTGATAGCTAGTTTCTACCCTTAATAGTTTCCGTTAAGTGGACATAATTGAGTTGAATACTAGTGGTCTAAGTGAATTTGAGTGGTTAGTGTAGATGTCACCACCAGATTAGTTTGGCTTAGTTACATGCTTTTTTTATCCAATCAAGTACATTTCGCGTGAGGCAAAATTCAATCAATTGCTACAAGAAAAAGTTAACCTTAATAATAAACAATCTAACCATATGTAATCAGAAAAAAGTGCCTTTTACAAATTCTAAATTTGCAATTTTTTGGTTGTATTCTGTATCAAAAAGAGTCCAGGTGGCATATTTTCAAAAACAGCCTCTGGTTGGGATTATAAGTTGTCTAGACCCTTAAGATTAATTGTTATGTGTCTTGCAGAAGGTTTTCGAGTTCCTCCTTTTTGTCATGGTCTGCTATTATTTTCTGACTTCATCTTGGTTGTCCAATTAGTTTGGCAATTTGAATAACATTTTGTTTCTCTTTAACTCATCATGTGTTGCTTTTCACTTAGTAGATTACAAGAAAAGTACCATGTCTAATTTCTTGAGAATCTACCGAAGGGATGAGGGAAGTGAATGTCATTCCCTCTACTGTGCTATGTTCTCCATTCCCAGTTTAGCCAAACAACCCCCTGAAGTATACATAAATTATATGATTTGAACTAGTTATGTTTTGGGCAATGACATTTGATTACAGTCCAACCGGTGGTGGTCATTCATTGGTTAATTGACTGCTTAGACAACATCATTGAATTAATGCCTTAAATATCACCAATTTAAACTTTAAATAATGGTCGGTTTTCAGAACTATTTTCCACTAAGTGGTTGTATGTACTTGTAGAAATTTGAGCTGAAAACAAAACACTGCTAGAGAATCGTGACATTTTCTGTTTGAGGGTGTCAAGGCAAAGAAATAGATTCCACGATATAACATCTGGCGATTGACAGCTATGTATCCACTATTAAGTTCCTTTTTGGTACACTAATTTTGTCCTTAACTGAAATGTGGGTCCCAACATGCAAAATGATGTAGTCAGCAGTGTAGTGGGCGTGTTTAATAGCGTGAGTAGGCACATTTAGTAATGACTAATTTTAAGGTGGCATTTATTGTTTGCTGAATCAGACACACATCATCTCTAAGCTTTATGTGAGTAAGACATTGAGAACTTCAAATCTCATCCCTTGCGCAATGTTTTTTATGACTGCTACTATCTTTTTTCCCGTTTACGTTCATATTCAAAATGTCTTGCTGATCTGGAAGCACACGGAAAACATCTCCGCCTTTGACATTCTTGAACACATACTGAGATTCTATTCTTTCATCAGTAAGTGTTTGGGGAAGAACATAACAAGAACTAGTGTATAGTCTATTTTGTGCTACCCTTGAAATATATCATCGTAATAAAGTTGACAGCTTGTATAGGGTGGCCACATAACACTATTAAGTGCTGAAAATTGATAGCAGTGCGGGAAATTGGTGGGTTACAGTAATCTGAATCTTTTTCTTCTATAGTATCTCTCAATAACGTAAATCTGGTCTTTTTTTTATTGAGGATTCTCTATTATATCTCTCATCATGGGCTCTAAAGAGTAATCTACCTCTAAGAGAGACGTTAGAATTTCAGATGGCAGGAGTATCATACTGAGTTTCTTTTTTTCTTCTTCTTTTTATGGGGTGTTGGGGGAAGTCTAGAGAGTTCTGATGACCTCTCTATGAGTGCACACAACTGACAGCTCACTCATTTTCTTGAGTTTCTTGTCGATATTGACATTTTAATATTTTATGATCATATAGTAGGCTTAAATGGATCTAGGTGAGGATAGAGCATCAGAAAGTGTTATGACTGAGAATAATTATCTTGGTTGACCAAGCAAGAGTTTCATATGCCTGTAAGAACTTATTTACCATGATGCCTATCTACTTCTCTGCTATGAACATAGAACATGCTGGGGAGGTATTAGTGGAGAAGAATCATCTATTGTCCCTTAATGGATCATTGAACCAAATAATAATCTGCCAACTGCCCAACAGAAGAAAATAGAAGTCATCATTTGTAATATTTCCTTCATTTTGTTTAAAAAACCGGCATTGACTTTGTATTAATATGAGTATTTCACTCGCTTTCTTGAGTGTGTCGATCTCTTCATGAATGTGTATGTTTTTTAGTACTATTTGCTGGGATGCCAAGGATTGTAGGCTAGGGTGGCGCCCAGAAGGGGTGGATTTTCATTGTTACTGCACTTAAGGTTCTAGAAGCTATCTTTCTAGTGAACATAAATTGTCTTGGGATTTATTGATTTTGTTTTGAATCGGTCAATTGAGTTGTCACTTGTCAGTGAATTGGAATTCTTAGGTCATGGTGTTAATCATGGTAATAGCATGACTTAACAAGGTCTGTGACCATTACTGCATTTTCTGGGAATTACTATCCTTAGCTCTGGTATTGTAGAATATAGGAGACAGAGATCTCTAACTTCCTGGCAATTTGATGAAATAAGGGCTGGGTACTTGATTGGATTTAGGGTCACGATCTATAGATGGTTCATTTTCAAATTTCAGTTTTCTCATTCATTTTTTAAACTTTCTTTATATGGTTTAGGACCTACTCCTTAATCCTGATGATGTTATTTTCTTCTTGAGATGAAGTATTTGAAGTTGATTGTTTTTTCTGGTTGGAATTTCTCTATAATAGATCATTTCAATCCAACCTGTCTTTTCTTCGGGGAAGCAGAAGAGTAAAAAGGCTGAAAGTTAAGCAGGATGGTTGCTCGCTTTTGAAATGGGGGTAAGGACATGGTTGGTGCACAACGTTTACTTGATAGCGCAATTCTGATTAATTCTGTGCTATTGTCCATTAATCTTCTACAAGCTCATAAGAGAATTATTCTTCAGGTTGGGTTTACCATAGTGGTCCTGAAAATAACTTCTTTCTTTTATAGTTTACCATAGTGTCTTTAGTTGCCTATTATCTATATGGTCTAGAGCTGTAAAAAAGACAAACTTCCAAATTTGGTTGGACATGGGGTAAATTGTTTCTGTAGAAATGTGAGTATAACATAATCTAGTGATCCGGTTTGAGGATTCTGTCCTAAGATTGAACTTGTAGATGTAAATATCGTCTCTCTGGTGATAATTTGAAAATAGGTTGGTGAATTATAATTCAGTTGCTCAGTTAACTTTCTTCATGGATGTAGAAACTTCGTCTCATAACAAGATAAGAACTGAAATTATTTCAGTTTTGCTAGCAAGTAACAGATTCTTCCAGGAAATTATACTGTTTTGTGACTTTCTCTGATAGACGAAATAAAGCCCAAGCATCATTAGGACTTCAAAGACATTTATGAACATTTGACTATTGGAACAGTTCTGATGACTTCCCATAATAATATTAGTATGACGTCTCATGCTAATATTCATTTTCACATAAATTCTGAAGACTTTTCTTGTGTATTTGTGGGCATAGTATCCCACTCTCCCACTTTAGCATTTTCCTCGATTTTGTTTGAGATGTGGTATCTCTGCTGAGAAAATTCATTAAATGGGCTGATAACATAGGCGGAGGTCTGATATTTGTGATAGATGTATAGGTAACAAGGAATTTTGTGATGATATTTTGAGCTAAGTGGTAGAGAACTCTGGATTTGTCTAGATGTTCAAGGTTCATTAAGTAATTCAAGATGAATGTCTATTTACTGACTTCTGAGAGGCATGTAGGTTTTTATGCTATTTCTTGTTACTCGCATTTTCTCAGTTGAATGAATAACAAGAAAAAATTGATGGGACTTCATATATTTTGCTGTTGATAGCACCATGTTCTTTCAGGAAACTCGTATGTTACAGTTTTTATTTGCCATATTGGCCTTTTTGTTAATTTTCTTCTCCTTTAGATTTTTTGCCTACTACCTCTATTTGCCGTAAAATATGCTACTCATGAATTGCAAAACTGAATCCTGAGAACTTTATGGGGTTGCAGAAATCTTGTAATTGTATCTTGGAAAGTGATGTTGTGATTTATTCTGGCAGAGCAAGTTCTTTGTTATGCCAAGGGGAAAAAAGAGACTTCCATAATATTGTAAATTTAGTTTTAATGAATCTCGTAACCATTCTGAAGACTGCAGAACCACATAGGTCATATCTGTCCCAAAAAAGGGTTTATCTTTTTAATAGTCAAATAATGATTTTAGGCTTCTGCTCAAACATGAGTTGTATAATTGGATTTCTTGCTGAAAAATAGAACATAATTGTTTTGGGACCTAAGGAAGTAGCTGCTCGGTACATTTCCTTAGAAATAGTAACTACTCTGATGATTTCTTCATCTCTTCTTGACCTAACAAGCTACTGAGTTTGGACAGTCTTAGGATAAATCTAGTATTTAAGATTTCATGATCTAGGACTATCATCTGCCTAAAAAAACATTAATACTAAACATGGAACGTGCCTTGTGCAGCATTGTTGGATTACTGACTGAACATGCCAATATGTCGAACATAAGCCTATCTTCTGCCTGTAAAAACTCAAATATCTAACTTGAAATCCGATAGCATTAGGATTATAGTCGAATTGACTTTTATTGTGTTTTGTGCTAATGCAATGCCTAGCTTGGCAGTGTAGCTTGTTTTCCTTTGGTTTCTAGGATTAACTATGCAAGAGTTTTCCTTCGTTTCTTCGTTGCGTCTTGGCGCTCCAGTCGGCAAACAAGTCCTTATGGCTTGAAGTTGTACATTTCGGGGAGCTTGCTGCAGCTGCTTTTTGTTTAATTAGCCTTTTAATTTGTTTCCAATTTTTTGTTTCTTTGAAGTTATATGTTCTGTTGCTCCTGGGATTGTATAAAAAGGCCTGTTTAGATCAATTATTGAGTATAAAGTAAATTCGTTAGGGTTGAAATTTATTTTTTATGTACTGTTTGAGATGTATCTTATTATTTGAATAAAATTTTTCCATTCATACTAATCACATAACAAATAATGATAATTTCTCGAACATTATAATTACAATGAAGTGAAATTGTAAATTCAATAATGTGTAGTATATTAGTAAGCGTTTTGCATAACTCAACTCGTTTCGTTTTTAACATTTTAAATATTTGTAATTTATGTTAACTAGTGAAAGACAACTCTTATTTGTACACTTTTTTTGGAGAAAGTGTAATGCTAACCAAAAGGTTTTATTTTTTAGTTCTTTTACCAAATGTATCAGATTATACGGTGTAAAAATTGTAAAATAGGATTTCACAAAGTAATATTTACGAATATAAAATTTAACGCTCTGCAAAAGATATTACTTTTGTATTTAAATTTTGGCTAAGACATTTTTTTCTTAAAAATTAATAATAAGATATGATATCACTGTAAGTTTTTAGTATCTGCAACGTCCATTTATGCATGCACCTCACACCACTAGCTATTTGAAATAATATTATGATGACAATTATTTTACCAAAACATTCGTCGTCCCTATGTTTATTGAAGTAATACTTTATTAATAATGAACAAACATTGAGGTTTTTGTGAATGTGATTTAAATAATCAACCGATTAATTTACCCTAACTTAAAATTTTGAATACAATTAAATTAGCCGTTGGTTTTGACCTGTTAAAACTCGGGAAATACAGCTCACTCCCCAATTTCCCTCTTTCGAATTTCAAATTTCAAACACCCAACAAATCGAACCGCGCTCTCTCTCCTCTCTCCTCTCTCCTCTCTTCTCTCTTTCTCTCTCCTCTCTGTCTCTCTCTAATATAAAAACCCCACATACCCTTTTCTCACCTCATTTTTTAATCCCATTTTCTCTCGATTCACAAATTGCTCCCCCACTAATCTACTCCGCCCTCTCCCTCTCTTTTTTCTCTCTCTAAACAAAGCAAACAAAGAAGGATGCGAGAGATCCTCCATATTCAGGGCGGCCAGTGCGGCAACCAGATCGGTGCCAAGTTTTGGGAGGTGGTGTGCGCGGAGCACGGCATCGACGCCACCGGTCGCTATGAAGGCGACTCAGATCTACAGCTGGAGAGGGTTAATGTCTACTATAATGAGGCGAGTTGTGGTAGATTCGTGCCGCGGGCCGTTCTCATGGACCTCGAGCCTGGGACGATGGATAGCCTTCGCTCCGGTCCGTATGGCCAGATCTTCAGGCCCGATAATTTTGTGTTCGGGCAGTCCGGCGCTGGGAACAACTGGGCGAAAGGGCATTATACAGAGGGCGCAGAGTTGATCGATTCCGTTCTCGATGTCGTCAGGAAAGAAGCTGAGAACTGCGATTGTTTGCAAGGTATCTAGCGTCAATTCAATCTAGATCTCATTTTCAATTAATTGAAATTTCTGCGTTTAGACATTTTTTTGGTTTTTAGATCTGAAAGTAGATCTCAGTTCGATTTATTTATTTATTTTTTTTCTGAGAACATTTCCTCCCGTTCTTCTGAAATTTTACAAGTTGTTTTTATTCCAGATCTGTCTTAATTTATTCTGCTATCTTCTTTTTATTCCGATTTTTTTTTCAAACTTTCGACAATATTCTAAATTCCAGATCTGTTTTTAATTTTGAACAGTTGCTATCGAAACGCCTAAAAGTTGCGTTTTACGTGTTTGTTAGAATGTCTATGAATGAAATTAGGGTTGAATATTCAGATATGTGCTGTTTTATTTATGAATATGTTTCATATGGTTTGGTTAATTCAATAAATACTGAGTCGTTGATTGTGAAAATATATTGCATAGTTCGTCTTCTCATGATAATTCAATACACCGTGCAGGATTCCAAGTCTGTCATTCTTTGGGAGGAGGAACTGGATCTGGTATGGGGACTCTCTTGATCTCAAAAATAAGGGAGGAGTATCCAGACAGAATGATGCTCACATTCTCAGTGTTTCCGTCTCCCAAAGTGTCAGATACTGTTGTTGAGCCTTACAACGCAACATTATCTGTACATCAGCTCGTTGAAAATGCAGATGAATGCATGGTTCTTGACAATGAGGCTCTCTATGACATTTGCTTCAGGACCCTGAAGCTCACAACACCTAGCTGTAAGTTCCTCCATTGACACCAACTGGTAAAATTGGTCTATATTTGTTGTTTCACCCTTAGAAATTTTCTGCTGGTTAAATTCATTTTTGAATCATAGTACTTGCTAACAAAGCAGTATTGTTTTGTGTTATCTGCCCTCAACATTTTTTGCAACAGCAATGTTCTAATTGTTTGATGCTTTTGTGTTTGCAGTTGGTGATCTTAACCATCTTATCTCTGCGACCATGTCTGGAGTTACATGCTGTCTAAGGTTTCCTGGTCAGCTCAATTCTGATCTTCGGAAGCTTGCTGTCAATCTCATTCCATTTCCCCGTCTGCACTTCTTCATGTTGGGATTTGCTCCACTCACCTCACGTGGATCCCAGCAGTACCGGGCCTTGTCAGTCCCGGAGCTCACACAGCAAATGTGGGACTCAAAGAACATGATGTGCGCTGCTGATCCGCGCCATGGACGTTACTTGACTGCCTCAGCTATATTCCGTGGAAAGATGAGCACGAAAGAGGTAGATGAGCAGATGCTGAATGTGCAGAACAAGAACTCATCCTACTTTGTCGAGTGGATCCCCAACAATGTGAAATCAACTGTCTGTGACATTCCCCCAACAGGGCTGAAGATGGCCTCGACTTTTGTTGGGAACTCGACTTCCATCCAGGAGATGTTCCGGAGGGTGAGCGAGCAGTTCACGGCTATGTTCAGGAGGAAGGCTTTCTTGCATTGGTACACTGGGGAAGGAATGGACGAGATGGAATTCACGGAGGCTGAGAGCAACATGAATGATCTGGTGGCTGAGTATCAGCAGTACCAGGATGCCACGGCCGATGAGGAGGGCGAGTATGAGGATGAAGAAGAAGAGTACCAGGAGTGATGAAGATTTAGGATTTAGTTGCTGTTGACTGTGGTTGTAATCTCAACTTCCAGTTTCTGAAATATGGAGGGATAAAACAAAAACTCAGATGAATCTGTTCATCTTTTTGAATTCGTTTCTGTAAGAATTTAATTTTCAGCCTCTTTTGTGTTGAAAGCATTTAAGATTTTACGCATTTCATTTACTTCTACTGCCATGCGGTTTCCCTTTATGATTTTTCTTTTCCTCTTTATTAACATTTCATTAACATACGTTTTGTTTTTGAGGACTTCGTTAATGATTCAATCTATATGACTTCGTTAAGAAAATTGTGTTAATTTTACTTGTTTTTCAAATAAGCGTAAATATCAATTCAATCAAAAGTATAAGATCCTATCAATTATACTGTTTAGGGCAATCAAAAAGTATAAAATATTTTTCGATTCAATGACTTGTAGTCAAAATATCTTGATGAGTTCACACGTAACAATTTTCGATTCAATAACTTATTCATCTTGTATAATAAGTTAAATTTTAATAATAATCACAGTTTTAGTAATCGTTTAAGAAATTAACCCCAATTCCTTTAGTTGGATTTAGCGTTTGCAGCAACTTTCTCTCGTTTCCCAAGCCAATAAATGGCCGCTCATGAAAAACATAAGTTAGGAGAGATTTGGAAACAACGCCACCACAAAAGGCATAACAACACCTGTCTCTCCTCATAGTTTAGTAGATTTTGACAATTTAATGGCAGCCGGCAGAATATACCAACAAACAACGTCGATGAATTCATGTTACTCGCATTCTATTTTGAACCAGCTGTGCTAAACAACAAACACACCATCAAAATAGTGAACCACAATGAAACAAAACAGTGGCATAACTCTACAACGATATCACCCTGACGTTGTTAGTGGAACGAACTCAACGGCAAAGATTCCCCGCAGCGAGGTTTAATGTCAACGACAACCTTATAGAGATGTCATCTCTATATAAAGACCATCTCTCCCCTACTTGTTCTCCACAACCAGGAAAACAAAGATCCATCTCTTGTTTCTAAATACACACCTTTTCTGCAAGTTGAACGCGTCTCCTTCTGTGTAATATGTCTCGTCTGATAGCCTTCCTCGCCTTTGCTCTCATCCTCCAAGGAGCTTTTGGTAATTCTGAGCAAAGTTTTTTTTTTTTTTTTTTTTTTTTTTTCAAATTTTGCATGATATTTTTGTACCATGTTTCAGTTTTCAAACTCTGTGTAGGGGAGCTCGTGTGCGAGGAGTTGCCAGCTGGAATGTGCTCTCTCTCCGTCGCCTCATCTGGAAGGCGGTGCGTGTTGGAAACTTTCCAATCTGACAGTGGGGATGTGGAATTCCAGTGCAAGACTTCTGAGGTTACGGCCATGAACATGCCAGCATATATAGAGACCGACGAGTGTGTGAGCGCGTGTGGGCTCGACAGAAAGTCTGTAGGCATCTCTTCCGACTCTCTTTTAGACACTCAGTTCACCCTCAACCTCTGCTCTCCACAATGCTACTATAACTGCCCGAACATCGTTGATCTCTACCAGAACTTGGCTATCGCAGAAGGTAAATCTTCCTCTTCAAACCTATTTTGGGTAATTGCATACTAATATGCAAGCTTGAATATTGAAATTAAATGCAGCATAAGATAACCCTAATAAGTATACGTTTTCATCATAGTAGGAGTCTTTCTGGCTGACCTGTGCAAAATCGAGATGACAAGCTCTCGACGTTCTGCAATCCAGCTCCAGAGTTCAAGTGCAGCAGCTTCTGGTCCTGTTTCTGCAGCATATGGTCCTGCCTCAAGCACCACACTTTCGTCTGAAGATTGTGCCCCAGCACCTATGTGATTTAACTGTCTTTTGATTCCGGAGTTGTAATCTATATTCTCATTTATAAAACTACTTTTCATATATAATAAAATAACTGCCTACTTTTCATATATAACTTCAGTGTACCTGCACGCACACACACGCAGAGAGAGAGAATTCTAAGCTAAAAAACCGTGGTTCTATAAATAGTCGTAAAAAATACATCATCCTGAGCACAGATGTTTCTTATTCTGATAATCCAGGGAAAGTGCCCAGGAAGACATAAAACAGTGTTTATCAGCTCAACTACCATGATACACTGTCAAGAGTCGAGATACTAGGCTTTGTACAAATCAAGATGTTCATTCATCTCCGAGAACAAAAATTTCTAGGCTTCAACTACCTTTTGGGCCTTCTGCTTATCTTTCTTCTTGTTGGTTTTCTTAGCATCATCAGTTGCATTGGTCAGCTCAGTTTCAAGGTCAATTCTCGAGAAAACTGGTTTTGGCTGAGATGTGACATGGCCTTGCTTCAGCCCACCCCACCTGGTCTCACTCTGCAAACAATTATTATTAGATATTATGAAAGGCTTATCAAACACATATCAGTGTGCATGTGCGTGTATGTGCGCACGAGAGAGACTGACCCAGGTAATGGAACTAAATTGGTCTTCAGAGTAGCCGAGCTGGGTGTAAATCTTCAAAGATAATCTTGGAGTAATTGGGGATAAAGCAATTGCCACAATCCTTATGGCTTCCAGTACAATTACCAGGTCCTGTTCAGAGAGAGAATTTAGAAAAAGGAAAAAAAAGACTCGGGCACAGAAAACCACATATTATGATTTCGGTATTTGGACCTTTCAACTTAATCAATGAACAAGTCGAAGCAATCAGAATGAAAATCTTCTATTCAGTGGCAGTTAGTGTTCATGTGTATAACAAGTCCTAAAATATGCATATGGTGGAAAAATCCCACTGTGGTGCAGAGATGTTTAATGATTTCAGGTAGCATAAAAGAAAATAAATATAAAGAAGTTAAGACCTTTGATGCAGTTACGAAACCAGACTCCCCTTGCTTAAAAAGAGACCATGGTGCTTTTTCATCGACATATATGTTTCCAGCAGTACCAATGTCTAGCACAGCCACACAAGCTGATGACAGTTCAAGATTCTCGTAGTGCTGTCTGGCTTTCTCAACCTACAAAAAGTTGAAATCAAGGGACAAAATTTTTTCCTACCTTGAGCGATGAAACTACCATGATGAGCAATAATCAAGACAAAAAAAAGTAAATTCGTGCTGGAAATAAGGCAGGTTTGGTTGTTACTGGGTGGATAGTAATAAAGGAGACTGTTTGGTTACATTGGTATCCTTTTAAGCAATGGTTGACAATCAACAGGAAAACAGCTTCGATAGTTTTATTATACATGGTGATTCATTCAATCAGATCGAGTTGTACATGAACTTTACCAGTTTCTCCACTGTATCCTTGAGTGCAATTCCTTCTGCAGCAATTGCTGAATCAACGGCAATAGTGGATTGACAATTCTTCCTCAAAAGTCCAAGTGTACGATTAAGAAGATTACCTGAAGGAAAGACATGATTAGACTCCTAGAAATATACATCTTACACCACGAGGCTTTGAATGTGTGTCTTAAAATGCTGCAATTAGATGTTGAGTGATTACCCTAAAAAAAAAAAAGAAGTTTAGTGAGTGATGAATTCTGTAGTTTATTTCAATACAAACCCAAATTTTAAACTCCTTTCCAGAGGTCACAGTAAGATGCACACGAATATAAATTCTGTCAATGGCAACATTAATTCAAGGAAGTCGGAGCAGAAAATCTAATTCTCACACAGAAATAAATTTATCAAAAACCAATCTATTATGCCTGCCAAGTACCAATACATATGTTGATATATAATTTTTATTTCAAATAAGGTGCCAACTAGCACAAACTAATTCTTGTAATTCTTGGATCTAAATTCTTATGAAGAAACAATATGTTATGAGAAACTGTGCTTTTTCAATAAATTTTCTTTCAAACATAAAAAACTATAAAACTTATTTAGTTAAAAAAAGAAAGTTGATAATCCCCCCTCCCCCCCCCCCCCCCCCCCCCCCCCGAAAAAAAGACAAAGATAATGAAGAAACAAAGTTAGCTTGATAAGACTTTAACAGAAGGCCCCCAAATGAATAGCCTACTTGGCTTCAACCAAATTCATTTTGCCCAATCTTAATAAAGGTGCCATGGTCAGAACTACCATTTTTAGAGTTCAGAAAAACAAAATTGGACGGGAAACTCAATTGCGTATTTACATAGAGGTCAAAGTATTACCGATGGTATTTGCAAGATTTGCATTGACTATATTGATGAAACGGTTCTCCGAGTAGTCCCCGTCATGACCCAATTCCACCTCCCTAAGGAAGTAATACCTGACTGCATCGGGTCCGAATCTCTGCACCAAGTCTGTAGGTTCAAGGGTATTCCCCAGTGACTTTCCCATTTTCAAGCCATCCTAATGCATTAAAACCTTTGTTATATTTAAATAAACTAAATGATAAAGAGATATGAATCAAATTCTTACAAACTGTTACATTTCAAAGAATTACGAACATGACATAGCTACCAGACATGCATGCTTTATTAACATGAACTAACTTGGATATACCTTTGTCAAGAAGCCATGACCAAAAACCTTTTTTGGGAGGCTGACTCCAGCTGACATCAACATTGCTGGCCAGTAAACTGCATGAAATCGTAATATGTCCTGCAAATCATTTGTGAAATCTACTTAATAAATCAAACTATAAATAAATTAATTTGTGTTTGCCAGTTAGTTATGAGAAGAGTACTTCATACAACAATAGTGGTCCAATCCTGAGCAATTCCCTAATAGTATAAAACAAATAAAGATCAAGACAAAAGAGGGTGAAGACGTAAGTTGAGGTCTTTCCTAAATTTGGACCATTTACCTTATCATCCTGAGGTTGAATATTATTTTGCTACCCTAAGAATTAACAAAGATCCATTGGTGACAACACTAAGTAAAATAGCGTTGCAATTTAGAATATGAGCAAGGTTTTATCAGGATTTTACAATCCTGAATGCCCATCTAATCTAAAAGCTCAAGTATTTTGTGAGTCATTGTATACTTTTAAATAATTACAATATGCTGCCTAATGTGGAACTTTATTTGATAAATACATGGCAGTGAGACTTGGAACAGAAATTCAAGACCTTTTGCCTGGCTATACCATGATAATAATATTTTCTTAAATAGAGAAAGGGCTATGAAATGGTAATGAATTATAGCAACATAGACCAAAATAAAATATAGACGAGCACTACAATTTACTCCAGAATACGAGTAAAACACTACCTTTCCAATCAAGTGCAGCGATGCAGGCCAACCGGAGGAAATTGCATTTTGCAAGCTAGGTCGCTCCTCTTCCTCCGAAAGAGCAGATATGTAACTGTTTGACAATATATCATAATCATAATGGAGAAATGCAGAATAAACAGATTGGCAAAGTACTTGTGTAATTGAAATATTTCCATATGACAATAGCAACTATAATCAAGCGAGACCTAAGGCACAATAAATTACCCCAACAAAGCATCAAACCAAACATATATTGTCTGCTTAACATCGCTAGGAACTGGAATGCCCCAGTCAACTGATGCTCGAGAAATGGAAAAATCTCTCAAGCCACTTTTGACCCAACCTTGCACCTAAGAGAGTTTATTATAAAACAAGAGTTAACAAGAAAATGAAGCAACCACAGGACTATGTACCAAACTAATCACAGAGTGGCTACAACATCAATGTTAAAAGAATGATGAAAATATGGTTATACAGGAGGAAGTTAATACATTCATAAAAATATGATCAAACAATGATGTAATTACAATAAGATGATAGTTCATGGCATTACTGTTAAAAAGGTGCGTAAAATTTGCAAAAATGTTAAAGTTGGTGATTTTTATGGCAACTGAGCCTTATTTTGGAAGTATCCTGTTATTCATATATCATTGAAAATGTTAAATCAAACTTCATGGATATTTACGTTCATTTATCAAATAAAGCGTAAATGTTAATGCACACACACACAATTGAACTGATTATAAAAATGATGAGTACCAAGACCATAAAAGATTGGAAGGTGATAAGCTTTCATAATTTCAAACCTCATGTAAACGATAAGGAGGTTGTACAAAATCCGGGTTATCCGCCAAAATCTCTTCTAATTGTTTCTGATACTTCGATAATGCAAAGAAGTAATTGTCTTCCTTTCTGTGAGTGCATGGCTTCAGGTGCACAGGGCAGCAATTATTTTCCAACAACTCCTTTTGATCCTTCAGATTTACAGATTTAAGTATTGTTACATGTCTAATCACAAGCAAACCCATATTATTGTGAAAACTAAAATGATTAAATGGGATACTGCCGTGAAAATTTGTTTCAGCAGCAGACAGAAAAATAACCTTATATTCCTCACAGTTAACACAGTACAGTCCCTCGTAGTCAGCGCGATAGATATCACCATTCGCCAGAACCTTAGAATAAAATTCCTTGACAATCGCTTCATGATTGGGATTGGTTGTACGAATGAACTTGTCATATGATATGTCTAACTGTCAAGAAGATGAGTCGAACAGTGGATTTAATACAAACGTATACATAGAAGCATTGTTATATCAAATAAGGCGGAGGAGAATACCTCTCTCCACAATGCCTTGTAAGCTTGTGAGACAGAATCACAATGTTTGCTAGGACTTGAACCATCGGCAGCTGCAGCACTAGCAATCTTTTCTCCGTGCTCGTCTGTGCCAGTTATAAATATAACCTTCTTCCCTAGAAGCCTCTACAGTTCAAAGATAAATCTTTTATAAATTAATCACTTATACAATGAATATGAATTTCTCTAAGCAGAAGGCCACTGAGGAGTGAGGAGAATGATTTCCACTAACTTCAAAGCATCATCTCTAACTACAGATGGTTGCAAGAAATTTATCATTTTCCACGTTGTTAAATCCCCTATCAATAATTCAAATTGCATTAATTCAATCACGATAAGTTAAATGGACTACAACTAAAGTTTAATATTTTTTTTATGAATTATCAGAAAGCTACATTTCCAGAAATTCCAACAAAAAAAATAGAAGAAACGTATCAAAGGCATAAAATAGCAGCAACATGCACATTTAAAACCCTAATGAAAGAAAAATTATGCGTTCAAAATCATTACCTGAAAACGGGCGATGGCGTCGGCGGCAATGGTGGTGTAGGCGCTGCCCATATGGGGAGGGGCATTCACGTAATAAAGAGGAGTGGTGAGGACGAAAGGCTCCGCCGCATTCGAATTGTACGCGGCGCTACATGTGCAGTACAGCGCGCCCTTGGAAATCGAGAAATACTTGGAATTTGTGAAGGAAAATTTGAGAGGTTTTGCATAAGAGCGGAAATTGAGAGACGATGGGGATGAGGATAAGAAGTGGAGGCTGTTGTGAATGGAGAATTGAACTCTACACGCCATTGATGTTGCTGTGGTTGAGACTTGAGAGGCTGCTGCAGCAGCGTGTAGTAAGTGAGACGGAGAAGATGAGCGAGAGAGGGCAATTTTGTAAAATCCGGTCACCCGAAAAATGCAATAATAAATCACACGACATTTCATTACGAACTTTATACCAATATTTGTATTTTTTATTAAATTCAATATTTGTTTTTATTAAAAATTTTGTTCATTTTTTTCTTCAATTTCATTTTTGGTGTTTTGATTTTATCAACAATATGTACTAATGGTTATTATCGGTATATAATATTTTTAGCATTTAATTACAATTTTACAATAATTCACTGAATTTTTTTTTTTTGAGAACATAATAATTGGCTGTTAGAATTGATGAATCATTTTTTTTTTATAATTAGAGGTTCATTTTTTAAACGTGTACAGTTGTGGGACAAAATATGGTACAAATTGAAGGTGTAGCTTCATCTTATTTATGCAATTTTCTTATATTCTTAAATTCAATTTGTAACAAAATGTTTTAGAAAAGAATAATGTTACCGGATGAAACTAACGCTAATTAATGTTACGTTTACTTTGATTGTTAAATTTATCATGAGGAAAAAATAATTTCACCTCTTTTCTTCTTTCTTTTCACCTTAAAATTTCACCAATACCTTATGATAATATTTTTTCACTGGAAAAGAGACGAGAGATTTAAAACGTGAGAATTTTCTTTTCCCTTATTTTACTTCATTTTCTATGATAAATTTAACAAGCAAACACAGTCAAGCTAAAATGACAAAAATTCTTAAACGAATTGAACATAATGCAAAATTGCAATCCCAGTGTCGACCGATTAGAAAATATCCAACACCATTTACAGACAAACAGACGACTAAATATTTCACACAGTCACATAGCATCAAAGGCCGTCTACACCTAATTTTATATGCAGCCGATTGAGACCAAATATATCTCCAAATGTACTTCCAAAACATATACTATTAATTTCTTGTTTTTCCCTGACCCTAAACATGCAAAAACTTCTTCATCTTCGTATATATATTGGATAAATGATCTCAGCTTCAATTCTAAAAGCTCTCATATTCATAATATAGATAGGCACATCAATGGAGTCACCGGGAGGAGGAAGACGACGGGTGGTGCTCGTCCCGTACCCTTTCCAAGGCCACCTAACTCCGATGCTTCAGTTAGGATCCATTCTTGATGAAAAGGGCTTCTCCATCACAATTGCACACACCAAGTTCAACTCTCCCAATGCCTCAAACTATCCCAACTTCGGTTTCTTGCCCTTATCGGACAACCTCGACGACGGCTTCGACACCTCCTTCTATAATCTACTGAATGTTATGTCGGTTATGAACACTAACTGTGAAGCCTCGTTTCAGGAACAAATGGTTGAGATGTTGGAAATGGGAGAAGAGGTTGCATGTGTGATCTATGATAATATAATGAAGTTTGTTGATGTTGTGGCTAATAGGCTCAAACTCCCCTCAATCTTGCTTAGAACTACTGGTGCTGCCTTCATGCACTCCCACGTCGCCCTCTTTCAGCTGGCCAACCAGAAACGTATTCCTTTGCCAGGTACGTCTCCTGGTGCATGGATGCTGCACTCGGAGTCGCCGCCCTACATATCACTACTTGTTCAATGTGTTAATTCATTTTCAAATTAATTTGGCCTCACTATTTAATTTGTGTGGAGTACAATTTTTATTAGGCCACTATTAGAATTAGGGTGAGTTTCAAATATAGATCACTAACTTTTCGGGCTTGCAATACTAGGCCGCTGACTTTTAGAGCTTGCAATATTAGGCCACTAAATTTTGATTTAGGCATTCGAAGGACATATTTTGGCCCGAACCGATAAGTGCCACATGAGACGTACTGACTGTCACATGGAACCCTTTTTTGATGTGGCATCCACGTGTTTAGCCACACTTAATAAAATACAGACTACCCTTTTATTTTCACTCAATTCATTTCACTCAAATCCAACATCGCAAAACCTCCCAAAATCGAATAAATTTCTGAAAATCAATCGTGGCCGAAGCTCGTGTCATCGTGGTTCCGCCGACGAACCTTGTGAACCATGATGATGCAAGCTTCGGCCGCGACTAATTTTCAGAAATCTTATTCGTTTTTTGAGGGTTTTTGCAATGTTTGATTTTAATTAAATGAATTATGTGGAATAAAAGGGATTTTCCATATTTTATTAAGTGTAGCTCAACATGTGGATGCCACATCAAAAAAGGGTTCCATATGACGGTCGGTGCGTCTCATGTGGTATTTATACCGTACTTATCGGTTCAGGCCAAAATGTGTCATTCGAATGCCTAAATCGAAATTTAGCGACCTAATATTGCAAGCTCGAAAAGTTAGCTGCGGAGTATCGCAAGCCCGAAAAGTTAGTGGCCTATATTTGCAATTCACCAAGTTAGTGGCCTAAGCAAAATTTGTACTCATTGTGTGTGCGTGTATGCGTGTGTGTGTTCTTCCCGCATTTCATGTCCCATATTATGTTAATCCGGCCTTAAGTTTGTGCAACGCAGAGTCTGAACTCAGCTTGGCCGTTCCAAATCTGCATCCACTGAGATTCAAAGATCTACCTCTTCCTGCAACCCAACAAATCCCAGAAGCTGTGGAACAATTTCTGCAAAGTTACATGAACATAAGATCATCTGCAGCTGTAGTTTGGAACACTCTAGAAGCACTCGACATACAGTCATTACATCAGCTCCAACAACAATGGCCAGTCCCCTTCTTCACAATAGGCCCTCTCCACAAAATGGCGCCACCATCTCTGCCTACTAGTTTGATCGAGGAGGACATCGTCGTCTGCCTCTCGTGGCTCGATAAACAGGCCCCGTCTTCGGTGATCTACGTCAGCTTAGGCAGCATTGCGATCATAGATGAGAAGGAGTTGCATGAAATGGCATGGGGTCTTGCCAAGAGTGAGCAGCCATTTCTGTGGGTGGTGCGCCCCTCCTTATTGAACGGCTCAGATGCAATTGGATCTCTGCCGTTGGATTTCAAAAATGTGGTAGGAGAGAGAGGGCTAGTGGTTGAGTGGGCCCCCCAGAGGAAGGTTCTGGAACATCCTGCGGTGGGGGGATTTTTCAGTCACTGTGGTTGGAACTCGACTCTGGAGAGTCTGTGTGAGGGTGTCCCCATGATTTGTAGGCCTTGCTTTGCTGATCAGATGGTGAATGCGCGGTACTTGTGTCACGTGTGGGGAGTCGGGGTCGAGCTGGAGAATGTTGTGGAGAAGAGCGTGGAGGGGGCGGTGAGGACACTCATGAGTAGCGACAATGGGAGAGAGATGAGAGAGAGAGCGGTAGAGATGAAACTCGAGATCGAGCACTCGATGAAACGAGGAGGCTCGTCCTCGGACTCGCTTGATCAATTGGTGGAGTTTGTAGTCTCCTTGTGTGAGAGAGGATGAGATGTTTCTTTTAACTTTTGGTTATGTTACATAAAATACATGTTGAATTTCATTCACTTAGGGGGGTGTATTCAATCTGGACTTTTATTGAATTTTAAAGATTTCAGAAGTTTGGGTGTATTCAATCTAGACTTCTGTTGTATTTCTGAAATCCGGGTGTATTCAATGTAGACTTCTGTTTGATTTCAGAAATCCTAAAAAAGTCTAGGTGTATTTAATTACGATTTCATTTGGATTCATGAATTCTTGGGATATTCAACACTCCATGAACTTTGCAAACTGTGATTTCTATTAGATTTCCGTTGGATTTTGAGGAAAAAAATACACTGCATGAAATCCGATCGTTTGGGATGAGATTTGTGAAATCCCAGCGCCGGCTGAGGACGAGCGGTCGCTCTGTGCTCCCAGCTGGAGCTGGAGACCAGTGACCGCTGGTTTCTTCTCTCTTTTTATCTTTCTCCAACTTCCACTTCCACTATCACTCCCAGTCGTGGAAGCTGTGCAAACAATGGCGGCACCGGATCTTTCTCCCCTCCTCATCTTTCTCCTCCTTCTCCTCCTCCACTGCTTCGGCGCCGCCGTGGCCCCCGCATCGTAGCCGCCCTCCGGCCCCGCCTCCACCCCGACCCCAAAACCCCCCAGCCCGCTCCTCCCCCGTTTCCTCTTCTACCCTCGACCCCAAACAGCTCCGAGCACTCCAATCCCTCAACATCCCCATCTCCAAAGACCCCCGCTCTCCGCCGCCGCACTCCGCCGCATCATCATGCGACTCCTCTGCCCCCTTCTGCCACCTCCTCTCCCTCACACTCTCCAACTGCTCTGAAGACGTGGCTCTCTCTCTCACCGCCCTCAAGTCCCTCTCCACCCTCACATCCCTCAACTTCATCAACTGCCCCGTCACACCCATTCACTTTCCCTCCGAACTCACCGCAAATCTCCACTCCTTCACCTGCGTCAACAGCCCCAAGAAGCTCACCGACGTCTGGCTGAGTCGCCTCCAGAATCTCACCGAGTTAACCGTCTCGCGAGTCGGCATTTCCGCCAGCGGCCCCACAATCATCCTCGGCAACATGAAATTCTTACACTCCCTCACTCTCTCCTAGACCAACTGACGTGGCGCCAGCGTTCACTGGCTCTCAGTGACCGCTCGGTACTGCGAGCGACCGCTTACTGTAAGCAAGCGCTTGGATGTTGGACTTCCCGACTCCAACAAAAGTCGAGGTAACTCTACGCCATGGACTTCAGACTCCCCCAAAACTCCACACGAAATTCATCCTCAACTCCAACAAAAATCCATTGAGTTCTAAAATCTGTAGAGTTCAAAAGTCTTTAAAATCCAATAAAAGTCCAGATTGAATACACCCCCCTTAATCTTGTTACATAAACATGCGCAAGGTTTCTTCTACTTTCTAGTCCTTAATTAGTGTCCCAAATAGCAAATTTTACTTGAATTTTCAGATTTGTGCGCAGCATGAATCGTGGAATAACTTAGAAAAATATGAAAATATATATGCATATAGTAATATATTCCATTTGATATTTCGAACTGAGTTTTCAAGGATCGGATCTTCTGTTACCTAAGTTACATTCTCTATTGTCTTTGTTAGATTAATGATATGTGTAGTATTGGAGATATTTATATACTTTAATTGGAACCATATTTAAATTTGCAGATTGTCACGTTTTATTCATCCATTAATGTAATAGGAAATGTCACTCACGGTTAGGCTAGAAGATCCAATTTGGAACTTTGAAGCCAAAAAACCAAACCAAATTTATATTTTGGGACATACGTAAAAAGAAACTGGTGTATCAAACTGAATTCAATAGCAGGATTCAAGTTTTTGGTTTTGCTCTCCCCTAATACTCATCATGGAAAATGTAAAGACAATACATTGATTACTGCAGCAATCACACAAACACTGACAAATAAATTTTCAAGCTTCCATCACAAGGAAACCAAAACCAACACTTCATTTTGGAGCTGCAAATGTTGTAATAAACTCAACCAACTCATCCAATGATCTAACAGAAGATCCATCTTTCTGCCATGAAAGCTTCACCTTATGCTTCATCTCCACACCTCTTCTCCTCATCTCATACCCTCCTTCATCCCCCATCACCATTCTCACACCCTCCTCAATGCTCTTCCTGTCCTCCACATTTCCTATTCCCACACCAACTCCCCACACATGAACCAAGAACCTTGCATTGATCATTTGATCCCCAAAGAAAGGCCTACATATCATTGCAACTCCTTCGCACACGCTCTCTAGAGTCGAGTTCCATCCACAATGGCTCAAGAAGCCCCCCACTGCAGGATGCGCCAACACTTCCTTCTGAGGCGCCCACTTCACTATCAAGCCACGTTCTTGGCTCACTTCTCTCAGCCCTTCAGGCAAGCACTCGATCCAGTCTGAGCCAGCAACGGAGGAGGGACGAATAGCCCACAAGAAGGGGTGTCCACTGTTGAAAATCCCCCATGCTGTCTCTACTAGCACTTGTTCGGACATTGTAGCTAGGCTGCCTATGCTTATGTAGAGCACAGATTTAGGGGCTTGTTTGTCGAGCCAGGCTATGCAGCCGGTATCTTCTTCCAGTAAGCTAGTTTGTCTTGATGATGATGATGATGAAAAAGATGAGGCCATTTTGTGAAGAGGGCCTATTGGGAAGAAAGGCACTTTATAGTGCTGGTGAAGCTGCTGCAAGGCAAAATCATCTAGCATTTCTATACTGTTCAAGATTACTGCTACGGATGATTTTATATCACTAAAACTCTTCACAAAATCTAGTAATGTTGATGAAATCTTGGAGGAAACTGAGAGGGGCAGATCCTTGAACCTGATTGTTGGATGAAGTTGTGGAACTGATTCCTCAAGGCGAGATTCTGCAATAGTTTGGTGGTTAGATCATAACACGAGACGATATGCAGAGCATGGTTGATAAATACAGACAAAACCTGGCAAGGGAATGATCATATTTTCATGGAGGGATAGAATGGCATGATAAGATTGCATATAAACAGCAGTCGAGGGTCGAAAGAAGATGGTGGGAAGCCTTAAATGATGAGCCACAGCATCCACAAAGTTCATGAGGGAATCATAGATGATGCAAGAAACTTGGCCTTGCAGTTCTGCTATGCACTTCTCAAGTGGCTCTCTGCAGTTTGTGTTGATGGCTGCTATCATCTCCATCCTGTTGCCCCAAGGGGAGTGGACACCGTCTTGCAACGAGATGAAGGCGAAATCCGGGTGGGTTTCAGGGTTGGGAGAGTTGAACTTTGTGTGTGCAACTATGACCGAGAGTCCCCTTGCATGGAGAACACTTCCTAGTTGAAGCATTGGTGTTAGGTGCCCTTGAAGAGGAAGGGGCACGAGCATTACTAGTCGTTTTCGGGTTCCGTTTTCTTCCATTTTTCTGGGACTTTTGAAAAACTACAATCTGAAAACAATATAAGATTGATTTCTTAGCAATAATGTGACAGCGCGTAGTGTTTGAGAATTGAGACAGAGGAGCAATATTTACATGGATTTTATGAACTTTGTTTAAGACATTCGATGAATTTTATGAGAATAAAACAAGAATTTGGGACCTATATTGTCTTGCTAAATTGTCTCGATTGTAGTTTGAGCATCCATCTGCCGATTGTGGACCTCACGACGTCGACTGCTTAAGTATTATTTTCACACACTGTCATGTGTTTAATTTACATATCTACAATGATAAACTAGTATGGTAAAAGAAAAATCAGAACAAAAAATGTGAATTACTATTATTGTGGGAGAATAATACGTCAGTTCCGTGGCGATGCACAGATTGCTTTAAGAAAAAAATACCTCATAGAAAATAAAGAAAATGAATCAAAATCTTTAAAACAAAAAAAGATGAAGTAAAAAGACAAAGCCTATTTCTCTGAGTTAGTGAGCTAATAATGCACTATGAAGAGAAGAGACACAAATACAACATTGTCTTCGACTAAAAGGCATAACATCAAAACTAAAAAGGCCAGATACTCTGTTTTTGCATAGCAGAGCAAAGCGCCACGATCCGAGTAGCAGTCAAAAGTATGCCAAACTGTATACTAGAATCCACGCGAGCTGAACAGCAAGCAAAACGAGGGTTAGCATAAGTTTGAAAACATCCAAATCCGATGATGGAACGAACGCGATGAAAATGTGCAGAATACCAGAAAGAGGGATGTTGAAGTGAAAAGCCCCTCCTGAAGAAGGGCGCCATGACCTCCGAACTCTTCTTCATCAACTTTTAGAACAATAGCATAATATGCGTAGATAATCCCCGTTGATAATGCTAGAAACCTGAAAGTCAAAATCAATATGATATCATGAACAGTGAAATGACACTTCGCGTGCACCAGTGATTAGAAATAAACTTACTTTTTATACATCCCAAATTCAGATTTCTTGCTAAAGTTTCGACTAGCAACGCAATATAATCATTCACTCAGGTTGATGCAAGCAGCTTATTTTCTTCAAAGGATAATATATAATGATATAATGTTCATCATATGACAAATCATAGGCAGAAGAACTTTGGCATACATCCAAGATCTAGTCGTCTTCTTCTTTTATTTTATTTTTTTGCCATTTCCTTCCTTTTTTCTTAAAATTGATGGTCTTGCATCATAACATGATCCATTAATCATTGTAAGCAATAATACTGTGTTACTTGCGCAATGCTTCTTCATAGAGACTGTCCATATAATGGTTGTGATGTCAACCAAAGAGACCTTAGTGAAATTAGTTTGTGGTCTGCTAAAGATCAATAATATGAACTTCTTGCAAGTGCAAAGTATCTCAGAGTGACCATGAGTGTTCACATATATTTATCATTTGGGTGTATAAAAAAAATTGACCATGAGTGTTCACATATATTTATTATTTGGATGTAATAAAAAAATCACATACATATACACAATGATTAAGTACTAAGTACCTGAGGATTACCCCCAGTTTATTAACCTAAGTCGTGAGGAGTGCATGCGGCCATGCAACAATGAATCAGAATTACACAACAAGAAAAGGTGATAACATTTAGAAAGATAAAATTTCTACAAGATTACACGTAACCCAAGACACATAAGAAAAAACGAAAGAAAAATAATTATTATAGTTCAAATACAGCAGTGACCTTGCTACAAATAGGTGGTTAATCCTAATGTTTCTTTTCAACTATTAAAGGAAAGACAAAAAAAAGGACAGAAAATAAAAAGAAAAGAGAAAATAGTAGAGCGTAACAGGAATATATTTACCAACCTCTAAACCCTGTTTTGACGTCAATCCCAACTCATCAGTCACACAACAATCCTAGCTTCTAAACCATACCATTTTCACAAACTCACTCCAGTCTTTAAGTCCACTCCAAATCCATACTCTTTTTCATATCTTCTTCCACTATGACAGCTCAACAACCACTATATAAGTGGCTGCTATTCCTGACAGATGAGTAAAGTTCTTTCGATGCAACGATAGTAACAGAAGCACCGTGACATCTCTTTCTATTATCTAATTAGATGATTGAGCCTAACGTTAGAAACATCCTATTTATCTGGCCCTAAAGACACATGCTTGATTCTTAAGGCACATGATAATACCATTAAGAAAATGCTCAATTATATCACACAAAATACATCAAATATGAAACGTGACAATGATACCATGCTGCCAACTGATTTGCAAATGAATTATATAAGCTTTCATATGGAAACTACAGCCAAATAACAACCACCAACCTCAAACAGGAACGAGATTCCAGATGAGAGTAACTTACAGGAAAAACCAGAGGCCGCCAACCAAAGGAATCACACCCCATATTAATCCACAAAGAAGGCCCAGTGCTTGTCTAATCCAATGCAGCACGTCTCCAAGCTGATCCTGTAATAGATAGAAAGTAACATTGATTTCATGTGAATTACAATGTGCAGATCAAATAAGATATTATCAGCAGACTTTCCAAATCACATGCATCAATCACTAACACATGTAATCTAAATGTATCAGTTGACTTTCCAAATTGATTGTATCAATAAGACAATAACTGATTTTAGAAAACTATTCCAAATAAACTTGAATTAATATGAAATTATAGATATACAAGTGAATCAATAACAGTCCTTAAAACAGTCAGGTTTATGGAAGAATCAGATGTTTTCTGATCTACAACAACCTGCCAAACATTCACATAACAAGTTTCATCCATTCAATTAGGAAAATAAAAAACCAGTCAAGATGAACTGCAGTATCTCTCACCACCTTTCTCCACTTTCATTACTGACGATCAAATATGGAGATTGACAAAGGATATGTTATAAAACCAAAGGTTTAAGCTTTGGGCTTTCTTTTGTTGATGCAACCACAAGTTACAGAAAATAAGACATTATACGCCTAAAATCAGCCTGATACGGACTTAAGGAAATGGATCCTTGAAATTAGAAACAGAGAGAGAATTACTCTAGTTTTTACCTTAATAAATTCCTAAGGGTAAAGCTACTACAATCTGTTTACTTATACTCTACTCAAACTCATTCTCCAAGAAAACGTCCTCATCTTAGCAACATTCATGCATTAGTTTCTTACTTTAATATTACTCAGATCACACCTAAATCCAGAAAATACTTTCTCAATCTGAATGCTGATCAACTGAGGTTAAATCCAGTACTTAATCATAAAATTCATTTCTGCAACTCACAAACTAACAATAAATGGTAAAGAGCTGAAACCTTGTCCCAAGAAGCATCAGGATCTAATAACTTCGCCAATTTAAAAGGAGACAAGTGACCATTTTGATGATGCTGCAGCTGCTGCTGCTGCTGCTGATTCAACTTCGCCGATTTCCTCTCTTTCATCTGAAATTACCAATCATTAAACCGATAAACCCCTCAATTTAATCAGGAAAACATATGTAGAAGTTGTAGTGATACTCACAGTAAGAATTAGGGCTGATATAGAGACAATTCAAGGATTCAGATTGGGAAAAAAGAGAATCAGTATGATATCAGAGCATAAACAATCGAATAAACCAATCAAGAAATTTGGGTGAAGAAGAAAGGATTTTGCAGTGCACGTGATGTGGCCGGCGATAAACTTGTTACAGCTGTGTTAGAGGTTTATTTGTTTTATAATCAATAATATCTCTCTCTCTCTCTCTCAGAATGAATTTGGGTTTCTTCTCTCTCTAATAATTTGACGTGGGATTTAATTTTTGTTCGACAAAAGTCGAAATATTTATCAAACACAATTTATTTAGTTTCCTAGTTCTAATGATATGCTAGTTCTGTCTTCTAAAAAAAAATTAAAATAAAATTGTTATGCTAGTTTTATTTATTCTTTTACTTCGTAGGTAAAAAATTTACATTGATACTAGTAGCTTACTAAACACTATATTGGGGGCAATTAGTTGATTACTAATTGGGGTTAATGATTAAAATAAGATTTACGCATCTTCAACTATAATGATCTTAAGCGAATTATATAAATATATCTTAATCAATATCATTAAGGGGACGTTTAGCCGGGAAGATTAAAATAAATTAATCAAAGATTTACTTTTAAGGATTAGTTTCAAGAATATTTTATAGTACATGTCATTGTTCATATTTATAACTACACATGTGAGATAGAAGGAATCATGAGATAAGAATAGTTAATCATATCCTATTTAGTAAACGCTCCCTAAGGGTATTGAAATGGTCCCCTACACAAATATATTATGAATATAATACTCCCCCCATCTCGTTTAAGTTGTCATATTACTATTTGGTACGATTAAAAATAAAGGTAAAAAGATAACAAGTGGGTAAGTCCATCACTTTAAAAAGTTCCAAAGAGTTAATTATTTCCATAAATAGAGCATGATAATATGAGTGAGACATCCAAATAAGAGAACGATAACAATATAAGCGGAATAAAGAGAGTTATATGAGTAGCTTTTTTGGTATCGTAAATACTACCTTTTATGGATGCTCAGGGACAATTGGAAAACGATGAGAATCCCAGGGCAAGCTTCTTGGATGCTCAGGAAAATCATGGGAGCTCGGGACTACATTGCTGCAATGCCTCATGGTGAACAATTGATGCAACACAGCTCTTTTTCTATTCGGAAAGCATACCATGAGGTTAGAGGGCCAGTGGAAAAACTGGAGTGGTATAAAATTTTTACACAAAATCTAGTTGCTCCTAAGTGTCTATTTATTGCGTGGCTAGCGTGGAGGGGAAGATTTGCTACTTGTGACAGGCTGCACCGATTGGGGATTAGCTGGGACCCCATTTGTAGCTTATGCCAGAAGGAGCATGAGTCGATGAATCATCTATTCGACAACACACGTTTGAGTGGGATGAGGAACAAATGCATGCTTTGGCTTATTGTAAATCTCGAACTGGGAAACAAAAGGTATATCGCATGCTTATCACTACGGCTGTCTATCACGTGTGGCAAGAAAGAAATGCAAGAAGATTTAGGAACTTGTATAGCAGTGCTGAGAATATAGCTCGACAGTGCAAGGCGTTGATGTCTGTTAGAGGAAATCTTGATCCTAGTGTCAAACGATGTTTTAAGAATTAGGGTTTAGACATGCAGGGTTTCTTCGTTTTGTAAGCTGTTTTGCCACGCTTTTGGTCAATAAAATTCTATTTATCAAAAAAAAAAAATTACTACCTTTTACGAGCTGACATTTTATCCATATTAATATTTTTTAAATATTATTTTTATTCATTTTTAAATGAATAGCATTAAAACAATCGTAAGATAAATTGAGAATGTTATTTTTATTTAAATTGTTTTAAATTATTGTTGAAATCATTAAATTTATAAAGTACATATAGTTTAAAACTAGGCTTCTAAACGAGTCAAACTACTCGTGAGCTATTTGGCGTTCGACTCAATAAAAGTTTGTTCAATTATTTATTCAGAAGCTCTTTTAGCTAGACGAGTCAAGCTTGAGCATGACAATGCTTGACTCGTTAGCTCATGAGCAAGTTTGTTAAGTAATTTATCTTAAAATCATAAAATTATTATTTAAATGCTTATATTTTATATTATAATTAGTAATATTTGGATTAATTATCTAGTTAACTTTATTTATTTACGATAAATTAGTAAATACTCCCTCCGACCCCCAAAATTATGCATAGTTTTCCTTCCTTTTTCGTTTGACCCCCAAAATTATGCATAATCCATTTTAGGAAATAACTTTTCCACTTATTACTCACATAATGTGGAACCCCAACCACTTACATCCACTTTTTCTCCACTTACATCTCACTTTTCAGGATTTTCTTAAAATCCGTGCCCACCAAAACTATGCATAAATATTAGGGTCGGAGGGAGTATATTACATTACTGTGAATAAAATAATTTATTTTTTAAAAAAATAACTAATATTTTAAATGAAAGTCTAAATTTAAAAAACTCGTTTAGAGTCAACTCTACACTCGACTCGATTAAAGTTGATTCAATAATTAAGTGAGGAGCTCTAGCCAACCGGGTCAATTTTAATTGTTTATATAATAATTCGTAAATTTATAATCTTTATAAACTTTATGGTTCTTGTGCTATTCCATTTCCATAGACTTTTGATTTGCCTCTCGCCCACTACTCCTTAATTTGAAAAAAAAAAAAAAGACTTTTGAGTCGTGAATTAATATAGGCAAAAAATTGTTTATGTTAGATATATTCCATTTTTCTTTTTCCTGAGGTCACATTTAAGAAACTTGGCGATACATGGATAGGAATGACAATGGGTCAGGTATTCACCTATTAAGTATTTCCTAAACTCAAACCCATGAAAATTTCTAATACCCAAACCCGTGCCAAATTCGATTAAATTTTAAAACTCATACCAGACTTGAACCCGTTGGGTAATACTCATTTATTACCCTCTTAAAACCCGAATACTAAAAAGTAAACATCAGATAACAAAATATTATAAATATGATTAAAACATAAACATTAGCAGAAAATTTTACTAAAATTAATTCAAAGTAAAGTACTACGAACTTACAAATCTTACAAGATAACTAGAAGTATGAATTATTGATGTTGTCGTTGTGTCGTCATATTTCGGAAGTAGATTTACAAAAATAGATTAGAAACATTAAAGACTTGACTCTTACGGAATGCGTGTGTGGGTTAAGAAAATCAGATAACCCGAAATCTGTTAATATTTATACTGATATTTATAATTATATAATAATTTATACATATAATAATATCTTTTATCTTATATGTATGAAGAGGTTTGGGTAGCGGGTACTCGGAGGTAATTGCTCAAATCCGACCCAAACCCATGACGAATTTGCATGTTTCGACCCAAACCTGTCTCAAAACTATTTAATATTTCTCAAACCCGTTCCATCAAAATTTGAAAAGTACGAATACTCACAAAAATCCGACCCATTGCCATCCCTATACATGGACCTGAAAAATGCATCCTGGTTTAGTTGGAGATGGATAACAGTATGAATGCTTATTTTATAAAATTAGGCCATCATTTGAATTTGTTGTTGTTTTTCTTAGTTGTACGCTTCGTTATATTATTATATCAATTAAAGGATTGTTATGATACCAAAAGTAGGGATGTATATAATCAACAATCACTTAACTTCTGACCAATTCTATTGCACTGTTGGGGTCATTGGTTTGATCAATAATGGCAAACCTTTTCTTAATATATTTTTTTTTAATTTTAATCTTCATATTTTTCCGTGTTTCAAAATATGGTTAACCAACATGTTAACTAATCGATTACAATAAATTGGATCGGATTTTGCTCTTTTTTCTTCTGCAGTACTTCAACGTGACATGAGTGTGAAAGGGGTTTAAGAATCAGTTTTCTTTTTATAAGAGCTAAAATCACTTATATTGGCTTTTTTTACCCCATATTGTAGGGTGGATCTAGAAAGATATGAAAGATCTCCCTCTAAGCCGTATATACGACTTTCATCGAATACAACTTTCCGCAAAATTCTACATGTATCTATTCGGTCTGTTCGGATCAACCTATCGATTTTGAGCTAGCTCTGTTATTTACATGTCAAAGGGAAAAGTTATTAGATACCTTCTAATTTGTTATATTCTTTTCCTATTTTTAAGCGATTTTGTTTGTTTTTAATGAAATTTTAGGCATTTTATTAAATTAGTTTATTTCCTTCCGTTGAACCCCCAAAAAAATGTTTATTTCCTTTGCTTTTCTTCCAGGCACAGATATAGCAATCGGTTCTCAACAGGACTCGTGTAACATTCTCAAGCCCACAAAACTAACTACTAATTACTATTATTATTAAGATTAATGTTATTAGTGTATCTTCAAATTTCATTCTGGTATACCTTCTGTAATATATAGACGGACAAATTACATTAATTAACAAGATCAAAAAATTGTAATACACATAACATCTAAATAAGTTAAAAAATAAAATAAATTCCTAAAAAGTGATAAATAAAATACTAAAATAGAATAAAATAAAAGTTTTGACCCAAAATATCTAAAAGCTCCATATTCGGATCATTAATTGGACCCAACCCGCTTATTTATTGTTGCTGTCTTGTTACCCAAGTTTGGCTTGGTGGCCCAAAAATTATATTTAAACAATAAAATTATACTTCTACTAATTAAAAATCCAAAACAAATTACTCCTCCTATATTTCCCATTCTAATTTCGTAAAATCAGAAATATCATCAATCAAACTGAAAAAAAACCCTACCCAATCTGAAACCATCACACAGTTTCGTACTGATTATTTTAGGAATTCAAGGAAGAAGCTGAGAAGAGAATCGTTGGAATTGAAGAATGATCTATTCGAGAATCGGAGCTTCGCTGACTCGCTCATCTCGTTACAGGGTACGCGATTCTCTCTACGTTCATTTGATATTGATTCTAGTTTCTTCTTGTTTTCTTAGACCTTTTCCGATTATTTAGAATGGATTATGATTTTTTTGTCCAGAATGTGATTAATGGTAGCAAGGGGAGAACCTTCATTTGGAATCAAGGGAGTTCTGGAGCTCCGAGTGTAGATAGTTTAAATGGCTATCTCAATCAGTGCGAGGGGAAACTAGAGTTTCTGAGAGGTTATTTAGCTGCGGCTGCAGCTAATAAAGGATCGGCTTTTAGGGTTCCTTTGTCAGATTTTAAATTCGTCGCTGGGAATCCTGTATTTAGTAGATTTTTCTGTAGTAAAACGCCTAAGAAGAAGAGTAAGAGACTCAGATTCTCCCGATTGACGCTGTTTTTGGCTACTTGAGTTGGTTTGTAGCTTACCAACTTTTCCTCTTTGCGCAGATTACGAGAACTTTTACCCCAAAGAGAAGAAGGAGATTCCGCAAAAGAGCGAGAACAAGTCGCAGTCCAAAGGTTTGCGTTGCTTGTATTTCGTATAATTAGTAAATAATTTATGTAAGAAATTTCGTGACTTTTGTTATTTATCATTCTAAAGTGACAAGAACCCGATACCAAATATTCCTTAAATTGTCCTCCAATTAATAGACATTTTCTTGTGTCGTAGAAGATATTGTTCATTCAATTCCTAATATCAGTTGGTTTCACTTACTAGTAAGTAGAGGGTGACTGGTTTCAGGGTTTCATCCGTCTCTATACGGCTTTCTCACAAAGGGATCAATTTAATATGGAGTTGAGTTCATTTAGATCTTTATTGTCGAGTTTACGACTGTTTAGTGAATTGCGAATTGCTTCAGGAGTTGGGTCGGAAGTTTTTGCTTGTACAATTTAGACAGACCAAATATTATCATAATGCTATAGAGAAGTTCCCCTGTTGGTTTTTCTGATATAACTTCTCTATCTTAGAAGAAGGGAAGTCAAAATCTGAGGATGACGGCCCTGGTCATATGACATTTACCATGGATTTCCAAAATATAGTTGCTACATTGCTGGTGCTTGGGTTGTTCTTTTCAACCTTTTCGTCTAAGCCACGTGAAGAGAAACAGGTATACAGTTAGCTTACTTACGAGAAAGTGCAATTTTATTTGTTCATATGAAATAGAGAATAGCAGGACTTGATTAAAATTGGTATGTAAGCTTCAATTTTTTCTTTTAATTCTTAAAATTTTTATAATCACTGAATGGGCTTCTTAGTCCTTTTGATGCTGTCTACAATTTATGTTGAATGCGTTTTTAAGTATGAACTGTCTTTATGCTTTCCCTCATTTCTTCATTCACATAAAGTTATGTACTCCAGGCATATGAGTATGCTCTCTATGTTTTGCCTTAGATATTGATTGTTCAGGCGTAATTTAACTGGCTTATTTTTTAGTCTGATTGATCAAATTCTGATATTGTAATTTTTTGAGTATAGTGCAAATTGCTAATCTTTCAGTTAGACAATAGAATGGTGTTACTCTTGTTTACTTTAGCTCCATCTGTGGACATTTTCCAGGAAGCTTGTTTATTGGCTTAATACCTTTCAGCTACTCAGTCAGTTTTCTTGATACAAGGAATCCCTAATGCTTTCAAGGCTAATGTACTAATTATTACTCAGTTTTTATGTTATAAACATCAATCAAATCTTTAAGCTACCAAATGTAGCATTTCTGGAATGCGTTTCATTGCTCTTTATTTATTGCTTTGCTATTTTAGTATTCATTTTCATACAAAATTAAATGCCGTTTTCAGTTTGGCAAGCTTTGCCTAGTAATAATATTTATTTATAAATTTCTTGAGGTCTTACTATCAGTCTATCACCCTAGTTAAAGCTTAAATTGCTTCAAGAAGGATACATTCTGACAACAGGTGCATCTTTGTCACCTAAGTGGTGCTCGTACAATTTGTATGACATAGGAATTCATGCCAAAATGTCCTTTAAGATGGAAACATACTACCAAAGAGTGCATCTTTGTTAACTAAGTGGTGCTCATAGAATTTGTATAACATAGGAATCCATGCCAAAAAGTTTCTCTTACAGGATGCCTTAGGGTCAGTTGACTGAAATTTATCTATGCATCTTTACCTGTATCCTAATTCTGTTCGTCGTACAAATTTAGGTGGCTTACTTTTAGGGGTTGTACGATAAAAGAAGTTCTTCTGCCCCCAGGCATGTTTGTTGACTTGTCATTCATTTGAATGTTAACTTGCAGATCAGTTTTCAAGAGTTCAAAAACAAGCTTCTTGAACCAGGTTTAGTCGACCATATTGTTGTCTTGAATAAATCTGTTGCCAGAGTTTACGTAAAAAGCTCACCACAGACAAACAGTAGCCGTGATTCAACCAAAGGATCTGCCGTTGATACTACAGTCAGTGACATACATCCAAGTGGAAAAGCAAGTCAATTTAAATACTACTTCAACATTGGAAGTGTTGAAACATTTGAAGAAAAATTGGAAGAAGCCCAAGAAGCATTGGGCATAGACCCACATGATTATGTACCCGTTACTTATGCTAATGAAGTGGCCTGGTTTTCAGAGGTGATGAAATTTGCTCCCACTCTTCTCATATTGGCATCACTTGTTTACACGGCCCGAAAAATGCAATCTGGATTTGGAGGAGGTGGCGGAAAGGGCGGACGGGGAATATTCAACATTGGAAAAGCTCACTTTACGAAGATGGATAAAAATGCAAAAAATAAGGTTTGTCCTTCAGTTTTCCTGATAAGATCCATTTGCTATCTCATTTTCATAATAAGGAGCTAGTCTCTGATTCTAAATATTATGGTTCTGACTTTCTCTTTTCCGTATTCCAGGTTTACTTCAAAGATGTTGCTGGTTGTGATGAAGCCAAGCAAGAGATTATGGAGTTTGTTCACTTTCTAAAGAATCCAAAGAAGTACGAGGAGCTGGGGGCGAAAATCCCTAAAGGAGCTCTATTGGTCGGACCGCCTGGAACAGGTAAAACGCTCCTAGCTAAAGCAACAGCTGGTGAGTCTGGCGTGCCTTTTCTGTCCATATCTGGTTCTGATTTCATGGAGATGTTTGTGGGAGTTGGGCCCTCAAGGGTTAGAAGTTTGTTCCAAGAGGCAAGGCAATGTGCACCTAGTATTATATTCATAGATGAAATTGATGCAATTGGTCGGGCAAGGGGACGTGGAGGGATGTCTGGTTCCCATGACGAGCGTGAAAGCACCCTTAATCAGTTGCTTGTGGAAATGGATGGATTTGGAACAACTGCTGGTGTGGTTGTTCTTGCTGGCACTAATAGGCCAGATATATTAGATGCTGCCTTGTTGAGACCTGGTCGGTTTGATCGGCAAATAAGCATAGACAAACCTGATATCAAGGGTCGGGAGAAAATATTTCAGATATATCTGAAGAAGATTAAACTTGACAATGAACCTGCTTTCTTCTCTCAGAGACTAGCTGCCCTCACTCCTGGATTTGCAGGTGCGGATATTGCAAACGTTTGCAATGAAGCTGCTTTAATTGCTGCTAGATCTGATAAAAAAGAGGTGACAATGGAACATTTTGATTCAGCTATAGACAGAATAATTGGTGGTCTTGAGAAGAAAAATAGGGTAAGTTGAAAATAGCTAAGCTGATATTGCCTTAAATGATTTCGCCCAATCCATCATGATTAAAAATTGGATAAATTATGGCTTATTTTATTATCTTTTTTCTAATGATCAGGTTATAAGTAAACTAGAACGCCGGACTGTAGCCTACCATGAATCAGGTCATGCTGTGGCTGGCTGGTTTTTAGAACATGCAGAACCCTTGTTGAAGGTTACTATTGTTCCTCGTGGTACTGCTGCACTTGGCTTTGCACAATATGTTCCTAATGAGAATCTTCTGATGACGAAAGAGCAGCTACTTGATATGACTTGCATGACTCTCGGTGGACGTGCAGCTGAGCAGGTATGAAATTATTGTTTTGTTGTCGGTATACTTGTGATTGGCCTTTTAAGACATATACAAACAGAGCTTCTTAGCATTGTCAAGATTATCTGTGAATTATTTAGGGATGCATAACTCTCTAAGTTGAGGCCTAGATGAGCAACAGCTTCTAATCTGACTATTCTTTCGGTATCTCTAAAGATGTTTATTCATTACCCCCTTTATTATGATGCAAATTGTTCTGTCTACCCTAGGTGCTGTTGGGAAAAATATCAACTGGAGCTCAAAATGATTTGGAGAAAGTGACGAAAATGACGTATGCGCAAGTAGCAGTGTATGGTTTTAGCGACAAAGTTGGTCTGCTCTCTTTCCCTCAGAGGGACGATGGATTTGAGATGAGCAAACCATACAGCAGCAAAACAGCTAACATCATCGACACTGAAGTTCGTGAATGGGTTGCAACGGCATACAAAAGAACGATTGAATTAATAGAGGAACGTAAGGAACAAGTGGCTAAGATTGCTGAGTTGCTGCTGGAGAAGGAAACTCTTCACCAGGAGGACATGGTGAGTGTGCTCGGTGAGAGACCCTTCAAACCGGCTGAGAGGACAAATTACGACAGATACAAGGATGGGTTTCTAGACGAGGAGGAAAAGGAGCAGATTGTGGAGGACAGTACATCAGCAGAAGACGATGGAGCTGCGCCTCTTGCACCTGGGGTTGTCCCGACGTAGCAGCATTTCTTTGTTATTTGATGATCACGAATTCGAATTCACCCACTAAGTGTAGTCGATTTTCTGTAGTTACTGCTGTTGGAAGCGCAGCGGCTGCTTCAGTTAATCCATAAACTAAACTGAGTGTCGTCGTTCTACGACTTTGATGTATATTCAATTTTAGGGTTTATAAGCACTCTTTTGGAAATTCGTAGTAGTCCAATTCTCAAGTTGGTGTTTAGTTCGCTCCTTTTATGGAATCCAAGTTATAATGGTTGCGGTGAAGTGGCGTAATGATAAATCCGTTTGAAGTGGCGTGATTTCATAATATGTCGAGCCTCACTTTTTATGGGCGAGGAATATCACAAGTAAGATGATTGTGGATTAGCTGACTAGCTGTTGCGGTATAATAAATATAATTGTGGAAATAAGTGTTGCTAGCTGACTACTTATAATATCTGAACTTTTGGATAGAGGATGGATACCAATGTGTATTTTGTATTTTAGGAGAAAATAATGTATTTTGAAATATATTCAAGTAACTTAGTATTTTGTATGTTAGGAGAGAACATATTTTCTAATGGGTAGTGCTATTTGGTCACACCGTGGCTGGGGTAAATGTGATTATTTCTATTTTTTACAGTCAATTTTTTTTTTCCTTACGTGTGTGGCTGGCTACCGCATGACCAAATATCAGTACCCTTTTCAAATATAATCAAATAGTACTAACTTATTAGGGGAGAACACACACACACACACACACACACACACACATATATATATATGAAAGAGATCATATGAAAATCAATATTATCCTAAGAAATGAGAATAGATCTCCATCATAGATTTATAGGTGATGGACAAGATTTGGCCTAGTCAAAGCGGGTCAAACCCGGGTTAACCCGTTCACTTCTTTTTATTTTTTATTTTTTTTAACTGTCACCCGATGCACCACTTTACATATTCGGATGCACCACTCTAAATAACTAGATGCACCACTAAGTGTATTTAGATGCATAAGATTTTCAGTTTTTTTTTTCATATTTTTTTAATAAACAGTCACCCAAGATGCACTACTTCACATATTCGGATGCACCACTCTACATAATGAGATGCACCGAATTTTTCAATTTTTTTTTAAATTTCAAATTTATTTCCCCCGTTTTTTTTGTTTGCCTCTTCATTTTTTTTGTCGCTTCTTCTTTGTTCAAGATTCGAGCGAGGGGAGCCGAAGGCCTCGGAGCGAGCCGAAAAAGTCCAAATTGTTGCCCGACAATTATCCTTATATTAGTAATTGGAGCGAAGGCGGAGTCGGGAAAAAATATTTGTAAAAGAAAAAAACTGAAAAAAAGTATGTAAAAAAAATGAAAAAGAAAACTGAAAAAAAAAATCGGATGCACCACAATGTGTAACCAGATGCACCACACAGTGTAACTAGATAAACCACATAGTGTAACTAGATGCACAATATTTTACGGAAAAAAAAAAACCAAAACAAAACTAGTTCATCTTAATGCACTTAGTGATGCATCTCATTATATAGTGTGGTGCATATGAATACATGATGCAGTGCATATGACCTGACCGTAAAAAAAAATAAAAAAAAATAAAAAAAACTTAAAATCTTGTGCATCTCTATGCATTTAGTGGTGCATCCAAATATGTGAAGTGGTGCATCCATACCCTCTATTTTTTTTTTTCGTTCAGCTCACATGTACCACTTCACATATTCGGATGCACCATTTCACATATTAGGATGTACCACTAAGTGCATTGAGATGCACAAGATTCTAACCAAAAAAAGGATTTGTTATTCCTTTTTTATAAAAGAAGGGTTTCGTTATAAAAAAAAAGGATTAGTTAACTCTTCTTTTTTTGTAAGCTCTTTTTTTTTTTTATAAATTTCTTTTCTTTTGTATATATGTTGGGATATATTATATGAACTAGGAAGAGTTAACTATTAGTTAGAAACTAAGATGGAGATAATTTAGAAGAACATTTTCTTCATTACTATAAAGGTGTTATGCGTGAGGTGTTGTGTGTTTTACAACAAGAGCTAAGCTCTGTATATAAGCGTCATTTCTAAATATATGCGTGAGGTGTTGTGTGTTTTTTAAATTCCTCTCTATCAAGAGGAGAATATTCTATATTTGCTGTTATAATCCTTATATCCGGATTTTTTATTTTTTGTTTAACAAAATAATTTATTTTTGTTTTAGTTATATCTTCACCTATTAATCCTATTTTTTCAAGTTTTTGGATTATAGGGTAGTTTATCCTTTCTATAATTTTTGGTCCCTTTTCTAATTCGTGACCTAAAAAATTTTAAAAAAAGAAGAGATCTTACAAAGAGCTTAAATTCGTTAATCTAAAAAGAGCTTAGCTCTTTGTTGTAAAACACACCAACCTGGATAGCTGCCCGTTCTGAAAGCATTCTTGTTGTAAGATCTTTTTTTTTTATTATGTGGATTAACGAATTTAAGGGAGCTTAATTCTTTTTTTGTCTTTGTAATAGTATTAGAAATGACGCCTATATAAAGAGCTTAGCTGTTTGTTGTAAAACACACAACACCTCACACATAACACCTTTGTAGTAATGAAGAAAATGTTCTTCTAAATTCAGAATGCTTAGGAAAATTATACAGTAAGGAAATGTTATTATTAGAACAACAAAGTCCCCAATTATGGCCAGATGAAATTTTAGTTTGGGAACAAAATGTAGTAAGAAATTGAGAGACTAATAAAAGAACATATATTGATATGTTTGCATATTTAGAAACAATTCTAGGACCAATTGCCTTAGGATTATGGCAAAGTAAAAAGAATCAAATTCCTGAACAAATTAATCAAATAAAGTCCTTAGGAGAAAATCCTTATAATTTCACAAGTCAAATTAGAATATTATTATTAGGAGTTGATCCTACAAAAGAAAATACATTTATACAAGATACTGCAATAAGAAATCTAGAACAATTAAGTATTTCACATTTTAAATATATTAGAGAATTTAGAACAGATTTTACTCGAATAATATCTGATGGTCCCGAAACGAGTTACTGGTGTATGGGGAGGGGGGGAATACACCAGTTAAGATTTTAAAAATAAACTCTTGAAAATTACTTCAACCGAGTAAAAAGACTCAGTTGGAATCTCACAGCTGAGTAAGCAACCTCAGCTGGAAGAGTGGTGCGGTGCGGAATGTGGTGAAAATTAAACTCGTAAAACAACTCACGCTTTTATGCACGGTTGTTCAATAACAAAACAGTTGATAATGCGCAGATGAGGTTTGTATGCTGGTTAGTCAGTCAGTTGAAAATGCAAGAACTACCTGAATAACGATAAACACAAGCACACAGAGATTTAACGTGGTTCGGAGATAACCCTCCTACGTCCACGGGGAGTTGTGAGTCCACACAACTCTGTCCAAGTTCTTCTGGACAAACCACTCAGCTTACGCGGGCTAAGCAACCGTTATGGATAAGTTTGCGGGTACTTATCAACCTTACGGTTTAGTTTACGGGTACTAAACGACCTAACTACTCAGTTGCAGGAAGAGTAGGATCCTAAACCTTTTCAGGTGAAAGAAAAATGTGTTTCCAACTAAAAGCTCGAACGGGATGTGAGCTATGATCTAACTCTTTATGAACTCTCACTAAGTGATGTTCTCAAGGTTCGATCTAAAGACACAAAACTAACTAACTTTAGAACTCTCAACAAGTGATGTTCTAAGAGATTAACTTCAGTTCAGCTCGTGAAGAATATTGCTCTTTCTTTTGCTCTCTGGTTTATTCTCGCTTGTGTGTCTTGTATCTTCTTCGAATGAATGAGGGCCTCTATTTATTGGCGGAGAGTATCAACTAGCCGTTGGAGGAGCTGTTGATCTCTGTTCTTTGAAAGCGATGGCTTGTCTCTGATCTCTGCAGACTTTCCCGATATGACATCTGTGCTCTTCTGCTTTCCATTTGAGATAGCCTTGTGTTGGGCCAAATGGGGTAATGACTGAACGGTCAAACCTTCACGTGACTTCCTTTTTGAAATTCAAATCTTAACAACAGACTTCCAACAAGGGGTGGTCGGTTAAGATTTTCGATCTTCAACTAGCTTGTTCTTCAGTCGATGTTCTATCTGACAACTAACAGTTGAACTCTCAGCTGACTTCGTCTTCAAGCTGTTGATCTTCTTGGTTGAGTTCTACAACTGATGTTCTGAAACTGAACACTCAGTTGTCTTCCTTGTATCTGGTCAGTTGGGTTCGAACACTCAGATGACTTTCTTTCATCTGATGTTCTCTTCCCCTTTACTGCTTCTCATCTGATGAACGCTCAGTTGTTTTCCTTACAACTGATGTTCTATCTCTTGAATGTGACTTCCCCCTTTTTGCATTATGATGAAGTGAACGATCAATTGTCTTTCTTACAACTGATGTTCTGTCCGAGTGATGCATTGTTGCCATCTTCAGCTGGAGACCTGTAAAGATAAAATCTTGACAATGCTCAAACAACGAGCCTATCTACTAACAATAGGTTCTGGCAACATCTACTCGGTTGAGGTCAGTTGATTTTGGAATTCATCAAAACTCTTACTAATAAATTTTCCAACAATATCACAAACAGGAAGAGCTATGGAAGATGAATTATGTGATAAATATTTTATAAAATTACCATGAGATTTAGGAAGAAGTTTCCATGAAGAATGGAAAAGACTTGACCCAAAACCTACAAATCTAGGAATTGGACCAAAAGTATCTTTTGTTTTTCATAAATTAGAAAAAAAATGCAAAGAAGCTGTAATGCAAGAACAAATTAAAAGTTAAGCATGAGCTTTTTGTAAAACAACAATTTATACACTACAGGCATATGGATATTATGAAAAACCTAAAAAATATAAAAAAATTAGAAAAAGTACTACTTTTGATAAAAATAAAAGTTATGATAAAAATAAATATGTGAAAAAACCACAAAATAGAAATTGTAAATGCTTTATTTGTGGGGATCCAAGACATTTAGCAAATAGATGTCCTGATAAAAATAAAGATAGTAAATACAGAGAAAGAAATAATTTAGTTGAACAAATAGGAGATTTCGAAATAGAAGAAATTAAAACAGACTCAGATAATAATTCGGTATATAGTATATATAGTGAAGAAGAAAAATCACAAATAACTTATACATATATGAATGCAGAAATAGAATGTCAACATGATTGGATAAGATTTAAAAGAAATAATCATATTAGTTGTTTTATTTGCAAACTTTTTCCAGCTATTGATAAAAGATATCAATGTAATAAATACTTTAGAGAAATATGTTTCTTATGTATACATGAAATATTTAAAATTAATACCAAACTAGAAGGAAGCACATCAAATACAATAGAACAAAGTAAAAAGTTAAAATTTTATAAAGAAAGAATAGATAAACATGAAATTACCATTGAACTCCTAAATCAAAAAATACAACAATTAGAATTTAAATATAATGAATTAGAAGAAAAATATAATATAAGAAAAAACATACCTATAATAGAAAATGAATGTAATAAAATGTCACAACAAATAGAAGAAACACAAGAAGTTATTTCTATGAATAATAAAAGTCTTGAAAGTATTAATAAGAGAACTCCAAACCTAATAACTTCACATTGTAGAGTTTGGATAGATCAAAATACTTATATACCACTAACAGCCACGCTTGATACTAGAAGTACTAAAAGTTTAATAGGACATTGTCTAATCCTAGAAAAATATCATAAAAAATTAAACTATAATATATTAACAAGAACAGTAGAAAATAGAACAATGACAATTACACACGAAGTTAAAGCAATAGGAATTCAATTCTTAGACTTTGCAAGAAATTTTGGTTATAAATACGAATTACCACAAATTATTGTTAATCCAAAATCAATAAAATCAGAAGATTTTTTATTAGGATTAAACTTTATTATAAGTTTACATGGATCAATTACAATAGCACAAAACTAAATTACTCTTAGTAAACTAGTTTATAGTCTTCCCACAATAGATATAGCCAAACATCAGAGTTAGCTCGAAAGCGTGGTGGAACTGCTGAATTAAATTTCCTCAAAAACTCTCAAAATCATAGAATAAATCACATAGAAAATGAAACAATGTTTTATTTAGGAAATTTTTTAGGTCACGAATTAGAAAAGGGACCAAAAATTATAGAAAGCATAAGCTACCCTATAATTCAAAAACTTGAAAAAATAGGATTAATAGGTGAAGATATAACTAAAACAAAAATAAATTATTTAGTTAAACAAAAAATAAAAAATTCGGATATAAGGATTATAACAACAAATATAGAATATTCTCCTCTTGATAAAGAAGAATTTAAAAAATAAATTTCAGAAATGATAGAACAAAAATTAATAAGAAGATCAGAAAGTTTACACAGAATAGCCGCCTTTATAGTAAGAAATCATTCAGAAATTAAAAGGGGAAAGACAAGAATAGTTTATAATTATAAAAGATTAAATGAAAACACAATAGATGATGGATATAATATTTCAAATAAAGATGAATTAATTAGTTTAATCCAAAATAAAAAGATTTTTAGTAAATTTGACCTCAAGTCAGGATATAATCAATTACAATTAGAAGAATGATTTAAACCATGGACATCTTTTACCTATCCAGAAGGACATTTCAAATGGAATGTTCTAAGCTTTGGATTAAAAAATGCTCCATCAGTCTTCCAAAGATTTATGGACTCTATTTTTCTAAAATATGATTTTTGCCTAGTTTATATAGATGATATTCTTGTAGCAAGTAATAACATTAAAGAACATGAATATCATTTAGAAATAATTTTTAGAGAAATAGAAAAACAAGGCATTGTAATAAGTAAAAGAAAAATGGAATTATTCAAAAGAAAAATATCCTTTTTAGGATTAGAAATTGGAGATGGAAAAATTGAACTACAACCACACATTGCAGAAAAATTATTAAATTTTCCAGATAAGCTAGAAGAATTAAAATAAATCCAAGCACTTTTAGGATTGTTAAATTATGCTAGAAAATTTATACCAAATCTTAGTAAGCTTGCAGGACCATTATATAGTAAGACTACTAAAAACGGTCAAAGAAATTTTAATAAAGAAGACATTAATTTAGTAAAGAAAATAAAAGAAGCAGTTAAAAAAATTAAACCACTAGAATTACCTCTAGTAACAGATTATATCATCATAGAATGTGATGGTTCCAAAGAAGGATGAGGAGCAATTATGTTATGTAAAAAAAAAAAACACTGCCTAAAAAATGAAGGAAGAATTGCTGCATATAGTAGTGGAAATTTTGAAAAAATCGGAAGTAATTGGACTTCCTTAGATTTTGAAATACAAGCATTAATAAATTCGTTAGAAAAATTTAAGATTTATTTAAATAATGAATTTACAGTAATGACAGATTGTGAAGCATTTGTAAAATTTCTAAAAAATGATAACAGCAGAAAAGTTCCTTAGATTTTGAAATACAAGCATTAATAAATTCGTAGGAAAAATTTAAGATTTATTTAAATAATGAATTTACAGTAAGGACAGTTTGTGAAGCATTTGTAAAATTTTTAAAAAATGATAACAGCAGAAAAGTTAATAGAGCAAGATGGGGTAATTTGCAAAACTTAATCCAAGGAAAATGATATACAATAAATTTTGAGCACATTAAAGGAAAAGATAATAATCTTGCTGATCTACTTTCCCGTAATATTTTTAAATATCTGAATACAGGTCATGAATAATAAGAAAATTATTAGACCAAAAGGAAGAGAAAAAATTTCTACAGATATTTCCCCAATGAAAATGTCAAGCTCAGAAAGTAGCCCGAAATTTACAAAATTAGGATATACTTCGATTACGTCTTCCAGTTCTAAATTTACACAGATCGGAAGTGGCTCTCAAATTTCTCCCAATTCTAAATTTACACACATGTGAAGTGACTCTCAAATTTCTCCCAGTTCTAAATTTACACAGATGGGAAGTTTTTCTCAAGTATCTCCTATTTCTAAGAATTCACAAAAAGGAGAAAAACTTTTGCAAACACATTTCCAATTTGGATCTGTTATGCTTTCTTTTTGCACAGATCAAAATAAAAAGTTCAAACCATACACTGGGATTGAGGTTACCCCTCAGCAACAGTGTCTGCTTGATAATTTGTGGCATATTCAAACTCTTTCAAATGCCACATCTTTCAAAGTTCAAATTCTTAATGCCCTTAGTTTTTACTTTTCAGAATTAAAGGCAGAAAAGAATTTAATCCCAAAAAGAAGATTTTCTCATTATGTTGTTTATAGAGGTTTACAATTAGGCGTTTTTCATAACTATGATATAGTTTTAAAATCTATAAATTGCAAAGACCTTATTTGAAAAGGATATTATTCTTTCAAAGATGCTCTAGATAATGCTAGAAAAACTATAGGTTTAAATTTTTTCATTAAACCAGAAGAGGTAAAAAGCTTTTCACAAATTGTAGAAGAAAATCCGAGTGGGGTTATTTCAGCCTAAGCAGGGGTAATACAACAGTTAGAAAAGCAAATCTCTGATTTACAAAGTCAACTCTCTCTCTAATTTAAAAAATCAAGAGAAAGATGAGGCTCTAAATTTCAAAGATCAAACAATTTTTATAATGGGAAAAGAAATTTCAAATCTTAATGCTCAGATTTTTTCTCTTAACGCTGAGATTAACAATTTAAAAAATAAAGAAGACTCAGTTCCTCAGAGAAAATTTGAAAATTTCAAGGCAAGAATGCTTGATCTCCCTTATTAGGAAGTTTTAAAACCTCTTTTTGATAAGTTTTCTTTACTTTTTGAATTTTGGGCCACGATTGTTATAAATATTTTAAAAATAGTAATTTACTTTGTAGATTAGATATAGCCTTATCTATCTTTCTAGCTTTTCTTTCCATTTTTGTCTTTGTCGGCCATATGGCAAAAGTTAGTAATAATGTTAGTATTAGTTTATTCAATAGTTTGTAATAGTATTAGAAATGACGCCTATATAAAGAGCTTAGCTATTTTTCGTAAAACACACAACACCTCACGCATAACACCTTTGTAGTAATGAAGAAAATGTTCTTCTAAATTCTCTCCATCTTAGTTTTTAGCTAATAGTTAACTCTTCCTAGTTCATATAATATATCTCAATATATATATATAAAAGTTAGTTTTATCTCAGCTGTGCATACTCCTATCTCGATCTAACCAACCTGGATAGCTGCCCGTTCTGGAAGCATTCTTGTTGTAAGATCTTTTTTTTTTAATTATGTGGATTAACGTGGATCTCCAAAAAACACGCCATACCCTCCCTTTTTGGTATCAGAGCCTTTGAAGATTTTGAGGCCTAAAAGGTCTAGACAGGCTTAGTGAAGGTTGCTATGATAGCTTAAATCCTGCTTATACTAAGAACCCGCCAGAATGAAAGATTAAATCTCTTTAAAGGTACTAATATTAAAACGGTGATGTTAGTGTGTTTTTTGTTTTTATCTGTAAAAAAAAATTTGTGTTGATAAAAATATATTTGGGATATGTTTTATCTTTAGAAAAGGAAGGTAACTATAAGCATAGAAACTAAGAATCTTTCATCATTGATTCAAACACTCTTAAACGACTTGAATTTCTTGATTTAGAATATTCAACAGAAGAAAGTCATTCTGTCTCTATCGATAATTTTAAGTTTAATTGTAAATTTAAAAAGGTTTATAATCACATTCTTCATAGTGAGAATAATCATTTAAATAGTATTACTGATCTTATTTTAAATCTAGGCTTTGAACTAGAAAAAGAAAATGAAAAATTTAAAATTTTAACAGAATTAATACAAAAAAGTTTTGAAAAAGAAACTTTTATTACTAAAATTGCAGAAAATTTAGACTTTATAAAAAATCAAAATAATCATATTATTTCAGAATTAGCAAAGCTTAAAATAAAAGAAACAAAAAATTCAGAACCTTTTGACTTCACTAAAGAACTTGATACATTAACAAAAACAATAAAGAATTTAGATTTGGTTCTACTGAAAGACCTAGAAAAGAAATTACTCCACCTATTTATAAACATTGGAAAGCTTAAAAATGAATAATTTCATAAAAAGGTCTAGAACCATACAAGAAGGAAGAAACAGTACCTCAAATATAAATGACATAGTTTCAAATTCTTTTTTTAATAGAATAACTACAAGAGAAACAGGAAGTAATTCTTCAGAAAATATTATTCAAATTGAAGATGAAATTAATATAGACAGAAATCTAGAATTATACAATAATCATCAAATTATTGTTTTAAATCCAAGAATTCTATATCAAACAGGTATAATGAATATTAATACAGTATTAATAAGAAGCAGTAGAGAAAAAAGTTTGAGAATAGTTGATAATGCTCAAATTATAGATTTAATTTCACCAGAAACAATAATAAAAATTAAAAATTCTAAAAAATGATTTGTCCATATTGGATTAGTCGTTATGGGAATAAAAGGATTAGGAAGAAGAGAGTTAGGTACTAAAGTTTTAACAATAATAATGGATATTTCTTGGAATAATAACATGAAAAAAGCTATTATTTCAGGAATGGAAGTAGATATGAGCCAAAATAGTGCAATATTTTACTGTTTACTAGTAATATTAAAAGATATAAATGATCTAAAAAATTTAAAAATAGGATTACAAACGAAAGGATATGATGATTATATTGGAAACAATTTAATTGTAAGTGTAGGAATCTTAGGAAAAGCCAGTAATCGGTCTGGTATGAATTTTAAGGTAAATATAAATGGTATTGTAAAAAATATCAATAGTAAAGGAATAAAAATGATTGATCCTATAAAAATTAATCCAGAAGATCTTGCTGGGTTGGATTGATCGTTAGAAAATTTTAATATTAACGGAGAAAACAATATTTTAGTACCACAGAGAAGTCTTATGTATGAAACAAGTACTCGATCTTTTAATTTAAGATTATCCGACTATACTAAAAAAGAAAACGAAAAAAGTGATGATGAAAACATTGAGCATACATTAATGGCAAATATAGAAGAAAATTCTTTTTATGATTCAGAACCTATTTATGATATAGAACCTGAATCAGAAGACTATGAACAGATTGATTTAATTGGATATAGCAAATTTAATGAAATAAATGAGTATTCAAACAATGAATCAGAGATGGAAATAGAAACAAGTTTTAAAATAGAAGAAGCAAAAACTTCTATTGAGCAAGAACAAGTAGATGACATGATAATTGAATGTATGACAGAATTAGGTATGAATTATGAAGAGTCATATATTGAATTAGAAAAATATTTTAACTTGCCTTTAGTAAGTGATATAGTAAATGGTAAAAGTATGATTACAGATTTTTATAAAAAAGAAGCAAATTTTATGGATACAACTATAACAGGATATAAAAGACCAAAAATGAAATTTTCACATACAAGACCAGATACAACAGAAAATATGGGTAGAGAAAATTGGGCTCCTTCTAATTTAAAATATGAAGGAGAATCTCAATTTAAGGGAAAAAGAAGTAGAATGCCAATAGGAAAATTATACAGTAAGGAAATGTTATTATTAGAACAACAAAGTCCCCAATTATGGCTAGATGAAATTTTAGTTTGGGAATAAAATGTAGTAATAAATTGGGAGACTAATAAAAAAACAGATATTGATATGTTTGCATATTTAGAAACAACTCTGGGACCAATTGCCCTAGGATTATGGCAAAGTAAAAAGAATCAAGCTCCTGAACAAATTAATCAAATAAAGTCCTTAGGAAAAAATCCTTATAATTTCACAAGTCCAAGTTGGTTAGATCGAGATAGGAGTATGCACAGCGGAGATAAAACTAACTTTTTTATATATATATATTGGGATATATTATATGAACTAGGAAGAGTTAACTATTAGCTAGAAACTAAGATGGAGAGAATTTAGAAGAACATTTTCTTCATTACTACAAAGGTGTTATGCGTGAGGTGTTGTGTGTTTTACAACAAAGAGCTAAGCTCTTTATATAGGCGTCATTTCTAATACTATACAAATTATTGAATAAACTAATACTAACATTATTACTAACTTTTTCCATATGGCCGACAAAGACAAAAATGGAAAGAAAAGCTAGAAAGATAGATAAGGCTATATCTAATCTACAAAGTAAATTACTACTTTTAGAATATTTATAACAATCGTGGCCCAAAATTCAAAAAGTAAAGAAAACTTATAAGTAAAGAAAACTTAAAAGTAAAGAAAACTTATAATTAATGAAAACTTATATACATGGCATCAAAATCCCTCACAGGCAAAATTTTCTGCAAAATTCAATCCTCTCTTCCACAAGTTATCAATGGATCTTACGTACCATCTAGAAAGAGGATATTTATGGATGAAAGGGATAGATTAAGAAATTACGATTCTACAACATTTGACTTCAAGGACATTGAAAATTCTGACATGTACAAATATTATCAAAAAAATATTGGATATATATAAATATTTAAGGAGTGGTTCTAGTGCAAAGATCCCTTAAACTAAAAAATAAGAATTAACCTACAACATTGATCTACTAATTATGGATGGTCAGATTTAAACTGCAAATCTTAATTAGAAAAAAAAAACGGAGGGACAAATAAGGAAAATGTGTTTCAACTGTACGGACAAATTCATCTCACCCAGAGCTCTTCTTCATGCAATTCTCTCGAAACCCCAAAGCTATCAACCCAGAACTCAACCCAAACCTCCAAAATCAACCACAAAATCCTCAATTAATCCGTTAGAAACACACAAAAAATCAAAATCGAAGACAAATCGAGCAAAAAATTGAGTTGTTATGTACATTTCAACAATCCTAGGGCTTGAAAAATTTAGTGTTGAGCATCTGAAGATCGAAATTGGAGGTAAAGAACTCGCAACTGAATATTTATTTGTATTGTTATAGAATGTGGATCATATATCCGCAGAGGCTGCCGTAATTCTATCTCCCCACAAGATTTCTGGTTCTCTGGTAAAATTCATTCGACAGCTCTAAGCTGTGTTTTAATAATTCTTTTCATGAATTTTTTCTGTGTACTTATTGCTTGATTATTTACACATTTCCCTCTTAAATAGAAGAGTATGAGAAATTGAATTAATTGTTGCAGTTTTTTATTTGTCTTTGATGGTGTTGTATGTGTTTTCTCATAGATGGAGTTTCTCATTAAAAGTAAAAAATTGATTACTGTATACATCTGAAAATGTCCTGTGGTGCATATGACTAGTATTGTGATGCATTTGACTATTCATTATGATGTATCTAACTAATACATGTGTTGTGAATTAATAGCAAGTTGAAAGAAAAACATATTGCAGGAGAAAATAAAGGGAAAACAGAGTACTAGTAAAATGTTGTACAAATCTTAGTTTATATGCACAAAAATTGCTAATTGATTGAGGTTATTAGACATATGTAAGTCAGAGCAAAACAATATTCTCATCTTCAAATGTATTAAAAAAAATTCAGTCAAATTTGATTGGATAATTGATTGTTTATAGATGTGATTGATATAATTGCTCGATGCTACATTAAATTCATTAGTTGGTTAAATTTATCGAGCTTATGTTCTCAAATACGTTGCTCTATTTATGTTCTTGGATGAGTTTGCACTTGTTTCAAGTTTGCTATACACTTGAAAATTCCATCAGTCCCAGACGTGCATCAATGTCTTTCATTTTCTTCGTGGATTTGTGTCTATGCATCTTGGCATTTATTTGTAATCGATCTTAGGGAATCATGCAAATTTCAGCTTCTGTCCAATATTTCTAGGTGGTGCATATGATTAGCCACTGCGATGCATCTAGGTGTGTGGTTTTTTTTTGTGGTGCATCTCACTAGTCAATATAGTGCATCCGACAGGTCATTGTGGTGCATCTAGGTAGTCAATTGTAATGCAACTGACATAATACAACATGTGTTCATGTGTTTGTCTATGGTTCATCTTAATAGTCACTGTAGTGCATCTAGGTAGACATTGTGATGCATTTAGATAGTCAATTGTGATGCATCCAACATAATGGATGTGTTTGTCGATTTGTTTATGGTGTGCATCTCACTAGTCACTATGGTGCATCTATATATTTATTGTGGTGCATCTATGTATTTATTGTGATGCATCTAACTATATACATTTGTTTGTTTATGTTGTATGTTTTAATATCAATCAGAGAGAAGTAAAAAAAAGCATGTTACATGGAGACTTTCATGGGTGGTCCAATAACTAGCTGGGAGACAAGCCCCATGAAGAAATTTACAAGACAAATGAAGATTCTTATAGCCGAATTCTATGCATCAACTATTGGTTGGAAGAACAACAAATTGCAGAAGAAAGTTAATGGAGAAGCGAAGAACTACTATAAAGAATCATGTCAAGATCCAAAATTTTAATGCAACGAAATTGTTGATGATTGATTTTGTATTCATTGATTAGCTAGATAGAATCAATACGATATGTTTTGAACAAGTTAAATATGATAAAAATTGAAAAATACATGAGCAATGAATACTTGATTGTATGTTTTGAACTAGTAATCGTGTGGAAAAATTAAACATTTATATCATTAATTGAATGATTGGAAGGTTGATACAATATGTTGTTTTTTTAGTATGATGATGAGTTCTTGTGACTATTTAATTATGAGTGCTGGTGCATCTTGATTTTTGAAGATTATGGTTATAGATTACAAAACACAAAATTATTGGAGTAATTATTATGATGCAATGCATGCATCTATTAATAAATTGTGGTGCATCTGGAAATGACTTTTGGTGCATCTAGTAGTAATGCATCAATTATGCATATCTAAAAACAGTGTGGTGCATATATCATTGTTATACGGTGCATCTGAAAGTGAATTGTGGTGCATCGGGCAATGATTTGTGCAATCTACTAAGAAATAATATTTAATCAGAAACAAATCAAAATATTAGTCAGTAAATAAATTAAATAAATTTAGATAATGTATGTTACTTCTCACCATAAGACACAATCATAATAAAATTAGCACCGTATATCAAGATACAAAAAGATCAAAAATGTTGTTCCAAACACAAAATCCAACATACAAGATCCGAATGTAAAAATGAGATAATACAAGAAAAATATACACTATTTCTTTTTCTTATCACAAATAGAAATCCTCATCCGAAAACTCTTGTACACTTTTTGGAGCTTGACTATTGCAACATCAAGCTTACTAATGAGGCGTGGAGAGCACATTGTAGCATGGTCACCATGATGATGATCAACAACATAAATCAACTTAATAGTATTATCATCAACATTTTGATTTCCTTACGTCCTCAACCAAGTAATGTTTCCCGATGCCGATGCATGTGACGACTTCAGTTTTGAAGTAAACAAAATCTCCTCGAATATCAATACCAACATTTTGATGCAGTCCTATCAAATATGACGTCAGATTAAAAGCTGCACATATAAAAACAAATCAAAACAGCAAAACGTGTTGAAAAAACTATATTCTCAGCTACACGCAACACAATACGAGATTGAGGGTAAAAGTGATTATTTTGCAAAAAATCTATCACACAATCAACAATAACAATAAGCATTCTTGAATGGCAAGAATCAGTTCCAGAAATAATCTAATGAGAAATCGACTAAGGCTTAAAATAACAATATAGAACCAATATCAAGTCACAAAACCATGATTCCACAATATCACTCTAAGAAAGGAACAATCAAGGATGAAAACACACTTGTTAAAAAAAAGGATGAAAACACATTTATCATATGAAATTCAATTGAATCCAAAAGCTTCAAAAAACAACCAAATAACACAAATTACTATATTTACATGCTCTTCTACTTATTTCCGGGACCATATCTTGAGACTGAAACCCAGTCAGTCCATCACCACTCCAAATTTAAAACCATAATCCTCAATTTGCTACCCGAAAAGACATATTAAGATTTGAGCCTAGTATTGACAGTTCATAATAATTCAAACTATGTTTCTAACTATAAAAACTACCCAAGTGTAATAAATTTATTTTATATGCATAAATCATTTATAAATGCGTGACAAATCATTGAGAGATGCACTAAACAGATGCATCACAATCACTAGTCACATGCATAAACTCTGTGCACACAATCAATCAGTCCATTCATAAATCTCAACGCATTTCTCAATATAATGAATTTCCTACATCAATCTTCATGTGTTTTTCTCATTTCATTTATTCGACTCATCAATTATATAGCACAAAAAACACAACACAACACTAACAATTCGTCAACAATTTCTACAAAATTAGAAGTTACAATTGGAAATTACATGTAGTTGAGTATAATGTCTCGACCCAATTAACCCAGAACCAAAATCTAAAATTTTCATGACAATTTGTTCAGTGAATTTATTAAGTTCAGTATAATTAAACATCACAAAAATCAGCGATTAAAAAAATCACCCAAATGAGAAAACAACAAATTCTGCAAAATTAAGATATGTAAATCAAAATTACCAACAGATTCAGCATATTTACTACTTCCAAACAAATCAACACCAAAGTAAGAAGATAAAACATCGAACAAAACAAAAAATTAAAATCAAAATTTAGTTTCGCAGCAAAACTGAACAATAATTTGTGAAAACTAAGAACTCATAGGAGCGAACTAATTGAAAGGAATTGAATAAGAACTAGCAAACAAGGAATCAGAATAAACTTTAGCGCACCAAATTGAACCAATAATTAACAATTCGCACAAACAATTCCCAAATTCGAAATTAATCCTTAATTGAACTAACCGGCCTCAAGAATAACTGCGAAAATCGAACAATGTATGTCGATCATATACACAAAAATCTGATTGAATATGAGTAATGCGATGATCGATGACGAATCGAGATAAATAATCGCGAAGAAGATTTGTATTGAAGAATCACACACTAGAAGAAAATAGCGAAGAACAAAAAAAAAACACAAATCCAGAAACAACTCGTTAATAGTAATAAGGGAAATAATTACTAGATTACTATTTTACCCTTCACTTTCTTAAAGATGCGGTGCTTATTTATTAGATGCAAATTAGATCTTAGCAATAGATTTTATAAGATTAATGGTGAGGATCTATTCTTATTTTTTAGAATAAGATGCATTCTCATATGAACTATCTCCTCTATATATATATATATAAATATATATATATAAATGAACATGACTATTTTTTCAATTTTTGGCCGGATTAGCATTTTAGCAACTGAAATTACAAAAGATCGCAACTCGAAATGCCTCCAGTTTTGTTGACGCTATATAGCAGGAATAAAGGTTGGTGGTGCTTTCAGTTACAGTAGATATAATGTTTTAAGCTAAAATTTATGATCGCAAAAATAGTTATTTTGATACGCTATCAACTGAAATATAACCCCTATGAATTCAAAAAATATTCAAGTAAAAAATTTAAAAAGGTGCCTTGATAAAAGAAGTTGCAGCAATAGGAGAAAACAGATAATCTGTTATTTTTGTTATGATTAAGGTAGTTGCAGCAAGCCCATAAATTTTACATCTGACGAATTACAATCGAAGTTTTAATGTGCATCCACCACAAATAAATAAATAAATTAGAGGAAAGCACACACACGTGTTGATTGAAGACTTTCTAGTAGATATACTGCCATAAATATGTTCACAAAATCAGAAAGCTTAGCATCGACACAACCAGCAAAAGCAAGTTCAAATACAGCTTAATACAAAATTGTGTAACCAATAGTATAAATTATATAATTCTAGCATTCTTCACAATATTGCTGAAACAAGCAAACAAGAACATGCACCTGCTCTTTCAAAATTCAAATACACAAAATATAACCAATTAATCACAGATAATTAGTACATGAAATGTACTAATGTAGGCACATATCTGAATAGTAACAAAGAAGATAAAAATATCAAGAACATTTATCTCAGTACACAAAAATCAAAGTTTACGAGGGTATCGATCATTTCAAGTTATAAACTCGTAGTTGGAGCCAAAAATCTCCAATTCTGTACATTGTCTTTTCAATGGTTTTCATTCCATACAAGAGACCAAACACGGTGTGAGTAATCTTGTTTTCGACTGAAACCAGCGCCCGAGAGAGAAAGATATCAAAACTTAACTGTCTCTCCAACAAAATCAGAACTCGAATTCTCCTGTTGCCTGGTGAAAAGAAGCCCAATACCCACACAATTACAAATAAAATCCACACGCAAACAAGTAAAGAAATTCTAGGAGAAGCATACCTTGTTGAACAGAATGTCTTTGTTATTTACGTGCATTATGCCATCCTTCAATGTGCACTTCCACCGGCTCTTGGTTCTTGTCACCTGTATATACAAGTATCTCTTTAGGAATATCAATGTACATAGCTGAAAGAATGAGATAAAACATTCACCAAAAGAAAACCAGTGTAAAAAAAAAAAAAAAAAAATTGCAACTTCAGCTCAGTACCTTGTCAAACTGAGCTAGAACCAGATGCGTCGTGTTTAGATCTTCCCCTTGTTCCAGATCATCCAGCTCATCATCATCATCTTCATTTAAGGGTTCATCATCATCATCATCCTCATCTGCAGGTTCATTTAGAACTGGAGCAGGAGTTGCTGCTTGCATCTCTGGAAATGCAGATAGTTTGATATTTAGATATGGGTCGTTAACAGTTTTAACACGTGAGAGGTACTCAATTAGGTGAGAACTTACCGTTGGGCATAGGCGTGTTCACTATGTTGTAGTCTTCATTGATGACTCCTTGATAATTGTATATCTTTTAGAAGCCATAAAGCAACCAAGTTAGTTCAGAAAAATCGACTTCCAATAAACTCATCTAGCAAAGCACTGGGTGCATCTTCCAGTGGCAATAAAAACAGAAGAACAAGATAAAATAGAGAGTAAAGTAATTGAAAGATGCAGTTTCAAAAAGAAACAACATGTAATCAAGAGATGCACACAAAGCCCAATAATGAAAATACATAAAAGGTATTAATCAATACAAATGTCAATCAATACCACTGGGCATATTTAATCTATAAATTTATAGGAGTATTTTCTTAAAAGAAGTCAAACTGAAGGTTGGCCATTCTGCAAGTAATCCTATTTTTATTATAAGATAAAGATTAGTCATACAAACTTCACTTCTCTAGAAGTCAGCATTAAGATTCAATTCTCAGACAAGAAAAAAAAGATGTCCTGACATGTTAGTACGTTGCTATCCATCTGTTGAACACTCAACACTCAGATCACATAAGAGTGCTGCTTTAGTCAAAGGAGTTTGAGAAAAAACTAAAACCTCAATTTACATCGAATCACATTGACATAGACTAAGAAAATGTCAACAAAGACAAACATAAAATTTTGGAGCATCAAGCAACTGAATCTGGAAAGGAAAATGCCAAAAGTCCTTCCCTTAGAAACCAACCACCCCCCCCCCCCCCACCACAACAAATCCCAGGGAAGAAACCCTTCAGAAAATTTCATGGGAGACAAAAATAAAGGATGACTAACATAAAATGGCTATTGCCACCAAAGACGATCACTGAATTTTATTGCATGCTAGTTTGTATACTACAACCAATAAGATTCGCAAAGACGTAAACTCACATTGGGAGTAGAAAGCGCATCATCATATGGATCTGGCATGGGCCCGTCCAACTGAGGAATCCTACGAGACAGTGATTTTTCTTGAGCAGTGCTCCCTAGACCCACCTGCCAAAAATATGAACAAAGTTAAAAATAGAAGATAACAGTGTCCTACAAGTTTGAAATGCCTAAACTCCACAAAGTGGCTAGCACAGTGAAGACAGATGGATCATCAGAGATCAAGGTCATATCCCCAACCCTCCATGGTAATCATGTTTATATGCTTGCATGTTCTTCTACAGGTTAACCCTAATAACATATGAAGTCATTAGGGAGGTTCTACTTCCAAGTAGCAATTACTTTTAAATAATGATGCCCTCAAGCTGCACCAATACTAGGTAATGAGATAACCTCCTCAATCCAGAAAGGTTTGTGGTAACGATTTTCTACTTCTCAAATAATAATTTGAAAGTTTAAAGACAAATAAAATGGGTTTACAGGAATTCCACATTACATCAACCAACTGCCTGGAGGCTGGAATTAATCTTTGAGACAACTTAGTGGCAACAAAGTTGTTGCTGGGACTGTGGCTTAGAATCAAAAATTCACCTTCAACACCTCTGAAATAACATCTCCAGCTCCATCCTGCTGGGGGATGTATCCACTAGGATGATATTGTGGAGGAACGTCATCCCGTTTTCGTTTCCCACCGGGCATCAAGAAAAAATCCTGCATTGAGTTCTTCACTATTATGTCCCTTCCTGAGTGAAATGAAATAGTACCTTGCAAAATTGCTTTTGAATAAACAGAGCAATAGTGATAGTATGCATTTCTAAAAGCAGCATGTATAGCAAAGCTTGCTCACCCCAGTTTTCAGGACATACAACAATCAAAATCATTCAAAGAGAACCCCACCAAGAGTATCCTGACTAAATTTGGTAATTTCCAGATCATTGTTACCACAAAATTTAGTTGAATAATAGTTGATGTAAGACTATCAAGGGATGCTTGATAGTAATTTGGTTTTTTCATGACTACATCGTAGATATCTTAAATCAAAAGATTTAGATTCATATCACAGCCAACAGATTAATGTAATGCCCTTAAAATACCATTTTCAAAGCCTCAAGTTAGATTGTCAGAGGTAAAAAAATGTCCAACTTCTCCTCTTGTTCCTTAGACATATGCACTTCAAGTGCAATTAACAATAGACTTTTCTATCAAGTAACTCAAGAAAATACAGTTAACATGTTTTTGCTACCTTGGCTTCACTATCACGTTTAATTATCAATTGTTAAAGGCTTAAAGCATATCACGTAGCTTTGAAGGTCGTTTCCTTTACTAAATGAAACACCACCACACGACATTTATTATTTTATTGCATAGCTGAGTTACTTTCGCTGTTCTAATGTCCATCAAACGTATTGACAGAGTCAATTACTTTCCTGATTAAATAAGAATTGGCATGTAGTTGAGTTTAAAAAAAAAAGAAGAAGTTAAAACGATGGGTGTTCGCACAGTATTAGCTTTTAAAGTAATATTGAACATGAGATGCACCGCTCTATTACTTCAGACAAAAGAATAAATTACTGAGAGAAGATTTTCAGTTTAAACTTTACAAAGAAGAGATAATTTGTGGAAGTCCTACCAAGGAATAAGAACCATTCAATTTGCATAGATGAAATGTTCGTCCATCAGTCTTTATACACATATTATTGGGCATATAGAGTATCTATTTCAGAATTGATTGGGTACATCCATCTAACTCAATTAAAAATTCAAAATAAACATGAAGCACAAATGACAGTAACCTGAGTTGATGGATGGTTTGGTCCTCCTTTGTCACCCTCTTCCCGACCTTCCACATAAGCTACAAAGAAAGAGAAATTTCATTTCAGACAAGTGAAAATTGCCCTGTCTTCCACTAGTTTGCATTTTTTATACACAGCCCCCATCTACATCTACATAGCTATTTAGAGAAGAGGCAATGCATTGTTATAAATCTTTAATCATTACACTTACCAACATTCACATCAAGAGAAGGCCTTTCATTCAACCAAGATGAAGGTGGCTGCTGCAAGAGTAAAATATAGATTTCAGTTGAACCACCTACCGTCAAAAGGGAAAGAGAATACAGAAATTGCTCGTGAACTTATCAAAAATATTATTGGGGATTCCAAAGCTATGTTAGAAAAAAGTTAGGAACCTTCTAATCATAAATTTGAAAAGGTTAAGCGAAGGAGGTAGCAGAAAACAAACTTGTTAGCCCAAAGTGACAGTTACACCCACCACCAGAAAAGAAGGTTCAGTATAATGATACCATATATTGACTAGGCCTTCCAACTCCAGCTTTCATCTGACCTTCACCGCCATTTTCATTATTAGAGGAGTACTCATTGGGGGTTATCGGGGTGCCACCAGTGGGAATGCTATAGAACGAACTGCTGTCGTTTCCAGGAAGAGGAGTCTGAGCTGTTCCAGGAAGGGGAGTCTGAGCTATTCCAGGCAATGGTGTCTGGGCCATCCCTGGCAATGGCGTCTGCATCGGAGTTTGCAACGGGGTCTGGAAAGCCACCAACAAAACAATATCAGTAAAGAGTCGAGGCATCAAATCAACATACTGATCCTCAAAATGGCTAACGAAGAAATTTAAGCACTCACCGGAGGAAAGAGCATATCAGCAGTGGGAGTTTCATACTCCTCAGTGCCTTCGTAAGGTACGTTAAGATCATGCACTGGATTCGGCGTGATAGGACCCCCTGCTGCTTTATGCTTGGACGACCTATCTATCGGACCCAAAATAGCGCCTGCTTGCATCATTTTCAGTTCCCATATCTGTAAAATTCCACCAAAAAACCAATCAGCATACCATCCCAGCCGCAGATTCAAGAATTTCAAAACCCTGAAACTACTCAATCGTCCTTCAATGCAATAAATCCAAATATACCGCCAAAACAAAACAGTATCACTAAACCCTAAAACAACTCAGGGTCCATTATTTCAACAAATTAAATGAAAGCGGAGAATAATTACTCCTTGAAGCTCGGCGAGGACGCCATCCCCGGGGCCGCCATCGTTGATGAACTCATCTCGGACCTTGTTGATAACGTCCTCGATGACGTGGATGTAGACATTGCTGGTACTGGTACTGGTGCTCGCCATTTGTTCGGGAATTAGAATCGAGCAACGTAGAAGTAGAAGCTCCGAATCGATTGTTTCTGAACTGAAATCAATGGATTAAGGTGTTAATTGCAGGAAAAGAAGAGAGAGAGAAACGAAGGTCGCCGGCGAAGGGAGAGAAAGGCGGCGAGAGGGCGGACGAAGGCGGAACAGAAAAGTAGAAATAAAGAGTGGAATATAAATAGGTTTGCATCCGTTTTGTAGCCTCATTCCACGTGGCATCATTCGATCTGATTGCTATTTATTTTGTTATTTTATTATCTTTATTGGCGTTGTCAGAAAAAATAAGGAAATGAACTTGCTATTTGAATATTGCATTTAGAAATTGGAAGGGGAGTGAGTGAGAGAAAATCAATAAAGTTCGGGGACCAAAATGTAAATCTTCTGTTTAAATATATCGCCGCCGCCTGCATTCTTTAGCAGAACACAAAAACATGTCGCCGGCAATTCACTCCGGCGCCACCCCGTCCGTTAAGCTTTACTCAACGAAACCCACGCCGTCAGCTGTCTCCACACGTGGGAACCACCGCTCGTCCGCGAAACCTTCCCGATGGTCTCTTCGTGGCTCCACCGCCCTCGTTACTGGCGGGACCAGAGGAATCGGGTACGGTTAGCTCCAGTGCACAGATATTTCTGCAATTGTATTATTTCAGGCATTGATCGAATTGTTGTCGTTGAAATTTACAAATTTTAATTCGTTTTATGGTTTTTGAGCTGTTTGCTGCATTTTTTATGTTCTAAGATCAGCCCCCTGGCTCTGTGTTTTCACATCGAGAATTATTTGAAGATGATGGCGTTGCAATGACATTACATGTTCAGTTAATGGCGATTATTGACACTTGGAAGTCGTTTGAGTTTCATTTAGCAGCGTTGTTCTAGGTTTCATTTTGAAATTGTTGTATTCTTGGGAACAATTTGAGTGAAATTGAATTTCCATGAACAATAACTAAAAGAAGTGAAAAAAATAATTAAAGAGAGTAAA